>MNCI01028043.1:63029-436099 GCA_015680685.1 Gnetum montanum | reverse complement strand
GATTCCTTGATTAGCCGTACACATCCGTAGACGCTCGTAATCAAGTCGTACTTGTACGCACTAGGAAAGTAGTAAATAAATAACAATAAATAAAACCACGTGCTGCAAGGTTTATCCAATTAAGTTCATCTTTATTGCCGTACACAACTTGGGTTCAGGTTACAAGCTGCTCAAATAAAGAGCCGTTCACTCTAGGACTCCTACTGCGGGCACATGGGAAAAATTCTAACTCTGGAGTGATCAATCTGCCAGAGCTTCGCTACTTCTAGCCAGGATTTGTAAATAAGGGGAGTGCCGCCTCTTATTTATAGATATGGCGGCGGACCGCGATATTGCGTACGCGATATCGCATGGGATGGGATATCGCGACGGCCGCGATATCATGTACGCGATATCGCGGCACATGCATGTCGCGTCTCATCAATGTCCAAATAGGAGGAAATTGTTGATAAATTTCCTATTTTGGTAATTTTTAATGACAAATTACTTAAAGTTTTTCATGGTGTCTTTGTTGATTAATTGAAGATTTATATTATAAAAAAAATGTCACTTTATAGGTTGACCAACCTATTGAGGGTCAATCTACTTGAGAAATGACAAAGTTAAAAAATGCACACTTATTAGGTCAACTGATCTATGTATAGGTCGACCCACTTGGATATTAGCAAGACTTTGGAGTTAAAAAAAGATACACTTATGAGATTGGCTACCTCTCAAATAGGTCGATTGACCCAAGATTAGATAATAGAAATAGATGCATAGTTTGGGATGATCAAGCTATACCATGTTTGATCAAGATGAGAGTGCTTTCCTTAAAGGGATTAGTTGATAGGTTGACCTATCAACTTGATAGGTTGATCGACCTATTCATAGGTAGGTCAACCTATCGATAAAAATATCATAAAAATAAAAACAAGAAAGTCAAGAACTATCCTTATGAAACTATAATAATATAAGGTGGGCTTGGGATTCACAAAATAAGACATCATCATAGTAAGAAAGATCTAGGATAAGTGATCATTGTTCATATCTAAGAAGGCATTGCTAAAAAGGATTTGGTGATCCATGTAGGATTTCTTTTTGTACAACTTCTCCTTTGAATATCTTATTCCTATTCTCTTGTTCTATGTACATCAAAACAAATGTTTGTGATCTTTTGATGTATAGATTAAATTATTCAATATCTTGTAAATGTTTTCTAATCTCGATGTGTATGGGTGAGGGTTCATCTTGATGATTGTACATCAAAGAATAACAACTTGTAAATTGGCGTAGATGACTTCATTTAGAAGAAGAATAAAAGTAGGAAAAGAGAAGGTTATTATACCTCTGCAAGTGGACTAGGCCCAAGTTGAATGACTATAAAAACCTAGTGTGTTCATTCCTTACTTTCATTCTTTTGTTTTCACTTTGATTATTGCATACTTAGATCTTGATGTTATTGAGTCATTTGGTTATGGTTTAATCAATCTACAAACACGTATGTTTCTTTTTCACTTGATGAATTATACAATATTCATTCATTCATAGTTTACATCTCAGATTTATTTTGTGAAATTTTATCATCCTGTTCACCCCCTCTCTAAGGTGTCTTTTAATCCACAATTCTTTATAATCTTCTAAATCTAGAAAGCCATGCATTTTGCTAAAATTTTATTGGTGCTGTTAAGAAGAGTGATAGACCTATAACTACTTATATGTTGAACATCTACATTGTTAGGAAGAGGATGAATCATACTTTTATTAATATGTTTATTAAGAGAAACGTTTTTAATAGCTTCTTGGAAACCATGAAAAATATCATCTATACTAATGTTCCAGTGCTTCTTTAAAACATAAAATTCAAAGCTTTACCATTTATTAAACTAAAAGTTGTTTTCATTTCTTACATTGTAATTTCTACTTCAAGAATACTTCAATGCACTTCTGTTATAAGATGAGGAACATGCATACTAGAGGCCTTGAAGGGTTTCTTACTAAAACTTTTAGAAGAAAAAATTAGAAAAATGAATTGCTAAGAAACTATTAATAGTTTTAGGATTTGTAATGATGGAACCATTTACATAAAGTGATTTCAATGTAGGTACTTATTATCCTTTCCTTACAAGGTCCATGTTCAATTTTTGTTAGGACATGTGACTTTTAGTGAGAGTACTTTTAGTTTCAAAAGCATTCCAATATTGTTTAGCATATTGAGCTTTAGCTAAGAATTTTTGAGTTTTAAAATCAAAGGAATTATGATATCAAAGAATTTGCAATTTCTTAATAGATTTTATAAGCTGCTCTTTAACTTGGTAGTTGAATTTAGCAAATTGTTTTCCAAAACATCTTGCATAATTTTTAACTCTCCAAGTAGTTCCTTGCTACCAATCAATCCAACCAATATTATTAGTAGTTTTTTTGTGCATTCAATAAATAATTTTAAATATTTTATTTACTTGGTCTAATGAGTTGATTAGCATTTATACAAAAAAGCTTTGATACCAATTCAAAGGCCTAGGATCAACTTAGTAGAAATGAGAGAGAGAAAGAAGTGAAAGTAAGATAAGAATTAATTATATTACTTTAATTTAATTTAGTGATTACAATGAACTTAGATCTTCATAGCTTCCCTTAACCTAGTTAATGATAGGTACGTTTGTCATTTTTCTAATATGAATGTTTGTTATTATCCTAGGTTTAGATTGGTGCTTAACATGGACCAATCTAGTAATTAAAAGTGTGTATGGGTTAGATATAATTGACCTTTGATTAAAATCTAAATTGTACTATCTATACATGTAGAATAAGATAAAAGAAACAACTTCCTTCAAATTACATGATATGTGATGTCTTAGAACTACATATATCTTATCTTAGAATATGATTTAAGAGAGGATGATTGAAGTTAGTCATGAAATAACAAGTTTGTAGATTGATTCTTTACTTGGGAGTTAAGTGGTTTCTAAATTATGTAATTTTAGAAAAAATAATTGCAATAATGAGAAACTAAAGTTATACTCAAAAATTTTCTCATTTTATGTTGTGTTTTTATTATTAAGGTTCTCCAAGGGTTCACATACTAATATCTTTTCAACATAATGTTAAGGAAATATTTCAACAAGATAATGTTAAGGAAATATTTCAACATACATTTTGAAATTGAAGAGTTTATAATTTAAAGTTAGCATTGGCTTCAAAGAAGTTTTGTGGGAAACAAATTTCATAACAGTTTGCATCCTTTGAGGTTAATTTCTTGGCTTTAAAAAGAATATTGTAATTACTTTATGAATGTGTTGCCAAAGCTTATTTCATTTGAATTTTTAAAGCTTAGAATTTTGTAATTTTTAAGAGCAATGGTGAAGAATCTTGACCTATATTTCTTGGGTTCAAGGTTGTTTAACTCTCACTTTTAATATATGTTTTTGCAAAATTTAATACTACAATTAAAATGCTACATAGGTATATTAAAGCGTACGAAATAGTGAATAATCAAGATAATAATTACATATAAAAAGTGTTAAAAAGAAGAAATAGTAACAAAAATAAGGAAAGGACAAATTTTTTTTCGATAGCAACAATGTCTGGTTGACAAACGGCATACCTCATGGATGAAATCTGCCATTTGCAGAACATAAGCACGTGCTTTAGCCAAGAAACCTATGCCTCCTAATGTCACCATTTATTTGTACGATTTTACAATCGTTATCAGTTTATCGTTGTGTTTGTTATACTGGGTTTAAGTCATTTCAGTCAGTTTCAGTTCATGAATGATTGTGCACTCAAACTAAATGCCCGTAATGCACGGTTAAGTTCCCAACGTTTGAGAATCCATTATATAAATGAATAATTTTAAATTTCCCCAAAACGTTCCCCCTAACATTTTTGCCGATGTTATAGGCAAGCTGTACCGTGGAAACCAGTCACAGGAATTGTTCACTAGCAACGTTGACGCCAGAGAACAACTTACAATAAAGACATGTGAGTTTTGGTTTACCGTTCAGTAACAGTTGGTGAACTTACATATCTGGTTATGGACACACGGTGATTAAGTTGCAGGTAAGCATGTCAGTTCATCATTCTTGTTTCTTGCTGGCCATTCACCAGCATGTCTGGGGAGCTAAAGTATATTCTTCCACGAACAATCTCCCATGAGACAGCAGGTTAGTTAGCAACTTGGTCAAAAGAAATTACATACTGTCAGAGCTCTGACGTTGATAAAAAAGACACAGAGGCAAAGCAAAATGCCAGCCTTTAAGTGCAGCAAAGGCAGAGAAGGATATGGAGAAGACAGGCACGCAGAGTACAACCATGAAAATGATATCAATCTTATAACCTTATCCACCATCATACTACATATTCCAGTAGTACTTAGCTATGATATGATGTTGGGTGTTTTCAGATTCAAGAAGATAGTCAATCAGAAAACATGCAAGCCATGATGACATCAAATGTACTTGAGCACAAGATGATTCAAATTCTTTCTTCAAAGCCTGCCAACATGGCAACAAACAAGGAGAAGCTAAGCACTAGTACTACATGACACATGCATGCTCCTCCCTCAGTTGACAGCTTTATGGGTCAATGACTGTCAAGACAGGCATGGCAAAACAATGATAACTCAGCAGTTGCACCATGACAAAACAATGAAGTTTATTGATGGCTACAAAATACTCTTACTGGGTGGTGGGTGGCACAACTTCTTCTGGTCTGGGCCTTCTTCTGCACACACTGATTTTCACTGCACAGTTCTGCTGCCATATGTGAACATGACTGGTCAGAATTCACAGGCAAAAACTACACTAATCCTTGAAACTTGGGTTCCCTTCCCACCCACAGAGAAGACAGTTCTGATTGACCAGAATGTTGGATGAATCCCAGGCCCAGCCATGCCTATATTGACGAATCACACTCACACTACCCATGCTGCAGATATTGACCACTGGAAATATGATGGCAACGAAAAAGCAGATAGCAATGCCTGGCTGTCTTCCATGATCTCCGTGCTTGCCTTTGTGGGTCGAGTACAGGTGCAGCTGATTGCGGGAGAGTAGGCAAATAAAAGTTGCAGATGTGGGTATTTGTTTATTCAAGTGGATCCAAAGTCTCTGCGCAAACCTAACCCAGTAGCAACCGGCTGGTGCTGATGAGTCATGGATTCAGAATCAGCAAGTACAATCGTTCATCAGAAGCAGCCATTTATGTGCATGTGCTGAGATTCAATATAATCTGCATCCAACTGCAATTCTGTTCTGCTATTGAAGCAGCATCTGTGAGGTCTGAAGTTTGAACAGAAACAATCAAAAAGACAAAGACAAAAGTTATGTCTGTTTCAATTCATACAGAATTGCAGGGCCAAGCAGGTAGCTAGCTAGGCCTCTATGCGCTGCCTGTGTTTGGGAAAAGAAAGCAACATATATGATAGTTTAGATATGTCAATGATGGGCACTGCACTCTGACTGAGGTGGGGGCATGCAGCCACAATCCAAGCTAGCTTTTCCACTCAGACAAATTTTGTTGTACCCATGTCCAAAATTTATTGACCGCTAAGGCGTTGTGGTTACGAACTTCTGCAATCAGCTGTTGGTGCTGCACACACCTTTGCAGCTTGCAGTACAAAAAATTTACGGAATTGCAGCCTTTGTTTTTCTTATTGTTGCTTTCTTCTCTGGCTCTTTGGCTTTCCCCTCACCTTTCTTTTTGAATTTCTTTTCTGGGCTTTGGCTGCTTTCGTGCCTTGTGTCTGTATGTGAATCTGATTATCTACTTGATCATGATGGTTAGAGATATCTGGTTTTGCAGTTCCTACTTGGGTTTAACAGCCCATTTCTGCAGGTTTTAGTTTCACTAACAATGCATGATTACAGCGCTTTAAGTCAATTAGATGATTCAAATTTTAACTTGGTGAGCTTGACAGGTTTCAAAGTTTTGAAAAGAAAAACCAAAAGAAGTGAGAAAGAGTGGCCAGTCTTTAAAGGTTAAAACATTATCATACCTGGAATGATGAATTTCTTGAAATACTTCAATAATCAACAGGTTTCACATGGTAGCCAAATTAGTAGTTTGCCCTTCTATGAACGAATTACATGTGCCGCTTTTTAAATGCACTCCACTTTATCGACATGTTATATAGCACACCTTAACATATTAAAAAGTAAAAATTAAAATTAATTCTTTTACGTGAGAATTGATTTAGAAACTGGTAGGTTTGTCTCTCAATAAACCACTGACCATCTGCGACTTAAGGCTCTATGCATGCCTTTTCGTTGCTTGGTACGGCCTTTTCTGCAAAAGTTCATCTGGCTGCTTTAGACATTTATCTTTACGGAATTTGGGATTCTAAGTTAAAATGCGTAATGCTTATTAGAATAAGTCTAATAAGTCTATGCCCTGGAGATTCGGGAGTCCATAGAAATGTTGACGAACTGTTCGGGTTGGATTCGGGAGAAGCATGTACAGAATCACATTAAATCTGCAATGGGTATGTATTTCATAATTTTCAATGAAAATTTATCTGGATCTGTAGATATACATTGAAATGGTTGCCTGACCTTGTATTACTCTTGCCTTGTTCTCAATGTCTGCATTGTGCATTAAAATCTTACATTATCTTCTCCTCTGAATCTTACCAGAAACTTCATTTCATTAAGTGACCAGCAAGCAATCAAGATTCATGGCATTGGCATGACACAGACCACAGAAAACAAGGGAGTATGAATGAATGAACAAACACACGGAAATCACAAAAGGGCTCCTTTGGTAACCCAAGGCCGAAGGGCCAAGTTTGGGTCATACGGAAATCAAGTTTGGAACGGGGCGTGCAAGGTAAACATTGCATTTGCATGGATTGGCCTTTGGGAGCGTCAAAGCTTCCGCCATGACACATTCACGCGTGCTAAAAAGAAAAAACAAAACAGGGTCATCGTCATGGGTCATCAGTCATGAACATGATGACGGATGGATGCTTGTTACCTTTTTTTAAAATCTGTTTGCTTATGAGGGAACGAAGCCCAGCAGCACATTGGCAATGGCCCTATGCATGCTCATGGCACTCTGTTTTTTACTTTTCCCCTTCATCATAACTAGTGCCTATTCTTCACATTTGAAAGGTTTTTGATCATCATAGGTGAGAGGAGTTACTGGGCTGTGCCTAGTTTAGTTAAGTTGTGTCTTCTTATAATGTGGTCGTCTTCAACATGGCCCTCCTGCGGTAATCACAGGTCATCCTTGAACAAAAGTATTAGCAGACATCATTTGTTAAAAATTTGGTTGAGGCTTGAGGCTTAATTTCATTCTTGGATAGATTGGATTGAGTAACAAAAGGGTTTCATTTTATTGCTGTCATTTTGGTTGTTGCAGAAATTATATGTTTGGACGGATTATGGCTCTTGAGTAAGGAAATGGACTAGATCCCTTCCATACTTTTGCAAATTTTCTTGCTTCAGTTTAATAGTGATATTGCAATCTTCTATGCAATTTTTAAGGATCAAGAGTATTTTGAATTTACATTGTACTTGTTCTATATTCTATCATGGTTTTTTATTATAATTTTTGTAAAAAAATTAATATATTTAAATTTTCTCTATTAAGTAGGCGGCTACAAACCCGTCCCCGTCCCCACTTTTTCTTGAAGCACACGCGCTCAAACACACTCAGAATCACGAATCCTCGTTTCCTCACTTCCATGAATAGGATTCTTTTGATGCATAGGAATAAGTATTTACATTTTTATTACCAAGAATGCATGGGATTTACATTTTTATTACCAAGAATGCATGACACATAAAACCGTGTTACCAGACTCGCTGGGTTATTACCAGACTCGCAGAGGTTCGCCACTCATGAGCCGAGTTTAGCCACTCGCGATTTGGACTAGTCTTCCCAGTAACTCGCGAATCCGGGTTTATTTTCGTAAAAACGAGTGAGTGACTCGCAGAGTCTGAGTGGCAACACTGGTTTTAACAAAGGTATGTTGGTACTACCATGCCAAGGCAGGCCGGATGGGTGCCTCAATCAATAGACGACGCCTCAATAAGGCAATCGGGTGCCCTAGTAATTAACAATGCATCATTTGTAATAACCTGTAGATTTTGGTATCTCATATAACAAATACTCTAAAGTCTTACTTCGTTGAGCTTTGCAATTTATTATTATTTTTAGAGAGCTAAGTAGCAAAGTACTTGTCTTGGTTCTATTAAGCATACAAAATTGATTTTAATATTATTTGACAAAATCTATTTTAATATTATTTAATTTTGACAAACATTTTTTAAAGTTGAAATCAATTTTCTTCTCTACTTCATCTCAATCAAGATTCCCCTAACAATTTCACCAAAAGAGCAATTTATGTTCTTATTCATGTTCCCATGTACTTTTTATCTTTAACATATATCTATGTCTATATCATCATCATCATCATCTTAGCATTATCCCAACATAAGATAGTTGGCTATGTGAGTTCTTTTTGGCCATTTCCCTTTGTGAAGAGCTAGATCTTTATTTATTTGTAATTTCTTCAAATCATCTTCAATCTTCCCCATATCTTTTTTGGTTTTCCTCTTGATGGGTTTCTTGCAATAGTGTTGTAGCAATCTTTTTCTATAGGCTTATTATGTGATTTTCTTTTCACATGCCCAAACCATCTTAGATGTTGTTCTTGTAATTTATTTGAAATTGTTAAATATATTCAAACTCTCCATTTTTTATTCTTTCTTTAATTATATTATTATTATTTCATCATAAATGTATCACACCATCACTATGTTACAATAATTAACCAAATTAAAGTTTTACATAGTATTATTGCTAGACAATGAGTAATCTTGGAACTTAAAGAGTGATTCTTAAGAATTGAAAACACACTTTTTATATAGCCATAACTAAGGCAAGAACTTGCAATCCATTGCCTATGAGCCAAGTACCAAATGTGTTAAATTACACTATATGAAAGCTTCAAATGAGATTTCTTCTTTAAGGGAATGACCTTGAGAAAACTAAGGTTGAAATTTCCATTGTGGATAAGAATAAGAAGATAATGCAAATGCTAATTGTCCTAAGTATGTCCAAATAATTTATGTAACTAGTGAATAAATAAGATTCCACATATAAAATGTGATAGAAACTTGAGCAAATCTTTGAATTTAAAAATGAATCTAAGAATGTATCTTTGCAAAATCAATTAAATTCTTTGAGATTGGATGAAGGTGAGTTAGCTACTATACTTGTGCAAAACATTTTTGCATTACAAGCTAGATTGCCTACATAGAATGCTCAAGTATCAGATGAGACAATTAAGTTTTGTTTTTTAAGAGTGCTACCACCATCATATGATATTTTTAGACAAATTGTAAAGAATGGTAGAAGAATGTACATCATGATAGAGCTATGTTCAAAAGTATTAGAAGAAAAATCCAAGATGAATGCATATGCCTATAATGCAAAAGCAACTTTCTAGGTCATAGTGATGAAAGCAAAAAATGATTAGAAAAGACAAAGAATAACAAGGTATTGCCATATTTGCAAAAAGGAGGGTACTCATGACATTGACCATTGTTATGATAATCCAAATAATCCTAAAGCTAAGATCATGATATGCAAATAAATTTGTTAAAAATAGGACCAAGAAACTTAATACAAAGAATGAGAAATAGTCAGAGTCTAACCCTAAGTCTACTAATGTTGTAAAAGAAGAGATCCCACTATGGATTTTAATGTCCTTATTGTAAGGAATGATACTTCTAATGATTTTGTGTATATTAATTCTAGTGCCTCATGACGTTTCATTTGTAATTATCCTTCTTGTTAAACATAAAATAGAAATAAAAATCACATTTTGTAAGAATTGGAGATAATGGTTAAATGAAGCTGAAACTGAAATTTTATTTATCAGACTAGTTTTAAAATTTCTTTTACAAGATTTTTTTTATAATTTATAACTCAATGCTACCTAGTAAAATCAAATCTATGACTTCGTGTCACCAAGCCAAGATCCTTACAACTAGGCTAACCTCTCATTATTTAATAAAAATTACCAAATGTAGGGATGTGATGATTTTTGATCTAAAACTAAAAAGGGTTGGTTATAATTAAGAATTTTCCATGATATTGGTTTTAGCATATTTATTAACAAATAATGGTTTAAGTATTGAGTTTTATAAAAATGGTCATGGAATCCTTATTTCATGATACACCATATCAGTGATATTTTAACCTATGATATATCATGCAATAGTATATTCAACATAGTGGATTACCATGTTTAAAGAGTATACATTATAGCTAATCAACATTCACTAATGAAATGTCATTTAAGCCTTGGGCATGTAAATATTAAGCCTTTAAGAAAAATGTATCAATTTTATTATGAGATTCACAAATTCACTGATGAATAAAAGTTTGATTATTGATCCTGTAAGATTGGGAGGATGCATTGTTTGCCTTTTCCAAGGCACTGTGAAATCAAAACATCAAAATCACTTGAGATTGTACATTTAGATGTGTGTGGTCTACTTTTATTACAAGGTATAAGAAATGAAAATTATTTTATAATTCAAGCACTTTGAAATAGGAACTGAAACAAAGAAAAATACAAAGATAAAGATACTAAGATTGAATGATGGTGATGAATACACTTCAAAAAATTTTAAGGAATATTATAGTATCAATGATATAAAATAGACTTCATGATGCCCTATACACTGTAGCAAAATGGAGTTGTAGAAAGAAAGAATAAATTAATAACAAAGATGATAAGACGTATGATACATGAAGCATAAGTACCAACATCATTGTGGAATGAAGCAATATACTATTCTATTTACATTATTAATAGAATTCCAATTGAAACTTTGAAAAATACTCCTATAATCAAGAAATGATCTAATTATAAGGATGTGTTAATATCTCATTTTCATTAGTTTGGAAAGTTGTGTTACATTGTGATAAGTTAGACCCCAAGGCCATGGAGGAATTGGTAGTCAGTTATTCTTTAGATCATAGAGCTGACTAAGTGTCAGACATTAAGCATTATAAAGTTCTAAAATCTTGTGAAGTATTATTTAACAAATTATTTTAAAATTTAAATCATGTTATGAGTAAAATATCTACTAATATTCCCATGGTGATCCTTAGCAAATCAAAAATTGACTCATGAAAATTTATGATCTTAAATGAAAATGATGATGAATAAGCTAGTATAAATGAGGAATATAACCCTATGGATTATTTTGTACACTAGTGATGAGCGGCGAGGTACCCCTACACTCAACCATACGAATAAAAGTGTTACACGCACGATTTGGTCGAACTCCATAGACAGACTAGTTGTGGCATCTAGATCGTTATCCTTAGGTTGCAGTTCGCTGTCTTCCCACTTGGACTAGTATTAGCTTTGTCATGTATGGTTTAGTCCAGAGTGAGGTGTATGATGTGTTTCTAATCTAATGCTACTCCTGAAGAGAATGGAAGATAATATTAACTAAGCTAGGAGAGAAGGGTGAGAGAGAATCTAGCTAGCCTAAGTGCGATGAGCATCTGTTCCTCGATTATCTGTACACATCTTGGACTTCGTGCATGACTACCACTGGGATTACCAAGCACAGATCCTAGGTACGCTACACATCTTGGACTTTGTGCATGACTACCACTAGGATTACCAAGCGTAGATCCTAGGTATGCTACTAGGTTACCAAGTAGTCACACTTAAATGCTCGTAATCAAGTCATATTCATTATGAGTTTAATAGGAGTTTAAGGGTGAGAGATATTAACTAATAAAGTGGTAAATAACAATTAATTAAATGATTAATTAAACTAAGTGAACACTGCAATGATGAAGTAATCTCGATCTTTATTGCCAGTCATGTGCATGTCCAAGTATGTCACACTTGAATAAAGGATGTTGTACAATTACAATCATCACACTGTGGGCATGCATTGGGAGAAAGGGTTGAGAGGAAAAATTGACAGAAAGTCCCTACTTTAACACTAAGAGCTAAAATCAAAACTTAACACACACAACTCCAATCTACCTATCTCTTATTTATAGATGAGGAGACAGGCTACAATATCGTGTATGTAATATCGTGTCTAGGCTGTGATATCGCGTACGTGATATTGCATCGGCTGGGATATTACGTATGTGATATCGCATTGGCTAGGATATCATGTACGTGATATCACATCGGCAGTGATATCACATATGTGATATCATAGCCAATAGCACACGACTCATCATACCCCCATGACTGAATGAAAACTCATCCTTGAGTTAAAGTGAGAACAAGCTCCATTGATTACATAGTGGATAGGTATGGGATTATTGACTAACTAGAATGGATTCATGCCGCAGTGTGGAATTACAAAAAAATTGAGACACTACATGAAGAATGCAAAAGAAAATCCTATAACTACAAGGTTGGGTGGAACTCATGTAGTTCCTGGTGGTGGTGGCTCCTCCATGGGTGTCTCTCTCTTTTCTTGTGCTCCAAGTCTTGGGATTTGATGGCGTTGAAGTATGGCTTGGAGTTTCTCCTCTTGTAAGGCCTTGAGTGCCTTTGCGTGCATGTAAGTTTACGCTTGTTCCATAGAGGCATCCCAGGTAGCCTTCTCTTTTTTTTTGCCACCCTTTTATTCTCTATCAACAGCTTATTAAGTTGCTCGGTTCTGAAAGTGTCCAACTAGTTCTGAGCAACCTTTGGCCCTGTATTCAGAAGGTTTAATACTTCCGAAATGGCTTGAACAGAGAAATCAATAGTCACACCACAATTGTTAATTGTGGTTCCTTCTTCTTTATTGTGCCAAAATTGGTACGTTTCCCCTAAGTACCAAGCACCGCTTTCAAAGAGGGTAGGCCATAATGGGGACCCTTTGAGGTGATCCCTAACAGCCTTCTGAGAAAATTATACGAAAGGTTCAAAGTTTAATTCTATGTTCACTACAGTGAATATGGACCTTTCATGGATGCTCTGAACACAATCCTGGGGCAACGTGAGATATCGTCCTTGTTTTAGATGCTGCAGCAGCTCCTCCTTCCGCCTACCTTAATTGTATAGTAGCAGGGTCTTCTTGGTGGATACTAAATGATTATTCCTCCTGCTTTGCATGTTGTTCGGTAGGAACTTTTCCTTCACCTCTCCTAGGTCGTTTGATCGAACCTTGAGTAGGACCTTCCTGTTGTCTGTGTTTCAGGGCCATTTGCAATCACATAGGGTCAAGCGTTAGTAAGGTTGTTTTCAAAGTTAAGTTATACCTTACTGCTTGCCTTAATTAATTTATTTTATTTCTGTGTGATGTTGCCTAAAAGATTATAATAGTGAGTCCTTTTTACTTAGGTGGTGTCCAATTTTAATTTCTTGGTGTACCTAAAGGGATGAAATGATTTTTGGCACAATTATTCTAAATGTTATAGCTAATTATCCTTGATAATGTCCTTTGGGTGATGATAAATTCCAAAAAATTTATGCGCTATTCAGCATATGTCCCTCCCCCACGACTAAGCTGAACACTCTGGGTTCAAGCAGGTTTAAACGAAATTAAAATCGGAGCACCAGCGAGCGAGATATAGGTAGAAAAACAAGGGTCTCACAATCGCAAGTCGTAGAGAAAAATTCGAAAATCTCCGCTGCATGAATTATGAAAAATGATGTTAAGTGTTGCGGGGGCCAGGGGGTGCAGGCGGGGTATAAGTTTATGGGACGCGATATCGCGTACGATACATTGCGTATCGATGTTTAGGCCTAAGGGAAAATATCGAATTTTGAAGGTTCTTCTTGGAATCAAAAATGGAAATTAGGACACGTAACACATGTTGAAGGGTTCTAGGGTAATTAGATGGTTAGAAGGCATGAATAATGATATGTGGGTGTTATCAATAAGGACCTTAGGTGGTAAGTGAGAGAAAAAGGCCATGTAATGGTACAATGGAACGTTGAAATTCGGAGGGATAGTAATAAGGGAAAGAATATCATGAAAAATACATTGAGGGTAATAAATGGTGTGTGTGAGCTATGTCATAAGTGAAAATTAAAAAAGATTACACAAGTGGGTCCTCCCCAAAGAAGGTTTCAACCTATAATGCCCTTTTGTAACCACACTTAAAAGTGTCTGTGGGCACTAGAAGGGTTAAATGTAATCCACACTGATTCCACAAAACACACACATGTAATTATCACCAGAATGAGGTAATAATTCTATGTTACACATGACATGAGCTACAATTACATGAACAGTGAGATGAGACGAACTATAGAAAGGGATTGTAGAGATTGGGACATGAGGTAACTGACCCAGGGCATAGTGAATCCTACATGTAAAGCATGATTAATGTGTCATTAACCTGTTATTCCAAGATCAGGACTAAGTCCATTCCTATAAACAGTGACATCGCATTGTTTCACTCCATGGTAAGCAACTATGAGAGTATCATAACAACAAGGCGTACGATCACTTGGCGTTTTGTTCAAGGGAGGAGTGCTTTTTGTTTTGTGGTACTTCCTTATTTTCTTCTCTCTTTTTTTTTCTTTTTTTTGACTACTAAATCCAGAGAAGCTGCCAATATTTAGGCATGGGTGCATGTCTTTCCAGTGGGACCCCCTAGAACAACATTGGATTTTTGAGTACCCTTTTGATTACTCTTACTCCCATTTTTCATTAGATCTACAAGGATCTTAGTACAACCACGTTGCATGATAACTCCCACAAATGTCACCAAAGAGAATCCACAAGTTCCCTTGATGTCACATCCTAATCATTCCCTCTTGGTCCATCCTTCTTCATTTTGGGTACAATGAACACAAAATTAATTTTAAGTTTTAATAATGTCAAGAATATCATTGTACCCTTGAATAGAACCTCTTATTTGTAGAATGGATGAGTGGGTGTAATGGACTCACTGTCCACATAATTGATCACTCAAGACTCGATAACATAGAACACACCTCAAGCAACGAGCCACGTGAGTGTTTTATTCATAGATGAGATTACTTATAAAAACGTAAAGAGACAAAAAGACAAAACAAGAAATTAAAAAATGAAAAACTGGAAAACAAAAGTTGTAAAATTAAAGAAAATAAAAATTATTTATTAATCCTACTTGCTATTAGAATGGGGGATATCCCTCATAGCTAAACAGTTGAGGATAGCAAGGATTAATAAATGACAATGGGGATCCTTGCATGTTGGAAATATTGGGACTTGGCCATACTTACCCCATCGGGGTTCACACACCTAATTGTAGTAAACATAGTGGGGCAATTTATATGATGTAGTTCCTAGATAACGAGTTGACCCACTATGATATTTAGGACCATTAGATGGTATGCAAGGATCAGAATGTTGCCTTCCATGACTGTGTTCATTGGGCCGTATGGTTGTTGGAGTGTTAGTTGGTGGCCTTGATGAAGTACCATGAGGTGTTGGGTTTGAAGATAAGGGTGCACCATAGTGTTGGACTTGTGTTAAGTCGGAGGATGTAGTGGCCTTGAAATTGTGTTGTCCCTTCCTAGGGTCATTTCTAAAGAAGGGATGCCTTCGATGTGGCTGAGGTCTATCACCGCTATTGGAAACAGTAGCACAAGTAGCGTTTGTGGGTTGTTGCTATGGTGTAGATACCTTAGGAACAATTGGTGGAAATGTAGAAGGAGGGAAAGGATGAGAATGTTGAAAATTGGGAGAAGTGTAAGATGCACCAGGTGGTGGTGATGTTGAGGACATGACCTGATAGTATTGTGGAGAATGGTAATGTGGTGAGATAGAGAATGTGGGCCTAGTTGAAGAAACAAGATGTTGAACTAGATAAGCATTTGGATTCGAATAATATGAAGGGTGTCTCCAGTTTAGGGGCGAATTCTCCCACGACTGGGATTTTTGCCACTGTGATCGAACACAGTATCTCTGTACAAACTCTGGATGTAACGTGCTTTCCCAATGCTCATATAAATGTAACAAGATTGGGCATTGATCCTTGGGGTGATTGTATAGGCATATGTTGCATTCATACATATGATTGGCAGTTGAGTTCTTATTTCCTTCATTCCTTCTTTTTGAATGTCTAATGATATTTTGTCCTACTTCTCGGGTTGTCAAAACTCTATCTCCAATAATATCAATAACTTCTCCACACTTTTTATACATCCATTCCAACATCTTATTGATCTTTGCCTTGACTTCCTCTAACGATTGTTGTATTGGAAAAGATGGTTCTTTCTCCTTGTGATAAGTCGATTTCTCCTTTTTATGATCATGGACCTTTGTTAAGTTGAAATTTTGGTCCCTTGATGTTTTTCAACACTCTCCCATCTAGCCATTCCTCCTTCTTCTTTTGATACCCACTTAATAAGCTCTTGGACTTGATAGGTTCATAGTTCATATAGTTGTCCTTGGGCATACATCCCTAGGGTCTCTCTTGTTTCATTATGTAGCCCATCAATGATATGGTACATCAGCCTTTCCTCTGAGAACCCATGACCTGGAAAGTTGTTTAACAATGTGTAATATCTTTCTAAGGCCATGTCCAAGGTTTTGTGTTGTGCTTGTTTCCATCCTTGGATTTGTTTCCTCAAGGCTAAAACTCTTGCATAGGTTTGATATTTTTCGTTAAAAAGTTATACCATTTTTGACCAATGTTGTATTGAATTTGGTTTTAATGATCTATACCATACTTTTTCTTGGTCAACGATTGTCATAGGGAAGAGCTTGAGTTTTTGCCACCCATTATCAATGTTGTTCCATGTACAGGCATCGTAGAAGGCTTGTAAATGTTGATGCGGATCTAAGTCATAGCCTCTTGAAAAAGCAGGGAAGTTGGTTAAATTGAGCTTGGGTAGGTGGCTCTCTTTACGATGCCTATGGTAGGTTCGAACAGCCTCTTGTATTTGCGTTGGGCTTGTAGTGGCTAGTAGGGGTTCATCATCATCAGGTAAGTTATGCTTTCGTGTGTTGGGACGATGTTGCCTTCGTTTATGTTTATAAGAAACCCCCACTTCAGATTGCATACTCCAATTTTCATTGTCAAATAATTCATTGGTTCTCCAATGAATTTCCTCACTAGATGTGGAATTATCATAGTCTTGTAGGAGAGGCATGATTGTGAAACTATGTGTGAATTCGTATGTGACTTTTTGTAATTATTTCTTCTTAAAATATATCTTGTTAATTCCTATATAGTGACCTTGTATGATATAACTAATCTATATAACTTGCACTATCCCTAGAAACAGCGCCAATGATGAGTGGCGAGGTACCCCTACACTCAACCATATGAATACGAGCGTTACATGCGCGATCCGGTTGAACTCTGCAGACGGACTAGTTGTGGCATCTAGATCGTTATCCTTAGGTCACAGTTTGCTGTCTTCCCACCTAGACTAGTATTAGCTTTGTCACGTATGGTTTAGTCCATAGTGAGGTGTATGATGTGTTTCTAATCTAATGCTACTCCTGAAGATAATGGAAGATAATATTAACTAACCTAGGAGAGAAGGGTGAGAGAGAATCTAGCTAGCCTAAGTGCAATGAGCATGCATTCCTCGATTATCCATACATATCTTGGACTTTGTGCATGACTACCATTGGGATTGCCAAGCGCAGATCCTAGGTATGCTACACATCTTGGACTTCGTGCATGACTACCACTGGGATTACCAAGCACTGATCCTAGGTACGCTACTAGGTTACCAAGTAGTCACACTTAAATGCTCGTAATCAAGGCATACTCATTATGCATTTAATAAGTTTAAGGGTGAGAGATATTAACTAAGAAAGCAGTAAATAACAATTAATTAAATTATTAATTAAACTAAGTGCATGCTGCAATGATGAAGTAATCTTGATCTTTATTGTTAGTCATGTGCGTGTCTAAGTACGTCACACTTAAATAAAGGATGCTGTACAATTACAATCATCACACTGCGGGCATGCATTGGGAGAAAGGGTTGAGAGGAAAAACTGACAAAAAGTCTCTACTTTAATACTAAGAGCTAAAATCAAAACTTAACACACACAACTACAATATGCCTACCTCTCATTTATAGATGAGGAGACAGGCTGCGATATCGCGTACGTGATATCACAGCCAACAACACACGACTCATCAACTAGCGATCACAATGGTTTAAAAAGTAGTTAAATGATCTAAAACCAGTACATTTAAAAATTATAAATGAAATGTCCATGAATTGGACTTCCAAATATCAAATGCAAATGCTAATCTTTATATGAAGAAAATAAAAGACTCATAGATGGTAGTAATAATGTTACTATTTGTTGATGATATTGTGATAACTAGGGAGAATGCTCAACTAATTAATTAAGTTAAAAATTAGTCGAAAAAAAAATTCAAGATGCTCAACATAGGAATGTTTAGTTATTTTCTCAATTTTGAAATTCATTAGTTATTAATCTATATATGAGTAGTCTATAAAAAATATGTTCTAGATTTGTGGAAGGAATATTATATATGATGAATTATAAACGAAGATCAACATCACTAGATTCAAAAAGCACACTATGAGTAGATGATTCTAAATGCAATCTTGAGCCCATGATGTATCAAAAATTGATTAGATATATTTGATGAATTATTGACCATATATTTCATATTTAGTATATTGGACAAATACTTGATCAATATTTAAATGAATTCATGAATAAGTATACTAAGATACTTAAAAGACATAGTTGATTATGGGTTGAATTTTGATTATTGTTCAAATGTTGATCATGAAGGTTTTAGAAATGTAGAATATGGTGGTGATGCATCATCATAGTATTCAATCATAGGTTTCCTTGTTAAACACCATGGAAATACAATCTCATGATGGTCGACTAAACAAAAGGTAGTTTTGTTATTCTCAATAGAGTCTAAATATAGGGCTGCAATATATCTTGTTATTGAGTTAAAGTAGCTTCATCAATTATTTAAAGAACTTAAGAAGGACATTTCATTATCAATTATAAATTTTTATGATAATTAAAGTGCAATCAAGTTAACTAAGAAAGTAGTATTTCATGAAAGAAACGAGCATATTAAAATTTATGTGCACTATATTTCACTATTCTTTTGCTAAAGAATTGATCTTTCTAGTTTACATCTGTACCAATTACTAGCATGCTAACAATTTTATTAAATTATTTAATGTTAAATTTTTTAAAAAAATTGTAAATCAATTTAATTTTTAATCTTTGGAATAAAATTCATGCTTCATTTGATGGAGGGTATTAATGATATTTAAACTTTCCATTTCATTATTTCTACTTTAATTACATTATGATTGTTTTCCTATAAATGTGTTACACTATAATAGTGTATCACTGTCATGATGTTATAATAGTTAGCTAGATTAAATCACTTAATTAATACTTATTATGTTATGTTATTAACTATTTCGTATAACTATAGCATTTTATTTTTGCGACATGATGTCACACATATCTTAAATAGTTATTACATGATGAATATGATATCGTAATTTTTTTAGTTCTTTTTCTGTCTTGTTTAGCTACAATGTTGTTCATTGTAGATCCTAAAACTTTATAGAAATAGAAGTTACTCCAAGTTTTGTTCTAATGTTTCTATTCTACAGTTTATCTCTTCTAGCAATATTAAACATCAATTTAAGCAATTTGTTGGATTATGGATGAGACTTAGAATTGAAAATCTTAATGTACTAGTGCAATTTTGAGTTTCTTTTTTCTTTTTTCTTTTTACTTACAACAAGTCAAGGTGTAAAAACATGAGTTGTGGTTTGGATATTGAGAGCTTTCTACAAGACATGATATATGAAAATAGAGAAATCATGACTATAGATACCAAAAGTACACCATGCATTATGCTTAATTTATCTTATTCCAAATGTTCACCATAAGGCAAACATGAGTCATGGTTGACACTAAAAATTAACCATGAGTTGTGGTATAAAGAAATTAAATCCTACATTGCACAAGTCATGGTGGAATCATGCTCTGTTTTTCTACATTACCATGATCTAGTCAAGAGTCTTAGTAAAACTATTTTGATTAAAAACTTGAATTTTACAAGTCTAAATTTGATGAATTTTATATACATGGATTAGCCTTGATAAGTTATTTAACCTGCAATAAACATATTTGATGATTAAATTCATAATTAACGATAGATTCAATTTGATTTAATTACAGCTCTTCAACTTCTATCTAAATTGCAATGACTTGTAAATTATTTTTGATTATTTCTTGGATAGAAGAATAACTTGAATGTTCACAAAGTTGTTGAATTAATTGATGCTAAAGGAAACATATGAATGCTATAATGTTTTGATGATATTTTTATATGAAAGATATATTATATGAATTAATGAAATGTGGTGAAATATGATGAGTTGTTGAGATAATGAAGAGTTGTAGATTAAGAAATAAATTGAAAATTTATATAGCAGCCTAATTAATTAAGAAACCAAATTATTATAGGTTGGGAAGGTATTACTTATGTAAGAGCATTAAGGACATACTTAGGAACTTTAACTAGCATTTTCCCATTTTTTGGGACCAAAACTAAGGAGAAAAGATTGATAAATTAGGACCATTTAAGAGTACATCTACCCATTAATTGAAAAATTTCAATTTTTAATACTTTTCCAATTTTATAGATAAAAAGGCTTATAAATCAACATTTGAATTTTAATAAATAAGAATTTAATGATAAATTTTGATGTTTTCTTTGTCTCTTTCTTTAAATGATGATGAAGTCTCTTTGGATGTTAAACTAGCATAAGTACATTTACATTTGTGTCACAATAATTTGTTGTTTATGCCTCTTTTATAATACCTAACATTTAGCACCATATAATATAGTAGGTGATGAGCCGCAATATCGTGTTTGCAATATCACATCTGCGATATTAGATCCTACCATGCGATATCGGACATTCGATATAAGGACCTCTCTCATTGCCTATAAATAAGAGGCAGGTGCACTTGGTTTGGCAGTTAGTTCTTAGTCCCTTACCCAAAATCTTGTAGTTTCTCCCTCTTAGAGTTAGAATTATTTCTAAGTACTTGTAGTAGGAGTCATAAAGAAAACGGATCTTTATTCAAGCATTGTGTACTTGAGCACACCTTATGTCCAGAAATAAAGACGAACTTTGTGATAAACCTTGCAACATTCAGAATAGCTTATCTCTCATCCTTAATGCTATTTACAGTTCTTTAATGCTTTCATTAGTTAATTAATGTTGCTTTTATTGATTCGTTAATTTTCACAAGTAAGCATACTCAGTACGACCACTTCAAGCATGCGTGGAACACTTGGTAACCCAATAACGATTAGCGTTTGGTAATCTCAGGAGTGTTACATTGGTTTAGGATGTGTACGGAAAGTAGTAGTTGATGCTGGTGTTAGGACTAGTTAGGACCTAGCTAATTAGTTAATTTCAATTAATTATTCAGTTAATTCACTTCTTCCCTCCCTAGCACCAGGACATAAAGCATAAAAATCATATACCTCAAGTTTACTTAACCATACAATCGTTCCATACGAGTAAGCTTGGAAAGACAACAATCGCCTAACCCATCCTTGTTCTGTGAAGGCACATAAGCACTTAGTCCTTGGAGTTTGACCGGATTGCACGTAACGCTCATATTCATATGGTTGAGCATAGGGGTACCTCGCTGCTCATCATTAGGCTTGACTACTATCTTGTAAAATTTTTTCTTTAGTTTTATTAGGATTCTTTTATCACACAGAATGCCATTAGATTGTCTTCATTCTTACCATGTTGCCTAAATCCTATTTCTTTTATGTTTATCAATTTCACCATCTATTTGTAGTAGCAAGAGACTTTTGGCCTTGAATTATCACTTATATTTCACTACTATTTATGCTATTATTAAAATTACATTTTATATATTTTATCTTACATCTACCAATTTTTAAGCTATTTGATTCTAAAGCATATCTGTATTTCTTCATTTTAAAAGAAATATTTTGTGAACCTATATCTGCCAATATAATATCAGCTACATACACTACGGGATTTCATCCTACATTTCCTTTGTCAATTCATTTTATAATAATGGCAAAGAAGTAGAGGCTAAGAATAGATCCTTTATGTAGATTTGCTATGGTTGGAAAATTAGATTTGGTTCCATGAGTTGCTCTTATTTTTCTAGTAGCTCCTTCATATATATCTTGAATCACTTTAATGTATTTATTAGGAATATTTTTCTTCAAAAGACCCTCTAAATAATATCTCTGAGAAATTTGTAATATGTTTTTTCCAAGTCAATGAAGTTCATATGTATATTTTCTCTATGTTCAACAAATTTCTTCATTAATTATCATATAAAAAATAGCATTCATAGTAGATATTCGTGACATAAATCCAAATTAATTTTTTGATACTATTTATTCAAGTCTAAGACACTACTCTATTGTTATGTCCCCATTTCCAAATGTTGTTGTTCCATAATAAAAATTTCTAGTTATTTTAATAAGATCCTTAATAAAAGGGCATGTATCTTTAGGGAAGCTTTGAGGGTTTAACCTTAGGTATTTATGCTTAGTAAATTAGAGGTCATATTAATATGGAGTTGTGGAGTAGGTAAAGATGAGTAGCAGGTGCTAGGTGAAGTGGGATAAGAATGGACTTGGCCATCCCTTCTAGTGAGTGGTGAGAGTCCCCTCCACTTAACCATGTGATCTACAAGCATCATGAAACACTGTGTCATAATCCAAAGATTAAACTAGTGAAATTATTAGATGCTTGATGATTAATCATAGGTTACTATCTTCCCAAGTATACTTGTAGTGATCCTTTGTACATATAGTTAAGTATAGTTGAGATACATCATAGCTAATGTTGTTATGACTATGAGTAAATAATATTAACATGTAGAAATTTAATTTGATTATTCTAATGTTCAATAAAGTAAAATTTGTTCTAGCCTATGGTGATGAATTTATAGTTCTACTTGTCACACACATCTTGAAAGCACAAATTCATTGTTGGGATTACCAAATATTATGCTATGAGATAAATGAAGTGATAACATTAATAGAATTATAAGGTGAATATGTTTTTATACTTGAAGAAATCATGATTATTTCATTATATATAACATGCATTTACAAAGTAAATTTTTATCCTAAGTATTCAAGAAAGTAAATAACAATGAAAGTAAATTACATATAAATTAATATTAAACTAACTCATAGTGTTGGAATGAAAGTGAATTAATTTCTATCTTATTGCTAGTTATAGATTGTGTCTAGATATAATTCTACTTGAATAAGAGTTAAAACAATTAATTTAACTTTACACCATGGACAGTTTCTGACTATTATTAAACTTTAAGAAAACTAGCTACAAGAGCTTTTCTACTTATTGCATTAATAATGTCTTTAACATAATAGATTGATTTTTACATATAGGCATTTACTACCAATGCACCAATGTAGAATAAGTTACATCAATGCATCTGTGATAATATAGTTGCATCAACACAACTAATTGAAACACTATTCATCATACCTTTATGACCAACAAAAAACTTGTTCTTGATTTAAACATAATTAGGATAGAATTTCTTACAAAATTATGGAAGTGACCTTGATAAACTAACAAACTAATGACTTGATAAGACTTGAGTATCATAGTATAATTATTTAAGAGGACTTGATAGAATCAAAAAATGACAAAATAATAATATTCTACATACATTACAACTTTGTAAAATTGTAGGAATGTAAAAATTACCAAGACAAATGTCTTAAGTGGATCTTGGTAATGGAGGCTCCTCCTACCTTCATGGTTCTTATGATTGGTTTACTACTATCATTGTTCTCTTCATATAGAAGGTCTCAAGCAATGTCATCAAAATTTCCTCTTTAGGCTAGGGATCATTGACTTTTTAAGCTAAGTTGGCTAGGTTGGAAGTCCTAGGTACTCTTCATGGGCATAATAAGGTTGAAAACATATCATTAGCATTAATAAAGTAGGCTATAAATTTAGTACACTTAATCTCTAATACATTTACTTAATTCTTCAAGTTCTAGTAGTTTTTTATTCTTTTTGTCAAGTTCTTAGAAATATCTCTTTGATAAGTTAATTTGACCTTTAGAGCTTTTAGTTCTACATTGTCGATTTGCAACTTTTATTATGCCATATTATGAAGTTGATGCTCACATTCATATTGAGAATGTGGTGGCAACTAATTTCTCCAAATCATATCTTGACCTAGTTACCATTAGCATCATAAGGTTGGCATATTACATGTTAGAAAGCTTTATGTATTTTCTCACATCTTTAGTTTATAGCTCTTTCATTTTGATTTTAATTTGATTGATGACCTTAATTCCATTGAGGATAGACTATCAATTTTGATGAAGTAGTTAATGGAGGATGGTGTTAAGTTTACCTTTGGAAATTTAGATCTCCTTTTTATTTATTTCTTTCTAGAGGCTCATTAAATCTTTGAAATATTTCTCAATCTTCTCTAGCTTTCTAATATCATTTTGCATATCCTAATTTTGATGGTTGACTTTTAATAGATGATCTTGATATCCTCAATAGATAGAATCCTATTTTCTACCACCAATTTATGGATATTCATATTTATTGAAATCAATCACTCTTAGAGATGCTTGACATATTCTTCCAATTGGTTCTTTTTTTCCCCACCTTTAGCAATCTCATGACTTTTATATCAAGGCCTTATTTTTCCTTTACTAAAATGGTGATGCTTTTGTTCAAGGCATGGTCCTTTGTATATATTAATTATTTTTCTCACATGAACTTCTATTTGTTTCATTTCTACTTGATTTTGATTAGCTTTTAATTGAATAATAGAGTCATTATAAAATTGGTTGGGATTTGCCAGCTAGGCATGAAGTTACACAACTTTATCTTGCATCCTTTGATTCAATAGCTTGGCTTGTTAAAGATGTGTTTCTAAGATAGGAAAATTTTCCATATAACAAATTATGTAATGTTAAAGATGTCTAGGATCATTTTCATAGCATGAATTAGTTTGTCTAATGCCTCTTCATGCTACTTCACAATTTTTGATTTTTTACCCTTGTTTTGGCTCCTACAAATACTTGCATGTTTGAAATGACTGTAAAATCTAGAATCATTATTGATGAATCATTGGTCTACTATGTCGATGAGGTCACGTCAACACATATCCATCAATGCATGATTTGATGCATCGACACATATGCATCGAAGGAGTATCTAGTCTTGCCTATATAAATGCGTGCACGTACCACATTGAAGGCATTTGTTCATTAGTAGCATAGCAGAGCTCTTGTAGTTTATCATTTTGAGAGTTAGAATATTTTCTAAGTGTTGTAGTAGGAGTTGAGAAGTATATAGATCTTTATTCATGCACTGATGTACTTGGACACTTTGATGTGAAAGACAATAAAGAGGAGCTTCTTGATAAACCTTGCATCACTTAAAATTAGCACAATATTCACTTTAATGAACTTTACATTTATGAAATTTACTTTCATGCATTTTATTAATTAATAAAATATAAATAATTAATGCACATAAGTACAGCCACCTTGAGCATACATTAACGCTTGGTAATTCTAGTAGTATTTACGCTTAGTAATTCAATAGCATTGCAATGTGTTCAGGATGTGTATAGTAGGTGGGAATGGATGCTTATGTTAGGATTAGATTACGATTTTTAGATCATTTTTGGATTAAATAATCATTTAATTACTTTATTTTCACACTAGGATAAATAGATAAAATATTAAAAGTTATACAAATCATGTTTCTCAGGTACACTTAACCATTCCATTGAACCTCACAAGTGGAACTAAGAAGACAATGATCACATCTATAAGTTCATTACCTAGATAAAGTGTACTTAGAGAGCTAAAGTCTATAGAACTTGATTGGATCTCTTAGTGAACACTGGTGATTCATATGGTTGGGTGTAGGAACTACTTGTTGCTCATCATTGACATCATTATTAGGGACATTAGTTAGCTATGTGTGCTACCTAGAAAGTTAGTGAAATTATTCAATGATGTTGTAATGAATCTTAAAATAGAAATAATTAAGAAAAATAATAAAAACAAAATCACACTATTTCCTAAGCACTAACATGACTTCTTCTCATAAGGAGAACTCCCCATTGTTCTTTATGGATGATTCCAATCAGTAAAGACACGAAGGCTTGAAACCACCCATGTCCCAACAATGTAGAGTGGTCTATACATATCCAAATGAGTACACTAGATTTCACCTTCATCCTACACTAGGATGAACAACTACAGTGGAGGAACATGGAGGGAAACATCATGTTGCTTCTTAATTGATCAATTCCTGTGATGCTACTCTATAATCTCATGAGATTGGGAATTGCAAGACTTAATGCTGAGTATGAGATGTAAGATCATTTCTACTAGAATTATCATCCCATAGAGGTATAAGAAAAGAAAGATTGGAAAATGGAAGCTTGCTATGAGGCATCAAAGGACAAATGATTCACAAACACCTTGTTCTTGCTAGGCCAAAAGGAAGGGAAAGATCCCTTCTAAAGAACTTCCAAATACATTGACTCTCCTCCTCTCCTTGATGAGGAGGCCCTCAATTAGGAACTACAATTCATTGTAGATAATTGTTGTTTTAGGAAGAATGGTTCCCATGACTATGGGGCCTCAAAAGGAAAGGAGTCAGGGCAAAAAAAATGATAAGCATCATGATAATGGCAAATATGGTGATTGTGGTAGGGGCCAAAGAAGAGGGAGTAGCAGGCACTATTTTAGTGCTTGCTCTTCTTCCTCTTTACCTTTGTCATTCTCATCATCTTCCTCCAACTCTGATCAAAGCCACAAAGGGAGAGAATGTGATGGAGGTGATTGACAAGATAGAGATGACCATAGATCCCACTGGAATAGTAGAGACTAGGGGCATGGTCAATAAAGGGAGGCCCACCATATAGAAAGAAGGAACAATAGAGGGCATCATAAGCATCATGGCCATCACAGGATCCATGACTATCATGAGCCTCTTCTTGTCATTATAAACATGCTAAACATTGTGGAGGCTATGAGGATTTCAACAAGGCATGTGAAGGATAGGCAAATCAAATGGTTGGACATGAATAATATTACTAAGTTTGAAGGAGGATATAATTCTGATCCACAGAATCATCTTGAAGCCTTTCATGATGCATGTGTCTTATAGAACATGGAAAACCAATAGTAGAAATTGAAGCTATTTTCCAAGATACTCATCAAGAAGGTTGAAAGTTGGTATCAGTCCTTAGAATCAGAACTAATCTAAAGATGAAGTAGAATGCTTGAATTATTCAATGATAAATATTAGGCATACTCTTGAGTGTCTAAATTAAGAAGGCAGATCCAAGGTTGGAAAGAAGGCAAACATGAATCTTTGGATGTGGCCATGGATAGGTATTACTTTCTATTGCACTAATGTTTAGGCCATGGATATTCTCAAAAGGATTGTCTACATCATATCATAGATGGGATCCAAATAAAAAAAAGAACTCTTGGGGTCTATGCTGAAGGGAGGCTTTTAGAGTAAAGGGCCCATCAATTCCAAAGGCTAATTAAGTAGGTGGCTAAGGAAGAAGGTGAGTTGAGGAAAATGAAAAGTGTAGAGGAGTACAACTAGGATCCTTCCATTTACAAAAGGAAGGTTTGGTTTTGTGATAATGAGGAGGAGACACCAATTAATGAAGTGATGGAACAAAACACCTTACTGATACAAAAATGAGAAGTGGTGGCTTATAAAGTGAAAGAAGCAGTCAATTCTCCTAAGGCCTATATGCTAGATGTTGCTATGCTTAGCAACGTGCACACGTCCATAAGAAAAACAAGTGGGAGGTTTAGTGTAGCCTAGCACAAAGATTTTTTTAAATTGATTGGTGGAAATTTTACAACCAATTCTATAAATCTTTGATCTCCCAAATACCATCGTAGCAATCTAGCTAGAACTACTTGAGGCTAGGGGTAAGTACATCATCGTCAATGCCTAGCTTGAAACAACCACAACTAAAAATTGATGGTTGGTTGTTGAAGTTGTAGAATTGAGAGCCCATCTAGCTAATCCCATCATTCGTAGCCAAGCTATAATAAGGGAGGAAGCTTTTCAATAACTTCAACACAAACTTCAAGAGGTTGAGTACATGAAGGAGTCAATGGTCTTTGACCAGTTCTTAATAGAGGTTACAGCTTACAACACCAAAAATAACTTGTTAGAGATTCACAAGAAGAACCTAGTTTTAACTGAAGAGAATCATCACCTATGAAATTTTAAGACCCAAAAAGAGAAAATGATGAAATTCATCTAATAGTAGTAGGAGTAGCTTGCTAAGGTGAATATGGAATTGAGGAGGTTGGCTGTGAAAAATCATAATCTTTTAATGGAGAAGGTCTATGCCTTGTGCTAGAAATTAGCAATTGAGATTGCCACG
Organism: Gnetum montanum; assembly: GCA_015680685.1. NCBI lineage: Eukaryota > Viridiplantae > Streptophyta > Gnetopsida > Gnetales > Gnetaceae > Gnetum > Gnetum montanum. Next base: position 407,687 of record MNCI01028043.1, on the reverse strand, counting down.
TAGAAAAATGAGGTCCTCAAGTTTGAAAGGGTAAAAAATCACTATAGAAACTAAGTTGGTCTTCTCAAAGAGATCAATGATAAAGAGATCTAGTTGGAGAAGGAAAAGGTGAACAAGGCTCTCTAGCAACTCCAATGCGGTGACTTGTGAAAAATCATCTTTGATGGATTGAATGTGTACAACAAAGTAGAGATTTGCCTCAAGGAGTTGCAAATCAAGGAGATGATGGAGTACATGGAGTTAGCTAACCTTCATTATGAAAACTTGACAATGTTGACTATTGGAAGCCTAAGGTTAGAACTAGAGAGGCAAGTGGCTAGCTCCTACCTCTTGTATGGGGTAGAGTTCAAGCATCATAAGAAAATGAAACAAAAGCTGGAAATAATCAATGTGGAGCTTGAATTTTTTATAGCACGATTCATAGATCAATGATCAATGACTATGGACCTAGCTAGAAGAATAAGTGACTACCAAGAGCTGCAAAATGTTCTTAGAAAATATTAAATCAAACACAAATAATTCACTACCTAGTTTATTAATTTTAAGGAGTTGTTCGCTACCATGCCCTATTTGTGGAATGTTTCTATATGGGTAAACATTAGTGATGTTGTGTGGATCATGTACGATCCTCACAGTGAGGAGAAGAAGATAAAAGCACTGTTAGATGTGTTTCATCTTCAACTAGTAGTCATAGTTATAATAAGATAACCATAACTACCATAGCCTCAACCATAACTACCACGTGTACTAGAGGCAGGGTAAGGTCCTTTTGCACCTCAAGTGCCTCCACCTCCTAGAACCATCTAATTTTCTTCTCATCTTTAGTTTCCGTAGGGGTTCAACTTTCAAATTTTGTAATGGTCTTCACTTTTATTTTTGTGAATACTTATTTTTTGCAAAATTTGTAAATCCATACACTTGTGCACTTAGCATTAGTTTGATTCAGTCAATAATCCCATACCTTCCCAAATTTTGTAAGAAGCTTGCTCCTCTTTTTGTTCACTTGAGGATGAGTTTTCAGCCAGTTGTAGGGGTATGATGAATCAAAGGTCAGATGCATTAACAAGGTCACATTGACACATATCCATCAACACATCCTTGTCAATGTGTACCTATTGACACATGATTTAATGCATTGATAGAGTATCTAGTATTGGCTATATAAATGTGTGAACCTATCACATTTAAGAAATTTATTCATTAGTAGCATAGTAGAGCTCTTGCATTTTGTTCTTTTGAGAGTTAGAATATTTTTTGAGTGCCCGTAGTAGGAGTTGATAAGTGTATGGATCTTTATTTAAGCATTAATATAGCTGAACACTTTGGTGTGAATGGCAATAAATATGAACTTCTTGATAAACCTTGCATCACTTAGAATTAGCATAATATTTACTTTAATGTTCTTTACATTTATGTAATTTACTTTCATGAATTTAATTAATTAATTAAATATGGATAATTAATGCACATAAGTATGACCACCTCAAGCATATGTTAACTCTTGGTAATCCTAGTAGTGTTTATGCTTGGTAACCGAGTAGCATTGCAACATGTTTAGGCTATGTATAGTAGGTGGGAATGGATGCTGATGTTAGGATTAGATTAAGGCATTAGATAATTTCTAGATTAATGAAGCATTTAATTAATTTATTTTCATGCTTAGGAGAAATAGATAAAAATATAAAAGTTATACAAATCATGTGCCTTAATTACACTTAACCATTTCATTGAACCTTACAAGTGGAATTGAGAAGACAACAATCGTGTCTGTAAGTTAACTACCTAGATAATGTGTACTTAGAGAGTTAAATTTTGCAAAATTTAACCAAATTCCTTAGTGAATGTTGGTGATTTGTATGGTTGGGCATAGGAACTACTTGCTACTCCTCATTGGTGCCATTTTTGAGGACTTTAGTTAGCTACGTATGCTACCTAGGAAGTTAGTGAAATTATTTAACAATGTTGTAATGAACATTAAATTGAAATCATTAAGAAAAATAATAAAAACAAAAGCACACTATTTCCTACACACTAACATGGCTTCTTTTCATAGGGAGAACTTCCCAACACTTTTTACAGGGAATTCCAATCACTAAAGATAAGAAGGCCTAAAACCACTCGTGCCCTAATAATGTAGAAGATTGATATGCATCCAGATGAGTACACTCCAGATTTTACCTTCATCCTACACTAGGATGAACAATTGTGGTGGAGGGACATGGAGGGCAACATCGTGTTACCTCCTAATCCATCAGTTCTTGCAATGCTGCTCCACAATCTCATGAGATTGGACATTGCAAGACTCAATGTTAAGTATTAGGTGTAAGATCATTCCTATTGGGATTATCATTCCACAGAAGCACAACAAAAGAAAGATCAATAGATTGAAGCTTTCTAGGAGGCATCAAAGGAAAAATAGTTCACAAACCCCCTATTCTTACTAGGCTAAAAGGAAGAGGAGACCCCTTCTTAAGAACTTTCTAATACATTGACTCTCCTCCTCTTCTTGATGAGAAGGTCCTCAATCAACATCTACAGTTCACTATAGATAACCTTCATTTTGGGAAGAATGGTTCCCATGACCGTGGAATCTCAAAGGAAAGGATTTAAAGTAAGAATAATGATAAGCACCACAATAACAACAAATATGGTGATTTTGATAAGGACCAAAGAGGAGGGAGTAGAACACATTGTTTTTGGTGTTGGCTCTTTTCTTTTTCCATTACCATCATCCTCATCATGTTCCTCCTTCAAATCCAACTAAAGTCACAGGGGGAGATCGTGATGGAGGTGACTGGTGGGATAGAGATGGTCGTGGATCCCATTGGAATAGTCAAGACCAAGGGCATGGACAATAAAGGGAGGCCCACCATAGAGAAAGAAGGGATAATAGAGGGAATCATAGGCATCATGGTCATCATGGTCATGACTATGATGAGCCTCTGCTTGCCATTAGAAACATGCTAAACATTATGAAGGCTATGAATATTTTAACAAGGCTTATGAAGGATAGCTAGATCAAATGGTTGAACTTGAATAATATCCCTATGTTCACAGGGAGATATAATTTTGATCCAAAAAATCATCTGTAAGCCTTTCATAATGCATGTGCCTTATAGAATGTTGAAAACGAATGGCAAAAATTGAAGCTATTTTCCAAGACACTCATCAAGGAGGCTGAAAGCTGGCACTAGTCCTTAGAACTAGAATTAATCTGATGATGGAGTACAATGCTTGAATTGTTTAATGACAAATATTAGATGTACTCCCAAGTGTCTAACTTGAGAAGGTATATCCAAGGTTGGAAACAAGACACACATGAGTCCTTGGATGTGGCCATGAATAGGTATTACTCTTTGTTGCACCAATGCCCAGGCCATGGCTATTCTCAAAGGGATCAACTACGCCATATCATAGATCGGCTCTGAATAGAAATAAGGAGAACTATTGGTGTTTATGCCCAAGGGAGGCTTTTAGAGCTAAGGATTTGTCAGATCCAAATTCTAAGTGAGTAGGTGGCTAAGGAAGAAGATGAGTTGAGGAAAAGGGAAAGTTGAGAGGAGTACAACTGGGACCCTTCCATTTCCAAAAGGAAGGTTTGATTTTGCAACAAAGAGGAGGAGGCACCACTTGATGAAGTTGTGCAATGAAAAACCTTACCAATACAAAAATATGTTTTTAAAATATTGGCCAAGCTTGATAAAATGTGAAACTCTTTAGATGAAAAGTTTCAAAATGCTTTCAAAATTGCTAAGGAGACCAAAGAGAAAGGTAGTGATTGTGATAGAAGGAGAAAGAAGGAAGCTAAACATGCCCATTAGAAGGATTAGAGTAAATTTTTTGTAGTCGACAAGGTTGCAGATTTTGAAATAGATGATGCAGGTTGTGACATATGCCAATATAAACATCCTAAGGAATGTTGTCCAATTGTGTCACACTTGTAGGAATCTAGGGTATGCACTTTGAATCCTTGCTTGGAAAAATGGCAAACACCCAAGAGGTTGTCTTATCCTCAAGGAAACTATAGGTAGTTCGATTAGCAAGCCTACTATATGAGTGGAGAGCCACCTTAACTTCATGAGTAGTGTTAGCAATGACAACACCGACAGTCATGGGAGATGCCACCACCAAGGTTGTAGTATCCTTATCGTTAGCCAAATCCATATGAGTACTATGTTCAACAACCCATTTCTCCACATGAGTCTTCTAGGTATAGTTCTTTCATGCACCACTACTACCCTCTTGAATATTATAGAGCACAATCTCCAAGAGGGGAGTTCCCATTTTCCTATTATCCTCCTCATCCTTCTGCATCTCTACCTTTATCATCAACTTAGTTGACACTTGCTCCATTCATGTAGGGTGAAATACCAACCTAGCTATCATAGAGAAACACCACATCATTATTAAACTATAGCTAACTCTTTAGCTGGGTGGTTCAAACACTTAGCCTTGAAAATGATCCTTTTTTGAACTAACAATCCTATCATGTCCTCATAGATGATCCTTTTTTGAACTAACAATCTTATCATGTCCTCATAGATAGGTACGACTACTAAACCTACTTCTCGTTCCTCCTCTGCAACATCCTTTGAGATCCCTTCGAACCAAACACCTTCCAAAGTGCACATGTTAATGTTGATCCATGTGGTCATTGATTGGATAAAGGCCAAACTTCTTCTTAGGAAGAGACATGATCTTGGAAGTCCCCTAATTTACTTACAAATCACCAAAAATGAACCTTGCAAGGCTCTTCTGGACTCTGGTTCTAGTGTTAATGTAATCTCACAGGAAATGTACAAAGCCTAGAAGCTAACTCCACTCAAAAAGAGAAAAATTCACTTAGAGTTAGTAGATTAGTCCATCACTGTCCCCTTAGGATTATTGGAGTTCACTAAAACCATTGTTTGTGGGTGGTTATATCCTATCGACTTCTTGGTGATATGAGTGGATAACTACAAGGGAGACTTCCCTATCATTATGGGAAGATCTTGGCTAAGTACAATTGATGCATGATTGGGAATTAGAGACCTCTCAAAAATCTCCAAAGAGAATGAATTAGGAAAGATAGAGAAGAAACACATTCCATGCATCACGTACAGTGACAAAGGATGCCACTACATGTAGAAATTATGCACTACCAAAAGCACAACACTTAGAACATCCAGGTAGTGTGTAGATGTCATTGAAATTCAAAGGTGCCTATATGTAGCAACTACAAAATATGCGGACACCCAGTGACTAATAGCTAAAGTAGAAAGTAGTTCATCACTATGCATTGAACAAATTGAAAGCCTTATAAATGCCTATGTTGAAGGCATGAACAAACTAGAGTAAGTCCATTGGCAACACTTCGATGAACCTAATGAAACTAATTAGGGAGTGTTGAAAATTCCCAAGAGCTTTGAAAAGTAACCCCTTGAGTTAAAAAATCCATTGGCTAGAATGGAATATGCTTTGCTAAATAATGGGAAGTTGATCATCATCAATACCAATCTTGCTCTTGTGTAGAAAAAGAAGCTATTGGAGGTGGTCAACATATGGCCAATAGCCTTTACTTGGTCATATCATGAGTTGATGGGAATTAATTCAAGGATATGCTAGCATCAAATCTACATGGATTCCTTCATTAAATGAAAGAGGTAGTTGTAGCAGTGATGTATACCAAAAAATAAGAAAATTGTCAAAGAGGAGATTGAGCAAATCCTTAAGGCGGTGTTTATCTATCCCATTGCAGATAGTGAGTGGGTTAGCTAATTCATGATTGTGCCAAATAAATGTCAAAAATGGAGGACATGAATCAATTTTAGGTTGTTGAATATGATCATTTTTGTTTGCCATTTGTGGACCAAGTGTTGGACACAATTTCAGGGCATTGCTATTACAACTTCTTAGATGGTTATAGTGGCTATAACTAAATCCATATAGTGCTGGAGGATCAATCTAGAACCACATTCACAAGTTCTTGGGGGAAATTTTCACATAGAAAGAGGTCTTTTGACCTATGCAATGGCCCTACAACATTTTGATGCCTTGTCCTTAGCATCTTTCAATGGTAAATTAGTAGTGGGGTGGAAGTCTTCATGAGTAACTTCTTCACCCATGGGGCTATGTTTAAGTAAGCCCTGTACTATCTAGAGAAAGAGCTAAAATGATGTGTGGAGATAAAATTAAGGCTCAACTAGTAGAAGAGCCACTTGATGGTCCAAAAGGACATTGTACTAGGGCATAGAATATCATAAAAATGGATTGAAACTTGAAAAATAATGGTCATGCAAAGAATAATCCAATAACTTGATATAGTTAAAGATGTGAGGCCATTCCTTGGCCACATTGGCTATTATTGATGCTTCATTGAGAACTTCTATAAGATTGTCAAATTATTGGTAGAGATGACAAAGAAGGATGCTCTATTTGTCTAGACTAAGGAATGCAAGCATGCATTTCAGCACCTTAAACAAAAGCTCATAGAAACACCAATCCTACGAGCACCTGATTAGTTTAGACCATTCCACATTATGATAGTTGCATTTAATTATGCCTTGGAAGCTATGCTCACATAGTTCAATAGTTAGAAATGTCACTATTACATCCACTCTATGAGTAGAAGCATTGTGGTTTCACAACTAAACTACATCACCATTGAAAAAGAACTAAGGATAGTGGTGCATGCCTTACAAAAATTTTAGCATTATGTGCTAGGGTATAAAGTGTTTGTGCACACTGATCACAGTGCAATTAGGTTTCTGATAAATAAACCAATAGTGAGCCCCCATGTCATACAATGGTTGCTAATCTTGCAAGAGTTTGATCTAACCATGATGGATAGAAAAGAAATCATGAATGTGGTAGTTGACCACTTGTCTCATTTATGATGGTGTTGGTGCTAGAAATTTTGGTTTCTTAAATGAAAACTAGAAGATCTAAGAGCCAGAATAGTTTTAACCATGAATTCTAAGCGTGTCTAGAAATGGGATTCAAGACATCCTAGATGGTCTTACCAATCACCTAGGGACTTATGGAATGTAAATAGAATTAACACTAAAAACATAAACATAGACGTAGATGAAATCAAGAATCAAAAAAAAAAACAAAAATGTAAATGTAAATGAAAATATAAGTGGCCTTGAAAATGAAAACATAAATGAAATTAAAAAAATAGGAATGAGGGTTTTCGATCCAGAATAAAAACAAACGTAGAAATGAAAATGCAAACCAAAACTTGCATAACATGAAAAATACTTTATTTTAATAAAAATAAAGAATAATGTTCATGAAGTACAAATTTTATGCCAAGGGCACTAGAATTTGCTTGTAGGAGCTTTAAGTTCATTTGAGAAGGTAGGCTATGTTCTATCACAACTCCATGATTTAGTTTCTTTCCAATTCTAGTTTCTAGAAACTTTTCATTAGCTTCTACTAGGGTTTACAATGTGGTTATGGAAATGGATTTTTACTTTTTGGTGTAATGGAAGCTATGTGGGAGTCTTTGTGCCCAATGTAGTACTAGTTTTTGATACAAAAAAATGGAAGTAAGGTTGCAATGGATTTTTGTGGATTGTAAATGCCAAAAATTATTGTTACAAAATTGCCAAAGTGCTAGAAATGCAAGAGTGTTGGAACCATTTTATGAGTTGATGTTGGGTATTTATAGGGTTGGTGTGGCTATTTTTGGGCCTATACACCACTTCCATGATTGTTGATAGATTGGTGTCAATGTGTAGGTTACAAGGGTCATCTAATTTCAATGTGGTTATCATTTATAGTAATTTTGGTATAGACTACACTTACAAAACCCATTTGTTTACTATAAAGAATAGATAAACTTTTGTGACTATGTTGGAATCATCCTTGCAACTTTAGCTTTGTTCAACTATGTTGAGGTTGTCGGAACATGGCAAAAGTGATGGAGAATGTGAAAAAATTAGAAACTATGGAAATGATGGAGTCTATTAGAAAGTGTTGTTCATGGTGGAGAATGCTGTCTACATTGGTTGTTGAAGACTTGAGATGACTACGTTGGCCATTGCTGGAAAAATGGAAATTCCAACATTGCACTTCTGCTAGGTCTTGGTGGTGACTATGCTGGCTATTGTAGCACCATTGTCTACAATAGCTATTGTGTCTACTGTAGATGGCTCCAGCGTAGTTGGGGCTATACCCCTACAGAAGCCCATGGAAACTCTAATTTTAGACATTTCCAAGGCATTTTGAGCCTTGTATAACCTAGATATAGACATAGGGTACCTTTTTCTACTTAGGAAGAGAGGCAATAAAAACTTTTGAAGCATTTTTTGGCCTCAAAAAGTTGAAGTATGAAAGATTATAGCTCATGGGTTGTATATCTCACATGTACAAGGAATCCTTACCTCAACTTGGAAAATGAAGGTTACAACATGAATTTTTGTGGTGTTTCATTGGCCCCTCATTGTTGATGTTTGGTAGATTAATCCAAGAGACATACACAAAGAATAAAAAACACCATTGTAGCTCCACCACCAATGTTCCCTCTCCATGATTAATTTAGTAGCATTGAACCATGCCCAAGAGTGCTTATGATGATGGGGTGAGGTTATGATAAGGTAACAAATAATGAGGTGATATGAAAATGGTCATGAAGGTTGACAATGCATTCTAAGCATTGACATCATGGCTACAATGTTACACAAACATGTTGGTCAATTCATTTGAGCTTCACACTTTATGCTTTGAAGTGTGGTTCATTTGAAAAATGCATTTGAGGAACCAACACCTTACTCCAAGGTCTCTTTGGTTGTTATGATTCTCCCTTTGCATGTTTAGAGCCATTGATTTTTTCTTTGGGCTTTATTGGCTATTTGGCTCTTGGAAATTTTCTTCCCCTTTGTTTTTTCTTAGGGTGGAACCTTCATTGGGTTTCTCTTACCAAGGCTAGTTTAACTTGGTATTCCCATCAAGTGAGATGTGTTACACTAGATTGAATAGATGGTTTTCCATTGAATGATGTGGGTTACATTCAATGAACTTTGAATGTGAAGCACGATGAAGGAACATCGTATGGTCATAGTGCATAACTGTGAAACATCCATAAAAATTACCCTCTAAGGTAAGGAAGGTTATAATTAGGCCATGGGGTTGGAATCAAGGGAATGGTAATGGAAATAATATTAAACAAACACTCTTGGCATGGTAGGAAAAACTCATCAAATCTTGCACATTGATGTCACATGGTGGCTTGCCACTATGGTGAGTTGCACCTCCATGATGACTCTAGGCTTCATACTACAAACAAAAATACAAGAGGGCAAGAAAACCAGATGAGAAAAATCATGGTGTTACAATGAAATACATAAGGCCATGTAGAATAGTCAACAAACATAGTTACCAAAGGTCACACATGTTGTTAGTTTCATGCCTTGGTAGGCTATGCTACTTGTTTAAGATCTTAGTGGATTGTGGTGCCAACGTAAGGCCTTAGTAGGTCATGAAAAATAAGCTCTTTTGTTGATTATTGTCAGCTACATGTAGTATGATTTTAGATAGGAATGATTGGTTGAATTAGCTAGCTCATTCCCATTCATGTTTGCTATTCAGTAGGGCTTGTTGTTGTAGCCCTTAGTGATTAAGAAAGGTCCTTCCCAGTTGGCTGAGAATTTGTCTTCATGATCATGGATAGTCTTAAGGAACAAGTCTCCTTCCTTGATTTAATGCTTGCCTAGGTTATGATGGTGCTACTATTTTTTCCTCTCCTGGTAGTGGTTAATGTGAGCAAGCATTTGTACACACTACTCCTCCATCAAGTTTAGGTTCATGGTCCATAGCTTCTTATTTTATTTTTTGTTTATGACATTGGATAAGGCCACTTGGAGTGATGGTACTTGCAATTTAAGAGGTAAAACAACTTTAGAACCATAAATAAGGCTATATGGGATTACACTTGTAGTAGAATGGTATGTGGTTTTGTAGGCCCAAAGTGCATGGGAAAGCCTCTCATGCCACTTGCACTTACTATCATTTATCATTTTTTTGTGCAAGTTGATGATGGCCTTATCATTTACTTTAGCTTGTCCATTGGCTTGAGAGTAATAAGATGATGAGAAACAATTCTTAATTCCTAGGTTGTGATAAAAGTTTTTCTGTTTCTTGGATACTAAATTGTGGTCCATTGTTTGTGACTATGGTCATAGTTATGTTAAAATGGGCTACTATATTATCCAAGATGAATCTACAGACTTATTCATGTAGCGACAGAAAATGTCGGCAGCTGGAAATACCGACCGAGATTCCGTGTATACAGTTTTGACCACGGATCCGCACGAGGGCTATGCTGGAAAAAAGCGAATCCACAGTGCCCTGAACGGTCTTGTCGATCAGAAAGGGACTTACGGGTCAGTAAGATGATGAAGACAACAGATCTTTGCATACTACGATCTGATTCGAGGAATCGTAAAACGAGGGGAAAACAATGTAGACGGATTGCAACGGTGATAATGCTAAACACGATAAAAGGAGGCTGACATAAGAGAAGCACGTAGCTTCAAGATCTGCGCTTTGACTTAAAAATGTATATTTTGTATGAGAAATTACACTGGGGAATCCCCGATTACAGGATGTGAAACAAGCACAAAACAAGAAGCAAAATGGTCTAAACAGAAGTCCAATCTACCTCGCGGGCTAAAGCTGAGATGCAAGGAAGACCAAGCTTTGACATCTACCGATCAATTGTTTCTGATTGATAGAGTCTCTCCAGCAGAACGATTACTCCTGTCACCGGTGCTTAATGCGGACTACGCTTTGCTTCGGCTGTAAGGTGATACTGTCAATAATTGTCAAGGCGCTGCTCTTTGTATCTCTGCTCCAAAGTGCTAAATGCTCTGGTGCTCAGAAAAATGCTTCTGCTTCTCTGATTTGCCAACCCTTGTATCTTTGTCAACTGAGGTATTTATAGGCCGTGACGCTTCGTGGAAAAGGTGCAACCCTGATGAGGTGGGGCCCTGATGTTTCGGGTCTTGTTGGCGTGACCATTTTAAGTCAAACTGTGACTACGCACAACACGCTTGTTTGCGTGTTGTGCGTGTGAAGAACAGGTACATGTTGAGCGTGCTTCAATTGCTTTCAGGCTGTATTACACTCATTCACGTTGTATTGCGTGTATGAGCATAATCCAGTGTAGAAAACAATAGGCTCAAAATTGTTTTACGCTTACTACGCAGTTGCACGTAACAAAGCGTAAATAATGTGCAACTTACGCTCACTACGCAGCTGCGCGTGATGAAGCGTAAACATTGTGTAACTTACGCTCACTACGCAGCTGCGTGTGATGAAGCGTAAACAATGCCTAGCTTTAATGATGACATACGCAATGGTACGCACCGCCGCGTAACAAGCGTAAAGATAAGTTATTCATGCATCGCGAGAAAAAGTGTCGAACTGTTGTGCTTCTTTGGCCTTTGACTATTGTGGAGCTTATTATGCTCGTTACGCTGCTGTGCGTAATAGAGCTTAAACTTGTCCTTGAACAAAACTGATGCGCGCTCTCGCTTGAATTGCGAATCTTTGCCTGAGGCCGACTCATAATTTTCACGGTGTTTCAATTCAGATGTAGTCTTCCTTGGGAAAATAGCCTTAACCCACTTAGTAAAGTATTCACTTGTGCCGATGATGATGCTATGCCTTTTAGAAGACTTAGGCATTATAGGTCCAATGATATCTAACCCCCATCATTGAAATGACCAAGTGATCTGAGTAGTATGTAACATAGTCAGTGATACATGTATGAGATTGTTATGCCATTGACATGTGTCACAATTTTTGACCTATTGTAGGTAGTCATTTTTCATATAGGACAAGTAATAGCCTAAGCATCTAATCTTAGAGGTCATAGCTCTAAGTCCTATATGTCCTCCACAAAGACCCTCATGAACCTACTCTAGGACTATTTTGGCTTTAGTTTTACCCAAGCATACTAACAATATACCATTGTAGGTCGATTAGCATAGTGTGTTATCACCTAAAATGACATACTATTTTGATCATCTACACACAAAAACTTCTTGAGCAACAATAAGGCCTTGTGAAGGTTCATCATGCATCAGGTAAAACTTGATATCATCATACCACTTATTTTTAGGGATAGTATGAATTACAACCAAAAAGTTATCCTTAGTGTTCCACATGATGGGGTTAGCATAGTTCACAGTTAGGATGGACAACTTACTAAACACATCTAGCATCACACTAAGGGCTAGAGTTGCAATGGAATCAACTATATCATTTTTTTACACATGTTGGATATCAACATATGTAAATTGTTATAATAGTTGCTTTCCTAGGATAGAAATTTTGTAAATGTTTGGCTTTGCATGCATAAATCTAGGTTACTTGGTTGACCACAAGTTGTAAATCACTCTTGATCATTAAATGCTTAATTTCTAGGTTGTAATATACCATTATCCCTTGATAAAACCCTTGTACTCCACTATGTTTTTGGTGCATAGAAATTCAAAATGATAGGTGAAGGATCAAATTTCATTAGACAGGAATGTTATGATGGTAGTGGCTCTAGCTCCATGAGTAGTTGAAGCTTTGTCAAAGTGCATGACTACCTCATAACCCTCATGCACTTAGCTAATAGTGTTGACATGTTCATGAGGAAACTCAAGGTCTATAGTTGCTTGGTCATGAACAGGAAAAACATTAAGTTGTAAGGCTATAGCTTGACCTTTTGTTGAGGATTGAGAAACATAATGAAGGTCAAACTCCATGATTATGGATTTCCATTAAGCTATATGGATACTCTCATAAATGTTGATCATTATGGCTCTAATCATGTTATCTTTGCAAATGACATTGGCTTAGCTCATAAAGAGGTGGTATCTCCATTTCTTCAATGAGAAGACTACTGCTAGACAATACTTCTCCACTTTAGTGTCTTAGGTCTCATGGGCATCTAATGTATGGCTAAGATAGTATACTGGAATCTCTACTCGATCATCATGTTTTTGAAAAAGTAGAGAAGCAATGGATGTGTCAAATATAGCAAGGTAGATATAAAACATTTTACCTTCTTGTAGAGAATAGATCATTGGTAGTTGTATCGACTCTTGCTTAAGATTTTCAAAGGCTTCTTAGCATTGAGCCATCTGCTCATAGTGAAATCCTTTCTTAAGTAAGTGTTGCATACATTGTAGCTTATTTGTAAGCCTAGAAATGAACCTATAGATCAATTGCAATTTGTTGTATGGTCCTTGAAGCTCCTTAAGATTGGTAGGTGTTTCCAAGTTGGATATGGCCCTAATCTTTTTAGGATCTACATGTATCCCTACTTCAAACACTACAAAACCAAGCATCTTACTAGTTTTAATACCAAAGATACACTTCTTAGGATTAATTCTAAGTTCAAAATCTAGGCATCATTTAAGCACAAGGTCTAGGTCATTAGCATGGTTGTGGATTACTTTGGACTTAATGGCTATATCATCTACGTAATATTTGAGCAAACTTAGCATGTAATCACTAAAGATATACATCATGGCTCTTTGGTAGGTTTTTCTTGCATTATTTAGGCCAAAGGGCGTCATGGTATAGCACAAGGTGCGCTAAGGGGTCATGAATGTTGTACTGAGTTAGTGCTCTAGGTTGATCCTAATATAGTTGTATCCCAAGAACTCATCCATGAAGGATAATAAGGCATGTCCAATCATAGTATCGATAAGTTGATTAATACTAGGAAAAGGGAAGTTTTCTTTGATAGTTGTCTTATTTAGGTCTCGAAAATCAATGAAAATTTATATGCTTCCATTTTTCTTAGTGACTACCACTGTGTTGGATATCCATTCCATGTAATCAATAACCTAGATGAAACCAACTTGGTAGAGGTTTTTGATCTCATCAAGAATTCCCAAGGACAAATTAGGTCTAATCTTACACACTTTCTACTTAATTGGTCTAATGCTAGGTTTGAGTATGATATTGTGTTGGACTAAATGCATATCTAAACCTAGCATATCTTCATACAATTAGGCAAAGACCTTAATGTTGTTTTGTAGGCTCTTGATGATGTCTTGAGCCTATTGAGATTCCAGTGAATAACTTAGTTTAAGGGGTTTCTCCTCATCACTATGTGTCATGATAGGAACTTCACCCAGAGATTCTTTAGTAATGTCACCAAGATCTAGATTAAGGATTTTAACTAGATTTGTAGGCCACTCTAGAGGTTTTTCAATTGAGGCTATGTGGTTGACAAGACTCTCAGGCTTAAGATCTAAATAATCAAGATTAACACATTGTTCAACATCAACATGAGGCCCATGTAGGTTCAATGGCAAGGCAATTTTCTTCTAGGTGTCCATAATCCAATCCTGTACATCATCCATAAGCACATTAAGTGTAACCTAGGCAACAATGAGTAAACAATGCCAAAATGCTATAAAATTATGCAAATAAATGCTATTCTAATGCCAAATACAATGTAACCAAGGCCACCTATGATCATGAGGAGATAAAAAATAGTAAAACTAAATGAAACAAAGGTTAAATAAGGTCCAAAAGAGCCAAAAAGGATGAAGTATGGGAAATAAGGCTAAAAATAGTTAACAAAGATCATGATTTCACCAGTTTTAGGCCTTGGTAGGCCATGGCCACATGGTGTCAAATGATTATCAAGGATGATCAAACTCCATCAACTAACACCAATCTAAGGCTAAATAAGGATAAAAATGGTCATAATAAGGAAAATAAGATGAAAAGAAGTTCTATAAATGGTCTATGAGGTCAATCGATGGAAAAGATGATAAAAAATGCAAAACAAGGTCACAAATAAGTCAAAACACCATGAAAAAGGCCAAATAAATCAAAATGGGATACATGTGGTAAAACTTGACTAATAATAGTAAAAAAGGATCAAAATTTGCCATTTTTAGGCCTTAGTGGACTATGGTATGAGGCTACAGGGATGCTGGGTGAGTTTGGGCACATGAGGGGGTCATTTCAAGGTTGTTTTGAGGCAAAATTAACACCTTTTCTTGTGACTACGTTGGCCTATAATAGTCATCCATTCTCTAGCATAGTCCAGATTTAGAGGTAGTTTCTCAAGCTCATTATGATCACTTTTAGGCTCCCAAAGGTTTAAATAGCTAGCATAAGGGGTAGGTATTGATGATTAGCAAGTTTTGGCACTGTTCTGGCCTCTTATAAGGCTAAAAAGCTTCTTTCTAATGGTGACTATGTTGGGCTAGTAGGCCCCAATGTAGTCAGAAGGGATGCATGATTTTATGTGGGTTCCTAGGCTAAAATGAAGTAGAATTATAGTTGGAAGACATGGGAGTAGAGTTCTAGTCATTCTGGGTTAATTTTGAGCCATTCTGAGCTATTTACTATTGGTTGTTATTGCCATATTTTTCCTCCCCACTTGGACTATGCTAGCCCAACATAGTCACTAGATTCGTTAGTATAGTACTACATGAAAAATGAATTTTGATGAGTTTTAGAGCTCGATTGACATCCTAATGGGCTTTTGGGATCATTGGTATTGCCAGCTAGGGTTTTAGTACCAAAGTTACTAGTTTTGGTGCCTGTTTGAATCTTGGATTTTTGAATACCATGGAACTATGCTAGGCATGTAGTCCCAATCATAACTAAGGGATTTGGATGGAAAAAAGATGAAAAAGAATGAATCTTGGCTTGTTTTCCAAGGTTTTAGGGTTTGGGAATGATCTAGTAGGGTTTTGGATCCTTTTGGAAGTTCATTTTAGCTATTTTTGGGTAGTTTTGGTCATCCTCAAGTGGACTACGCTAGGTCTTAGTGGGGACTACATTGGCCCAATGTAGTCCCAATTTTCTATCATTGTAGTTAGGTTTCAAAAATTGGAAAAAATGAGTTTTATTACTAAAGTTGACTCTAGTGGGCCCTAGGACTCCTAAAAGTAAATGTTGAGTTGCTTTTATCAATTTTTTTTGCAAACTCAGGTGGACTACACTAAGTCTAGGTAGGAACTATGTTGGCCTAGTGTAGTTCTAATTTCCTTTAGCATAGTCCAACCTTTGATGGTAAAAAATGATTGGAAAAGGTGGATTTTATGGTCAATTAGGCTCTAGTGAGGTTCTAGGGTTTTTTGGTAGTGGATTTGATCCTTTTACTATTAATTTTGAGTAACTTGGAGTGGAATATGCTAGGGATTGAGAGTTACTACAATGATCTATTGTAGTCACCATTTTTCCTAGTGTAGTTGAGGTTTTGAAAGTTAAAAATAGTGAATTCTAGCTCAACTTCAAGGTCTAATGATTTCAATGTGTCCTAGCTCAAATAGGATTTTGGTGGTTAAATAGGCTTAGATAGGATTTTAGGGCTTATCAACAATAGGTTTAAGTCACTTTTAACAAATTATAATAATTATTTTGGTGGACTATGCTAATCTCTAGAGTGACTACATTGGGCTCTGCTGTGACTACACTAGCCCAGTGTAGTCACCTCATCCCTTCAGTGTAGTCAAGGTTGCAATGGTTAAAAATGGTAAAAAATCATAGGATTAGTGATCAAATAGACTTAGATAGAGTTTTATGATTTACCATAGGTTAATTTGAATGGTTCATGGTGGATTTTGCCAATTTTGGATGGACTACATTGGGCTTGGGTAGGGACTATGCTAGCCCATTGTAATCCTAATCTTCCATAACTGTGGTTGATGTCTAGACATTTGAAAAATGGAAAAGTGGTAAGATTTGACCTAATATTTAGTTCTATGGTGTTTTGGAGTTCTCAAGAGGTGAGTTGGACTATGAAATGAGTTGTTCAAGGTTTTCTAGAAGGACTATGCTATCCAGCACTAGTGCCTAAGTAGGCCCAACGTAGTGACTCTAGAAAAATGGAGTTTTATCTTAGAAAAATTGAATTATTATTTCTATGTTTAGTTTGGAATGGTTTTGAGATCTTTGAAGGTGGATTTTGGTTTGTGCATGCCTAATTCAAGGATTGTAAGTGGACTACACTAGGCAATAGTTGGGACTACATTGGCCCAACATAGTCCTTGGGTTTCCCTAGAATAGTTAGGAAAAATGACTAATTTTTGGTCTAATTTAATGCATTTGACAAAGTTTTGATGCTACTGGGAGCTCTAGCTAGGGTTTAGTTAGGTGGGATAGTCATATGGAGTCAATTGGAGGCTAGGTGAACTAGGAGAAGTTCATTCTACCATGGACTATGCTGGGAATTAGCTAGGACTATGCTAGCATAATGTAGTCACTAGTTTCCCTAGTGTAGTCTTACTACCAATTCCATTTATGGTCAAGTTTGATGTCATTCCCATGCCTTCCAATTAGTAGTTTTGTTATTCAGTTTCAATTCTTAGTTATAGGCTTTTTAGGTTGTTGTGTAAGGTAAATGGATTAATGGTTGATGAGCAAATTCCACATGCTTAGTTGGACTATGCTAAGCTAGCAAGTCCATCTCCAAGCTAGTGTACTCTCATTGGACCTATCATTTTTGGATGAGTTTTGACACTTATGGCTATTGAATGTACACCTATGTAAACACTTGTTTTCTTGGTTTGGCCATGAGATTTTTTTGGAGTGGATAAAGAACTAGAGATTGGTTTTTAAAGTGTATGGGATGTGGTACTTATTTCAAGATTTACCGAAATGTAAGCCTAGCATAGTCTAGTAGAGTGACAAGTGTAGTCATGGTTTTTTGCATTATTTCTTGGAGAACTTAGTGGGACCCATCCAAAATTAGGAATTTTTTTCAAAAATATTTGCACAATCTAGTGTAGTTTTTAATTTCCAATTTTAACACTAAGTTAAGTGGATTTGTGCATGGAAACTAGGGTTTCAAGGTGTGTGCTTAGGTTTAAGTGGATTTTAGTTGGGAAAACTGCAAAGCATCATTATTTTCACACTTCCTTACCATTTCTCTTTAGTTGGAGCTCTACTACATTCATTGGTACCCACCTTCAACATAGTCACACTTGCTTGTGGTACTATTGCCAGCGTAGTCACTAGGACTACCAAAAAAATAGATCTTATGTGTTTCCAGCACCTATTTCCTACACCATGGTGATGAAGAAGCCTCCCAAAAGGAATCCTACATTGGAAGAGGTAGAGGTAGCTATCCAGGGCTTATCATGTCTACCTTGTCCAAGGATTGGAGAAGGCTCAACTACCATTTTTCCCAGGTACACCATTTGCACCAATTTTTTCCATATGTTCCATGTATTTCATTTTTTGCGGTTTGTTCCATTTCTCAAATATAGGATAGCATATTCATTATTTAAATATTTTGTGAAAATCCCATCATAGATTTAGGCCATTTTTATTCATTTTCAATATTACTTGGGGTTTGTATTTTGATTTTGTTGAAGTTTAAATGTTTTTCCATGATTTCCATGGATTTTTTTTCTGCCCAAAAAAGCAATGCCAATTTTGAATTTTTATTTGAGAAAAAGGCTAGGTTTTTCAGTTTTATAAGGCTATGAGTTTATTTTATATTTTTTTTTATCATTTAAATTTTTTAACCACTTGATTTTGCCTTATGGATAATTTTCTATGGCTATTTCCATTAGGCTATGTCAAGTGGGTTTTCTTTCCTTAGGCTATTTCTTTTCTAATTTGTGTAACTTATCTATGGTAAATAGTTAAAAAATTCTAATTTTCATGGCAATGGATTTGTAGCTTGTGTTTCAAGAATTCTAATTAATTTTGAACTATCAAATTTGAATAAATAGTTTGGTTTTTATGATTGTTTTAGTGAGCTCGAATGAAAATGGGTTTCTAGCATGATGGCCATGATCAAGTTAATTTTGTAATATTTTTTGAAAAATTGGTTAAGATTTTTTATTTTTTCTTGTTATGAGGTTATAAGTTATGGTTTTAAAATTCCAATGTTTTTGGAATAATTGAAAATAGATAAGTGGTTAATTTTATATGGACGTTTCTGTACAGTTATGCAAAATCATGGTTATAAGTTTGTTACGCATTTACCCCTATGAAGATGGGCAATGTTAAGATTGTGAAAAGATTTTTCCATCATAATCCCATGTTTTTGGTGATATTTTGGGATGTTGGAAAGGGGTTGGAAGTGGTTTGGTTTAAATAAAAAGAAAATTTCATATTTTTTATAATTGTTTTCCTATGGCCATTTTGGTGTAAAGTGTAAATCTTTGTTGAATCCTGGTTATAGACTTGGGTTGTATTTTTGAATTTTTAAAGTGTGGAATTTAAAATGAAAATTGAAGATTTAGTTCTACATAGTCATTTTCATGTTCTTAGTTCTAAACTATCAATTCCATGTTTTTAGTTATGATTAGTCATTATCATTATTTTAGTTTTGAACTATCATTATTTGTATTTTGTCTAAGTGTTGGTTACTACATTGAATGGTTATAAGGCTAAAATGGTTGGTACAATAGTTGTAATGTTATCTACTTAGTATTTTGATGTATTTTACTTTTATTTTGGGCTTTAGTCTACATGGTTATAATAGTTGTGGTTGGATGTTACAAGGCCTTCTTGAAGCCCATCCTGGTGGTTATAGAGATTGTGGGGCTTTTATGCTACATCCATCTCCCTAGGTCTAACACTCCAATTCTAGATATGGAGTGGGATCACATTATGGATTGTGAAAAAAATTTAGTGTGATGGTTTGGTCATACTTTGCATCTGAAGTAATAATAGCAATCATGAAGACCATTTTACTTGGGTCCTCTAGTTTAATTGTTAAGTTCTTAATTGATGAACCTAATGTTTGTAGGGAGGTAGAGAGCAATCATGGCATGAAAACCATGAGCACTCACAAATCATCTAAAATTTGGAAGATGCCTAAATTCAGCTAGTATAACATGGGCAACACGTTGATTGTTTGGCCATCATGCCCATACATTGTTCCAAAATCCTCTAGGAACTGTCTATCACATAGATGGGTAAGTAAGGTTGTCTTTGGTTTATGGTTATTTTCTTTATTATGTACTTAAGTTATGAAAATTTTTAGTTGTTTTACTTACCTAAAAGTTGAGGATGGATGAGTGAGGCTTAACCAAATGTGAAAACCTCTTGCTCTTAGCCCACACAACTTTATAGGTGTTTTCCAAAAGCCCAAATGTGAGGCTTGCGGTAGTGTAGTAGTTGAAGGATGACTTCGAAGAATGCATTGAATGCCACCATAAGGCTTATAATAGGTGCCTAGTGAATGGGACAATAGATAGTTGGTGGGCCAACCCATCCCTTGATGACTTATAATTAAACCCATCTCTTAGAGATCCTCAGATGCCTACATCATATAGGTGAAGTAAGTGTTTTTGGTTTGTTGATTTCATGCTAACATTTTTCTAGTTATTTGGTTATTAAGCTATTTTGGTTTTGTTCATCTAAGTATTCGTATTGCTTTTTTTTTCACTTGGATATATTTTTGTTGTACTCTGTTTTACATGATGCATCTAGGCTAAGGCTAATGGAATATTATTTATTATGTTGTAGAGGTTACTCCATCAACTAAAGTTATGATTATCACTTTAAGACGTATTGAGGGGACCTTGATCCTTAATTTTGGTGAGGTGGAATCTACCTAGGACTAGCTTTCAGATAAGGCATTCAATGCTATACATGCGAGGATTATTCATGAGAGCTTTTTTGACCTCTTCATGGCCCCAGGCTTGATCATTCCCATTGTAGAGATGTTAAACATCATTGACTCCTTTAGCCAAGCAATCAAGAGGTTTGTCACTCATGTTCATGGTGTGATCATTGTTTTGGATGTTAATGAATCCACCTTTAGGGACGTCTTTGGTGTTTCAAATGATGGTATTCTAGTTATCACCAAAGTAGGGAAGGAGGCGGACCACTAGGAGGAAGTAGAAGAATGGCTAAACACTCATTGTGGTATCAAGAAATACTCTCTAAAATAGATCAAGTCACCATTGATTAGAGAAATGTATCCCTTGTTTGAATCTTGGGCATTTCCTATGTTGCTATTATAGGGAAATATATTGGATGTGGAATAAGCTTGGACCATGAAGTAGGTACTTACTAAGGGTGCTTAATTCAATTGGATTGCACACTTGGTATTTGGGCTACAATGGAAGATCCAAAAGCTTTGCAACAACCTCACCATGAAGTGCTATGTGCTCTTCACACTTTTTGCAGTTTATCTATGAAGGTTTGTGGAGTTTCTAGTGATGAGGAAGGGTGGAAAATGGGTTACCCAAGATCCATCCAAACTCATCAAGCCTTGGGTTGAAGCTCCTTGCTTCAACCATGAAGGCTGAGGATCCACTAGAAGCTATGGGTGAATCATTGTCTATCACCACCAAGAGGATTGGTGATAAGCATTATGCATCTCTTAACAACATGGAAATGGAACCTCTCATAGTACTAGCTAGTGTCAAGAAGGCTCAAGAGTTATGTGTAGAGGCCGAGGGGATAGCTAGGGAAAAGCTTAAGAGGCCTTTGGTGGGTGAAACAACACTAGTGATTGAGGAGCCCTTGATGAAAAAATTAATCATGAAGGTTAGAGGATGAAACATGATGTTAGAGGTAAGTTCTTGTTAATTTATTACTTTCTTGTTAATTTTTTTAAAGGTTAAGGCTTTAAGTTGATGTAGTTGATTTATGATCTTGCAAAATTTGTTAAGCTACTTTATGTTTCATGGTTGTTGCCTTTGTAGGTAAGCAACAAGAACAAGAGGCCTTGGAAGTAGTAGTAGTAGCTGAAGAAGAGTGAAGGTCAATAGAAGGAAGAGTAGAAATGTCAGGAAGATGAAATATTGAGGCATTGTAGTAGGAGGAGGATGAAGCTTTACACCCTCCTCCCATGGGCCACTTTGATGCCTTGTTCAAGGATCCACAACTAGGTGAACCCCCTATTGTCATATTAGAGAACCTCTTAGGTATTTATGATTTTTGGTTTTACACATTATTATTATTATTATTTCATTGGTTTACATTTGATCTTGGCCATAGCTATTGATTGTTTATTACACTTATTGTATCCCAAGAAACTTTAGTTGAAGCTTTTATTTCCACCTTTTGCATGCAACCATGGATGGATACCTCGGATAAGTTTGAATTCATGTGGGGTGTAGATGAAGACATGGTTAACTATTTGTAGTATATAGTCCCTAAAGTTGATAAAAGTTCCAACTTATTTTGCATTTACTATTTATATATTTTTGGTTTATATAGTTGATGAGTCATGAATTGATTGGCCCCGATTTCGGATACATGATATTGGGTCCTAAGAAATAATGTCGGATATATGATATTGTCTCTTTCATGCTAGCCTATAAATACAACACTTGGGTGCATAGTTGGAATATAGTTTTAGTTCTTAGTTTTTTATAGTGTTTCTTAGATTTCTAAATTCAAGTTCTATTATTCCTAGTGCATGCCCGCAATGTGATGTTTGTAATCGTATGACACATTTGTTTAAGTGTGATGTGCTTGGACACGTTACATGACTAGAAATAAAGATTGAGATCACTTCCATCATTTCTGCATTCACTTAGATTTTTATTGCTTTAATTATTTAATTATTTATTATTTTCCTTAGCTATATATTTTCATTTATTGCTATTTACTATTCCTATTATTAAGTGAAATGAGTATGACTTAATCATAAGTGCCTAAGTGTAAGTACTTGATAATGCAACAATGTATCATTTGGCACACCTAGTGGTGTATGCTTAGCAATTCTGACAATAGTTATTTGAAGTTCAAGGCATGTATGGATGATTTGGGGTAGGTACTCACTGCACATAGGATAGTTTAGATCTCAGTTTCCATTTTTCATTAGCTTAATTAATTTATCTATTTATCATCATTAGAAGTAGCATAGAATTAGACAACATCATATGCCTCACTTTGGACTAAACCATATGTGATGAAGCTCCCACTAGTCCAAGTGGGAAGAGAACAAACTACAATTAAAGCATAATGATTTAGATGCAAAACTAGTCCCATTCATAGAATTTGATTGGATTGTGTGTGAACACCTGTGATTCATATGGTTGGGCATAGGGATGATGCTAGTTATCTAGATTAGTTACATCATACATGACNGGGATGATGCTAGTTATCTAGATTAGTTACATCATACATGACCACTGTAAAGGTATTAATGATATATCCTTTAAAAAATATTAAATCACATACACCATAAGCCAACAACAATGTCTCTTTCACAAGGAAGTGATAATGCATAGTATAATGAAAACATTCATTAGAGAACTAATGAGATATACGATGAGGAAAGTTGGAGTGGTCAACCTTATGTAGGGGTTTCTTATGTTCATGACCACTCTAATGACACTTAAATACTACATTTACCTAAGGAAAATAACCTTGGAGGAGATGAAGCAAGTCTTGGACTAGGGGAAGCATCAAGGCCTAGGAACTTTTTGCAATCTAAAAAGGATAAATCAAGGGACCCTAGGGAACACCATAGAAGCCATGGCAATCCTTCTAGTTCCTCATCTTCCTCCTCCCCTTCAATGTCTAGTTCTAACGAAGATGAACATAGGTATGAAGATAAAGCTCCACTAAAGGATCAAAATAGAAGCAAAACTCAAATCCATAGGAACACTCACAGTCATCAGCATGAACATAGAAAAAATCATCACAATCAACTAAATAGAAATTTTTATCATAGCCTATCTAATGATGATGAACCCTTGTTGGCCACTAAGATCCTAATGTAAATCATAGAGGCAGTTAAGATATCTCATAGGCATTGCAAAGAGAGTCACCTATCTAGGTTTTATATGAATAATATTCCTAAATTTGCAGAAGGCTATGCTTTAGATCTGCAACATTATTTACAAGCCTTCCATGATGCTTGCACTTTCTACAACATTGAAATTGGATGGCAAAATCTTAAGCTCTTTCCTAGGAAACTAATTGATAGAGCTGATGTTTGGTATAGATCGTTAAAACCAAATTCAATCTGATAATGTTTCACAATGCTAGAACTCTTCAACAAGAAATACCAAATCTATGCAAGGGTGTCCAAATTGAAGAGATAGATCCAAGAATAGAAGCAAGAACATCATGAACCCTTGGAAATGGCCTTATATAGATATTATTCTCTACTGAATAGATGCCCAAGCCATGGTTTCTCTAAGGGAAGGCAACTTTTTCACATCATAGATGGGCTTCATAATGATACGAGAGGGACCCTTGGAATGTATGCTTTAGGTCAATTATAAAAGCTGCAAGCCCATCAAATCTAAGAACTAATTAAGTATGTGGAAAAATAATAAGGAGAAATATGCAAATCGGAGAATGTTGAGAAATATCATTGGGATCCAACTCTTCAATAGACGGAGGCCCATATCTATGGTAAGGAGAAAGAAACTGCTCTTGACAAGGTGATTTTGTAACAATCCTTGCTGATACATAAGTTTATTGATAAACTTGAAGCAAAGTTTAATAGGATGTTGAAATGAATATATGAAAACATTACAACTCTCATTGAGATGGTCAAGGAGAGGATCATGTAAATCAAGCCAAGTGATCACAATAAACAAAGGATATGGAACCAAGAAATAGCTAGGAACACTTTTTAGTAAATAAAAAAAATGGCTAAAGAAAGTGAGTCTATAGAGTCAACCATAGATGAAGATAATGGATGTGACATTTGCATATATGATCATTAGAAGGGCCATTGCCCAGTTTTGTTCCATCTACATGAGTATTGGGTAGATGCCTTAAATCTAAAGTTTATACAAAAGCCCGGGAGATTTCCTCTTCCAAAAGGTAATTATAGATAGTCCCACAACCAACTGTACCATTCTAGAAAGACTTATTAATAGCCTCAACCCTATCATCAACCACAGTGGAAAAAATTGTAGTTTTGGGGAAGGCCACCATCAAATTAGCCCTATCCTTTCTATCCACCAAAACTGCATGGATATTATGCTCAAACATCTTGTTTCTCCAACTAGTTCTCCATCTTCTACTTCAAATTGCCACTATCACTCTCCTGAGTACCATCAAATCATGACATCCCTAGAGGGATCACAACCTCATGCCTCTGACCATCCATCTTACCCTTGATATTCTCATACTCCACCTAATTAAAAACCACCATCAAGGACACATGAAGGTTTCACACCACAATATCAACAAATGAATGTCACTTGTGCTATAAATGTGCATAGACATGCTGACATCGGTAGATCTCAACCATCATGTCAAAAATGTTCCTTGTTTAGGAAAGGCCATAAGTTGAAGCAAAAGACTCATGGATCTACCACATCATCCGAACTAGCACAATGCCAATCTAGTGCAACTTCTTCCTATTTACTACTACTGTCCTCTAATCCTACACAAGGACCACCATCCATCATTACTCCAATTCCAAACCCAAGCAATGAATTTACAAGTGTGGGAAGACCAAAAAATTCATGCATACCATATCATGATCAAGGATGCAATCGTGGGCCAAACATCTATCATGTTAACAAACCTCATATCCTAACCCACCAAACATTTAACACTCAAGTGTGTGACCAATAATTTGTCTACCTAGCCATCATAACATCAAAAGATACCTAGTGGCTAGGAAATGAATGGTTACCAATGTTTTATACATGCATGGATCCTATCTATCCACTTATTAATCCTTGTCATGGTCAAATGTTTAGTCATGGGGGTCACCCCCATTCTAATCTTTAAGATTCATAAGTGTTTTTCATATTTTTGTTTTACAATTTTTTGTCATTTTATCATTTCTTGATACAATTTTTCTTATTCTTTTCAACTTTTTCTATTTGTTATTTTCTTCTTATTTGTTAGTAATCTCACTTGTGAATAAAATTATCATGTTGCCCATTGAGGTGAGGCTTTCTCTATGTTGTTGAGCCATAAGGAACTGATTATTTGGATAGTGAGACCACATCATCCATCCACTCATTCCATTAATAAGAGGTTCTTTCCTTAGTCATAATGATATTCTTTTTCATCATCCAACCTAAAAATAAATCCATAATCATTGTGTTTAGGCAAAAGAGTGCAGAACCAAGGCAAAATGTAAGGGGTGTGACATCAAGGGGATTTGTGGATTCTCTTTCACCACTTTGGTATGTTCTATCATGTTGCTGAGGTTGTAATTATATCCTTGTAGATCTAACAAAAAATAAGAGTAAGAGTATCATAAAAAGGCATTGAATAAATTCTGCAGGTCCCACTAGAAAGACATGTACTCATGCCTGAAGGTTGGTGGCTTCTTAGAAATTTCATAAAAAAAATTTGTGCCATAAATAAGCTCCTCCCTTGCACAAAATGCCAAGTGATGTTACTCCTTGCAACTATGATAGTCTTATGGTTGTTCGTTGACATGATGAAATGATGTGATGTCATTGAAATGTGGTTTCAACTTGGTTTGAATCTTGGAACAAAGGACTCATGATTATTTAACCATTAATAACACAAAAGGATTCATTGTATGCATGGTAAGGCACCTCATGTCCCAATTTCTACAATCCATGTCATCTCACTATTCATTTGATTTTAACTTGTGGTTTTGTGTAACATAAAGTTATTATCTCAAATTGGTGGTTTTAACATGTGTGTTTTGTTGCATAAGTATGTGTTGCATTCAATCCCTTTAGTGTCTATGAACATTTTTAGGTGTGCTTACAAAAGGGCATCATAGGCTAAAGCATGCTTTGGGCAGGACCCACTTGTGTAACTTGTACTTGTTTCACACAACCACATGATTCTTAACCTTCCAAGTGTATAATTGTTAAATTTTGTAGTTTCCCTTCTTATGTAACTTGATCCATCCATAACCTTGATTTCAACATCCTTTTTATTACTTCTTTCAAAGCTTTTCACATAAATGACTCCATCTTCTCACACTTTTGGTGCCTTCATAAGAATTTCTACTTACCCCAAAACTATGGACCTAACTTGAAACCTTCCAACCAACCCTAGAGCTTCATTTCTTATACTTAGTACCCCTTTAAGATGCTTATTCATGGATCCTAATATTGAGTACCGGATATCGGGTGGGACGCGATGTTGGATACTTGATATCAGGTCTCATAAAACCTATATATATGTCCCTCGCAGTGCCCAAACTTCACTCTCATCATTTGTAGCAAGGGGAGTTTTTTGAATTTTCTCTCGTGACCCAGAGCTCTACATAACCAACTACAACTTGCGATATTTAGCTTTCTACCACTCTATTTTTCATATTGTTTGACCTTGTCTAAACTTGGAGTGTTCAAGTTACTCATGGGAGGGGGAGGGGGTGTGCTTGTGTGAGAAACTTGTGCCACTTTTTCCAAAATTTTCTATTGCCCAAAGGATATTATAAGGGTAAGAATGTCAAAAACCATAAATGTTATATTGAAAAATTAATCATGGTGAAGCCAAAAACCTTAATTTCTCTACCCAAGGGACCATAACCATCATTATAAGCCACATAAGGAAAAAGGACCAATTGTGTAAGGTCATACAAGGAAATAAACACTTTTTGGATACTTTTTTGAAACTTTTTCTAACTTTGCAATCATATGAACTTAATGAAACTTAAGTCATGGGTAAGGTATAAACCTTTGAATGCTAAATAACAACACCTTAGTAACATCTAATCTTTGATTGATTGTATATGGCCCCAAAATGTGGAGCACAAGGAGAACCTTCATAGTTAGCAACCAAGTGCCCATGAGGTGGTCGAGGCTAGCAAGGTGAGTAGGAAAAGCACAAGGATCAAGAAGCCTAATCCTTCTGAAACACCGTGAAAATTTCGAGGCCTTGACAGTTCAGAAAAAAGCTGGTGACTCAGACAAAGGGGTGTAACAAGGTGAGGCGCGACAAGTTTCTTTTTAGTCAAAGGTTTGTCCCACCACGCTGCGCAGCACAGCACAAGTGAATTCCAGAGGATGGAGTAGAGCGACGGATGCACAGTAGCCAAGCTTCCAACTTCGCAAGTTATCTATTTCAAAAATATTAATTTTTGGAAAATTACGCTGTATTATGCTACATAGCATAACATTACATTGTGCAGCATAATATCAAAGACAACCCACCGTAGCATTAAGGATGGTAAGCATAGAAGACTTCGACAGCTCGGCAAAAATCTCAAGTCCTAAGCAATATTTTGCAGTATAACGTGCGTCTCAGTGAGTTTTCTTTCCTGGTTAAGGGGCCCATTATGCTACTTTACGCAGTGCAGCATAGTAAAAACCCAGAAAAGGATAGAAACAGAGGAAGTGCGGCAACAACACTTTAACTTTTGCAGTTTCATTATTTTACGCTGAATTATGCTACGATGCGTAATTCAGTGTAATGCAGTGTAATTCAAGTAACGACAAGCACATCATACACCACAATATGCTCTCCAGTGTATTACAGCATAAGCAAAGGACAGTCTATTGCCAAAACCCGCATGAGGGTAGTTTATGACGCACTACGTAGCATAGCGTCGTAAGCTTCAATGACAACACATTGAGTCAACGACATTTTATGAGTGCAAGACACGCGTCACTTAAACCATGTTTCTCTCTTGACCTNGCTTATTACGCTCACCACGCTGCCGTGCGTGATGGAGCGTAAACTTGTCCTTAGACAAATTTGAGGCGCGCTCCTGCTCAAACTACGAATCTTCGCCTGAGGTCGACCCGTAATTTTCACGGTGTTTCATGATTGACAAGAGTTCTTGATCAGAAACAATTGGCTACCGGATATTCTCCCACGAATCTGGCTTCCTTGCACCCAAATTGGCTAGATCAAGGTAGATTAATCCTCGCTTGTTTCATCTTTGTATAACTTTCTTATCACTAGCATATGCTTTGTCCAAACCAAAGTCCGCCTGAAGTCATTGTATCAAACATACTGTTTTCATAAATTAAATCTCTGATCTTGTGATCGTATTATCTGTCAAATCTGATCTCTTGCACCCTAGTTAGACAGATTTGGCAATTTTACCTAAATCATTTGCGTTATCTTCAATTACTTTCAGGGTAACAACATTACATCGCTTTATAAAGAATCTGCATTTCACCATCAAAATTATTACCAAACCTCTTACTGATTAATTAAGTCCCTATCTAATCGACAAGACCGTTAAGGGCACCTCAGATTCATTTTTCTCCAGCACGGTCCTCACATGGATTTGGGGTTAGAACTATGTACCATGAATTTTTGTCAGTATTTCTAGTGACTGACGTTTTCCGTCATTATAGTTTTCTGGCACTAGAAGGAGGGCCTTCATAGCCGATCCGCATTTTATGGGTAGTCTTGTAAGCTATCTATACTCATTGTCGATCAACGTAAACGTAATACCTCCAAGGTTGTTTATGAAATCGTGTGGTGCAGATTGGTTGTTTCGACAATTCCTTTGGAATCCTACGAGATAAAATCCTTGATTATTATCTTAGTTCACATCTGTTGTCCCAATTTTTATCTTTTATCATCATTATTTTGAAAATGGTTACATCAACCATAGCCATTGACACTGCCAATCTCAAAAACCCTTGGACTTTGCAAGTCACTCCCCCCGTGGTTGAGCAACCAACTAGTCCAGTGCGACCACGCCACTCCCTTAGGCTATAAAATAAGAAGCTAGAGGGAGAAGCTCAGCGTAGGGAACACTACAATTTCCTCTACACTAAGCTAGCAGAAAATCTGCCTTTGTATCCATAAGAAGTTGAGGAAAAATGAGAATACGAGCTCATGTACTGTGATGGGAAAGAACTCATTCCTACGCCTACCATTTTCATACCCCTGATAGATCAACAAAGGTGGATCATAGATCAAATGTTGATGGCAAAGAGATCGCCAGAAGAACTAGAAACCATGTTCCGTGAAGAAGCGCTTCATGATGGATAGGACGATCTAGAATCGCACTCTGAGGGAGGCAATCATGCTAATTTCACCATGGCCCCTCCCTCAACAACGTCTCATATAAATCTATTGTTCATGGTTACTACACCTTTTTCTAACACGGATCGAGTCCAGCGTTCACCGTGTTTATACTTTCTTTCTCCGACTATCTTCCCAGGTGAGGGTTCATCACAGATCATTCCTTAGCAGGCGCGATTACCTAACTCACCTCATTGTGTGCCTACGCCTATGCCATCGCATGTGCATGCAATCCCTGCAACGCCAGCTATGCTCCCAATTCGCACGACAGAACCTGCCACCACAGCATGGTGGACTCCCAACATGTCTCTTGTTGCGCATCCTACACAAAACCATCACCATTCCCACCTTCAAGGCCATGTCCCGCAAGTGCTAAACCCAGTTGTAGGACCACTGCCTGTGCCCATGGCTATGCAAGAAGTGTACCCAATAGCATAGCTGATGGTGGTTCCCTCATCTACACTAACCACGAGATTGTGGATGCCGCAAGCAACATTGCCAGCAAGGACTATCCTGCCAACCGTCGACCAAGCTGTTGCCTCTACGCTGCTACCCGGTGTAACTCCCCCTTCCATTCCACAAATGACATCATCATCTACCGGGCTGGACCAAGCCTTCCAGGTCATTCAGACCCTTAAGGAGGAGTTCAAGCACCTTAAGGCTACTGGTTCTGACATGGTACAAGTCATGGACTTCTACCAGGATGATCCTATCAGTCCAGTCGTCCCAGTTCTGTCGTTGCCGCCTGGGATGCCCCTTCCTCATTTCACGAAATACAATGGGGAAGGTGATCCCAATGCTCACCTCGTCACTTTCAGATTAGAGTCTTTATTGCTACAACAATGGCCGCATACCATAATCCATGTCTTTGCTATGTCCTTGATGGGTAAAGCTTTGGATTGGTATCGAGCACTTCCACGTGCTTCTATTTCAACTTTGGAAGAGCTGTTAACCCAGTTTGTGACTCGCTTCAAATACAACCTGAAGCCAGAAGTCACACTGGACCAACTCATGGAAGTTAGGAAAGACCTGCTCGAGTCAGTCCAAAAGTTCATACAGCGGTAGAGTGCCACCTTGAACAAAATCCGGGAGCGGATTCCCATCTATTGGAAATCTTCAAGGGAGTATTCAATGACTTTATCAAGTCTAAGCTATATTACCTCACCCCCCATTCCTGTAGCCAAGCCTTTGCCCAGACTAAGGCCATCCAAGACTTGACGAAGGCTAGTAAAGATCTGGCATATGTGGCCTACAGAAATGTCCACAGCAAGGGTAAGGACAAAGCTAAAGCCACAACTACTATAGTTGCAGCAGTTGCTGAAGGGGCCAAGAAGAAAGGAAACAATAACAAGAAAACAACTGCGGAGCCAGTTGAGCCGGCAACAAGCTTAGGTGGTACCAATCAGGAAGCTTCTTCTACCCCCGAAGCACCTCCATAGCCGAGGCTGAAATTTGAGCATAAAGATTGCTTAAATTACGCAACCCTACCTGTGAAGCCTTCAGAACTTCTGAAGCAATTATTGGGAACCAGCCACATCCAACACAAGGTGGTGTCTAAGGAGGCTCTGAACTGCCACAGGCACCACTGCGAGCTATGCAAGAATCCCTTCTTAGCCCAACCTAATGAACCTCCTATGCCTAAGAACTTTAAGCTAGACCAATTCTGCAACTATCATCAATTGTGCGGCCATGATACGGAGTACTGCTAGGCATTGAAAGATGATATCCAATGTCTGATAGATCAGGGTGACTTGATCTTAGATAGCAGTAGCCTGACACGCCCAGAAAACTAGGCCATGCATGTGTAACAAAACCCGTTGAATGCAAACAACACAGGGTACACAATCAACATGGTAGGGATAGAGGGCGATAATTAGGCATACCTGAGATAGCCTTTTGTGTTGCGAACACAACCTCGCTCGACCCAAACAACAGGTCCGTTGGTGTCAATGAGTGGCATTCCAAGGCACCCTTTCATCCTCTAAACTTTATCCCAGAATGCTTCCCGACAGCCTGTAATCATTAAAGCCATGGCACAGCCCGCGCCTACACCCAAGGCACCTTTAGTTATTAGAGTGCCAAAACTATCAACTATCCCTCCTACGTAGGGGCAATCCTCTTTGTCAAACTCACCTACTGTCACTGTTGATGTGGCCAAGGGTCCTCTTACGCTGGGGTTACCCAAACCTCAACCCCTCTCTTTAGCATCATTAGCCCCACTTGCCAAGGACAAAGAGGTTACACGAAAGCAATTATCTCCCCCAGGCCAAAGGAAGCGTAACCCTTGGCCAACTGTCACTCCTCCCCACGAAATTTGCCTCTTAGGGCGAATGGAAGAGGAAAAGGGTGAAAAACATTCCGATCATGGGCAAGATCTCTTTAATGCCTTGGCACAAGTAAAACAGGCTTTGAAATAGAAAAATACAATGTTGAGCCTTTATGACTTGCTCATGACATTGCAAACACATCGTGAAGCTATGGTTCACATGCTAACGTCTATACCTGTGGATGAAAGCTTGCTGGCAGACGAAGGAGCAATTCACTCCATCATGCTTCCCCCTGCTGCTAAAAAACCTGATCCAACCCCGTTGACCTTTCATGACGAATCCATCAAGGATGACCCTAAGGGTCAAGTGACTACATCACCCATGTTCATCACTATTTGGGTCGGCCAGCACCGAATACGGAGAGTACATGTAGATGACGGGGCGACCACTAATGTCATCCCTTATCCCATAGTGGATAAATTAGGCTTGATCAATCAGATTAGTCCTACAACAATGTCATGCCTAAAGTTGTTCAATGGGGCATGGGTGCAGGTCAAAGGGACCGTCCACATCAACTTTGTAGCAGGGGACTAGTTCCCCATAGATGCTACGTTTATCATAGTTGAAGAGATGCCTAGATTCAATCTAATTCTTGGAAGGTCTTGGTTAGCCCAATTGAGGGTAGTTTCATCACCAATTCATCAGGAAATCCATTTGCTGTAATGAAATAATCCCTCAGGCTATTAATAAGATAGAGACAGAACAAGGGTCAGAGATAGAAATGTCTGAGAATCAGTCCCTTGTTCTAGTACCCGAGCAAGCCAAAACAGTGGCTGATGACAACCTAACTTGGGCCGAACTACCATTTCTAGGGGAAGATTATGATGTGAAGGAGAAGGGCCATAAATCTCTCTGTCCTTACGCGTCGTTAAAGCTGAAGGCAATTAAGAAACAGTTACAAAGTTAGCAAGTAAAACAATGTTGCCTAACTACTACGGTCTCATCAATCACTCTATTTATGCATGTATTTACGCTTTTTGCAAGCTAATTTCATTACGCTCTTATTTACCTTTGTGTTTAGCTTTACGTTTTTATCTTCTTTACTCCTATTACGCTACGGCCCAAAATGGCCTTAAACTAGCAACTGTATCGACACTTCGCACTCAATTACGCAAAGGCCCAAAATGGCCTTAAACTAGCAACCTTCTACATTTCGTACTTGAATTACTCAAAGGCCCAAAATGGCCCTAAACTAGCAACTTCATTTACGCATGGCACTTAAATCAGCTATGGCCCGAAATGGCCTTAAACTAGCAGTTTCACTTACCCTTTGTATCTAAATCCCATTTATGCTTGGAACGCAAATTTCATTCACGCTCTATACCAGAATCCAATTTACACTTACTTTTCACACTTTAAAACTAAAAACAACAAAAAGAGGCCTGAAATGGCCTTAACCATGGCCCGAAATGGCCTTAAACTAGCCATGTCATTTATGTTTTACATTTAGACAATTTAACAATTCGCGACGGTTTCAAACTAGTAACCACATTGACACTATGCTCTGAAAACTAATCATAACTAATCACAATGTTAAAACCTATGATACATTTTACATAAAGAGAAAAAAAAACGAAAAGAACATTAACATTAATATTGAAATTTTTCTCGAATATGTTAAAAAGAAGAAAAATAGTTTCTTGTCTTCACCACAATAAAACACTAGGTTAATTCATTACGCATCTCCCTTACTACCACTATCTCCTGTATCCCCTAGTTCAATTTCTACTACAAGGAGGTCATCCTCATAGAGGCCACCCTTTGCATGAGGAACCCCTTCATAAGGGTGATCCTCTTCGTGAGACCCTTCAACATGCTCCATTTCCTGCAAACCCTCTTCGTGAGGATCACCACCTTTGTTAGCTTCATCCTGTCATGGAATTTCCTCAAGTTGTTCCTGCGATCAGACTTGACACATAGATTAACATCATCATCAAAACTATGTATAACAAAATGCAATGATACTACAACTCACCCGTGATGGTCTAGCAACAGTAGCAAAGGGTATTTGTTCTAAGCCAATCCATAGATGACGCATGATTTCGTCCTCAATGAGCTTAGACCAAACCCTGTCCCCTAGATTAGTTCCAGCCTTGACCTTCCCCTTCTCCATGGGAGTCCATTGGGGTGGTTCAGGGAAGAAAGAAGGGACGGTAATTTCACCTCCAGGAAGAGTCACTTCCCTTTCCGAAGAGGCACTCACCGTCACTTGCTCCTGGAACTTTTCAAATTCTTTAGAAGCACCTATAATGTCGAGAAACAGTTGAAGGGATTGAGCCTCAATAGCAGAGTCCCTATAATGTTGACGATAGGTAGCACTTTCTCATTTGTAAACATGTTTATGATCCTTCTGCGTCTGCCCCCACTCTTGTACACTCACGCTATAATCCTTCTAGTCCTGGTTCTTCTGAGCAAGGAGGTCCATCTGCATGCATTGTTCAACCAGTTCACGGCTAGTTTGGATGCTGTTCCTGATGACAGCCCAGTAACGGGTGTAGTCAATGATAGCTATACTCCAGTCTTCACCTCCCATTTCTTGGGCTTGCAGGAATTCATTCCGTGATCTTAGATCCCCGACCTCATTGCGTAGAGCCATTCTCTCCTTCTCTGACCTTTGCAATCTGTTCTAGAGGTCCTTGTTTACACTTTGACACTCCCATAAGGAGCGAGTTGAGGGTAAAGCACATTTACGCATTTGTTCGCAAATGTTGAATGGCACAACGGTCGCTTCTGATGAGGGCTCGGCGGTGTCTAAATCGATGGGCGCTGACGGGTCCCACTTGAGGCGAGCTCCTAATAACACGAAAATAACAGTTAGGCATAATTAAGTAGTGTAATGCTATAGTAAAGTATCCTCTACATAATGATTTTAGTGTACCAACTTCAGGATCAATTCGCTTTAAGTGACTGATCATATCTTGAACGACCCCTTCCATAAAGGTGAATTTATCCGGAAATTTGCCCCAGGATTGAGTTGCCACCGCTGTCAAGGGCACGCTCTAGTCACCTGTTACGCAGGATAAAAGGTATGAATGAGATGTTACGACAAATGATATAGAAAAAAAATTAATTTTATGAAGCATCAAACCACTTACCTCAGTTAATTCCAACTGAAAGGACTTTGGCATCCTCCACAGCTATTTCCTCTTCACGCGCAGGAGGCTATGCACTCCTTGTCTTATTAACTGGGGCCTCTTCTTCTGAGACCGAGGCCCCTTCTCCATGCCATAAGACCATAGCCCTTGTTTCAGGGGTCAACCGGTTTGCAACCTTTTCCCTCACTGTTTGACAACATGGCTAGTTAACATAGGATTGCACTTTTTGTTCAACGAATGTTACGCTACATAACGGTGTCTCTACACAAACCATAACCATTAATACATCTTCACACTTACCACTTGGAGGATTGCTCCTATGAAATATGATCTACATTTTCCCCCTGACATCACCTGCTGGCTCAGAAGATCCCTCATTCAAATGAGGCTTTTTCCACGGCATTGATGAATCTACTATCTTAGCAGCCAGGCGCTTCCCTCTCGACACATCGCCAGTGTAAGAGGGAGGTGCTCCATCCACACTATCTTGGCCCTATGTTCGAGGTGCAGCCATATTCCTACTCGTCACTGACAATGACTCCCTGATCCCCTCAGGTAGGTCTTGCGACCGGATAGTGGCGAAAATATGGGAGATCCATGGTTTGGAGATCTGGGTGCAATCTTGTTGCACCTAGACCGCATTCCTCTGGACCACTAGAAATTTGGCAAAATGCCAGAAGCAAGCTATGAAGAAGGAAAAATGCACATTGAAATGGGTTTCAAGCTTCTGGTGAAGCCTGATCATCTCAATGCGCAAGCCTTCAGCAAAATAGCTCACCCAATTGAAGCGTGTCCCCTCCTCTAAGACCTCTTGCATGATTCGAGCCTGTTCGATGGTGAGGAATCTCCCCTGCGAGAGTGTCTTGGGGAAGGCCCAGGCCCGAAAAAGGGGGTAAACGGTATGAGCCACCTTCAAGATGATCCTATCACCAAGGATCCCCTTGGTTTCTTTTTGAACCCCTAGCCACTCCTCTATCTCTTTCTGGAGTTTGGAGCTCCTCTTCAACTTTTCATCTATGGGAAAGCCGTTGGAGGGGACCCCAAAGAGATCAGCAAACAACTAAGCATCAATGTCAAAATTTACGCGTACATTAAGTACGTGTACGTAGAGACGCTTGGCTTCCTCGCTAAAGGAGTTGACCAGGGTTAACATTTCACCTGCAGTAGTGTCAAGGGTTATGGCTAGGAAAAGGTCCATCAGTCCAGCTTCCCGAATGTTATTGGTTACTACAATCAGGGCCGCTCTATGGATGAGCCAACGTTGTGCCTCCTTTATGTCACCATAACAGAAGAAGAGACTGTTGGCCTCATGACCCGAAGCCATAATTGTAATCTCCCATGATTCCCTGACTATTAACACAAATCCATAGTTAAACTAAAATGATTTTACATCATCATCACACAACATTGACACAGTTCATTATTATGACAAAGCTTACTAGGCCTGAAAGGTAAAGGAAACAGAGGGATTTTCCTTTGAACATCTGTAATGGTGAGTGGAGGGTCCAGAGTCCACTTCCTATCCAGCCATCCGAGTTTCTTGCACCTAGAAAAGAGGTTGGCATAACAGGTAGGGTATTCTGGGATCTCGAATACCAGATGTCCCATGACGACAGCCCGCACGTTGTTGATAGAGGTAAACTCCCTTATAGCACTCTTAGCCAACGAAAATATATCATTATTGCCCATAAGACCATTTTCATTAATAAAAAACCTATGCCAGAAACACAAACAACTCTTTATGCTCAGTATGCATCTAAACAGTAGTTAGCATTACAATACTGTGAAGTGAAACGAAACTTACCCGCCTGCGTAATGCACGGTACTAGGAGGATTCTGGAAATAAGTTGTGGGATGACGGGCCACGAATAGAGTGTTATAGGCATGATAACAGTTAAACCTGGGCATTTCCCAGATCTAGCTTAAACACCTTAAACCCTTGATATTCTGTTTGTGGTCTTGCACCCGCATAGTTTCAATCGTGCCGTCAGACAGAAATGCTAAGATGTTCTGCGTCGAACCAACTAATAGCATCTCCAAAATAGTAGTAACTTCATCATTTGGCAGATGTGACCAGATGATTACGCTGTAGTTGCAAATTAGAAATTGAAAAAAATCTTGCGCACCTCTTCGGAACCACACCGCCTCCTCCTTTAGACGAGCATGAGGAGGAGGAACATTGGCCATGGGGGCATGAACGCAGCACAGAACACCTACAATGTCCAAAACGATTAGGACAGGCTTTAGCATAATACTGGAGGATACAAACATACTATTGTTGGACAAAATCTAGACATGAATATTTGTTACACCACACTAGGGCTCGCACAATTCCTGGAAAATTATAGCGTATATTGGAGGTGCATAGCCAAAAGCGCCTAAACCTTCATAACAATAGTTCAGTTCATGCATATAGACATTAACGCCATGATACAACATTAGAACCCAAAATAGACAAACCATGACACTGCAAAAAACATGATAATAGTGTAAAAATGAAAAAAAGGGTGAACAACAACTTACCGGTTAAGCGGGGTAACGTCTAGAGCTTTTACTTTGGCCTATAAAACCCGCTACACACTATCCTGCATTTCTTCTATCCTGGCCAACTTAGCATTCTTGCCTTTAATTTTGGGTGCCATTGTTGCAAAGGTCGAAATTGAATAAAGTCCTCGTAAAATCTTCTGCTCATGCCTTTCTTACGCTCTCTTCTTGCTATAACCAGGTCCAAATTCACGATATTGGTAACTTGTTTTGAGTATGAACCACTGGTTTATAAAAAAAATGCTCAAAACCAACTGATTATTTCTGCCCAATCGACGTGGAACTTTCTCGAAATGCGTGTGTCAGTATGACATAAAACATGAGGATCTAGGCATTAACGTCGGAGAGATCGTTTGCATTATGGTTCGAAATTACCCTAAACTAACGCATAGCTTATCACCTCGTAATTCAGCGCATTAACTACGGTTAGTATGAAATTCAAATCCAGCCATTTTGACATGCTAGACATGCCATGTTACACCTTTCATCTCGTTTCATATGTTAGCATCTAGGCAGCTTCGCTTGGCATTTCTTTTTACAAACTTTGCATATTTGTAACGGTCCACTAAGACCTTAAGCTGGAAACTTATCTAACACGCAATTCTGACAAGAAAAAAACAAAAAAAATTTTATCATTTAACAGATTGGTGAAGAAAATGATGTAACAACTTCCATTTTTGGTGATTTTGCAGGATCACTCGCAAATGAATGCAGCTTTATCTGCACCCTTAGACTTAACAGGGCCGTATGGGAAGATCATTAGACAGTATGATCACACGCTAGTAGGAACAAACTTGTCCCTTTATGATGCAACCATAGCTACATTAGGAACATCCCCTAGAACATCTAGCTCAAACACTCGACCTAGAGGCTGGTGATGTAACTGAGGACCCTCTCGGCGAGGTCCCTGTGGTTACGCACAAGGGTAAAAATAAAACTCTTAGGGTTAGCTCTCTCCTAGACCAACAGATGTAGAATGACATGACCCAAGTGCTCCAAAACAACGCTGCTGTATTCAAGTAGTCATATACATGCCAGGTTTAAACCCAAGATTAATACAACACAACATCATCTTAGACCTACGCATCAAACCAGTTAGACAGAAGGCACAAAAGATTAAGCCAGAAATCGCACTAGCAGTGCGTGATGAAATCACCAAGTTATATCAGGCCAGTTTCATCTGTGCGGCTGATTACTCTAATTGTGTGTCCAACATTGTAGTTGTCTCTAAGAAAATGGGAGGCATACGCATCTGCATAGACTTCTGGGATCTGAACAAAGCTACAATTAAGGAGAACTTCCCGTTACCGAGTATCGACCAACTAATTAACACAACAGCTGGCCATGCGCTCCTATCCTTTATGGATGGTTTCTTAGGCTATAATCAAATTCATATTAACCTAGAGCACCAATTGACCACAACATTCATGACACCCTGGGGGACCTTATGCTACACCATGATGCCTTTCGGGTTAAAGAACACCAAAGCAACATATCAACGAGCCAGACATACATCTTTAGCGATTACCTCTTAGGGAGATTGAATGACTATGTAGATGACATAGCTGTCAAATCTATAAAGTTAGAAGATCATTCACAAGACCTAGAGTTAGTCCTTAAACGATGTCTCCAACATGACTTATAACTTAACCCAAAGAAATGCATATTTGGAGTCAAAATCGGACACATGTTGGGGTTTGTGGTATCAGAGACTGACATCTGAGTCGACCCTGACAAGGTTAAGGCCATCATTGAGTTGATGCCACCAACAAATCTCAAGGAACTATGTGGGTTACAGGGTAGGCTTCAGTTCATCAGGTGGTTCATTTCAAAGTTAACGGATAAATTGCACCCTATGCAAAATCTTTTGAAGAAGGGTGTCAATTTTGAATGGACCAATGACTGCCAGCGTGCATTTGACAACTTAAAAGAAGAGCTGCAACATTTACCAAAGGTTTTCCCGCCACAAAGGGATTAGGCTTTCTACATTTATCTAGCTAACTCGGACATGTCTATAGCTACATTACTTTGCCAGAAAAGGAACGATGGGTCAGAAGCACCTATCTATTACCTTAGTCATGCTCTATTTGTGTACGAAACAAGGTACAATGAAGTGGAGCGTAACTGTTTGGCATTAGTTTTTGCACTTAAAAAATGTAGGCATTATATTTTCCACAGTCACGTCAACATAATTTGTGAAAGTAACGTTCTGTGGGCTATCTCCAACAATTTCTATGAAAGTAGTAGAATAGCTTGTGGGAAGGCTATCACAGCTGAGTTTGATTTACATTATGTTGGCCAGTCATCCACCAAAGGCCAAGCCATAATTAACCAGTTAGCAACGTCGCCAGTTAACGATGAAGCTATAATAGAGCCAGAATTCCTGGATGAACATAAACATAGTTTAAGCCCTGTATCAATAGGCCTTGAAGCGATGTTATATTTTGACGGAGCTTCAACCACTAGAGGCGGCAGTGATGCCACCATTATTACGCTTTCTCTTGAGGATGTGCATCTATTAGCCTACCGTCTAACCTTCCCTTTTATGAACAACGTGGCAGAGTATGAGGGGCTCCTTAGGGAATTGTTGACGACTAGAGAACTCAACGTTCGACACTTGGAAATATGAGGTGATTCAATGATGGTAATCAATCAAATCACAAGAGTCTACACCTGTAAGGCTATACACCTACAGACCTACTACGATATGGCTAAAGATCCAACTGATGCTCAACACGTGCCATGCAACGAAAACACCGTCGCCGATGCACTAGCAACACTAGCACTAAACATGCCACCATATCTATTTGCCACTTGGCCCACTTTAATGATAGAATGTACAGAGCTTGTCATTCAAGTGGCAAAAATTTCCTCATTAAACGTGGAAGGAATGTCAGAATGGTATGAAAACATTAAAACCTACCTTCTGCATGGCGAACCACCGCACGAGCTAACACATGCGCAAAAAGATGCTGTGCTCAAACGTGCCAGGAAATACGTCATCCTTGGAGACAGTACTCTCTGTAGACACTCCTTCGATGGGGTATTGCTTACCTGCGTTAATAGTGACCAAGCACAGTGAATAGTTAACGAAGTCCATGAAAGGCTATGTGGAGGACACGTAGCCCCCGCGAGCAATGACTGCTAAGATCATATGCTTAGGGTATTATTGGTCGTACATGGAAAAAGACTGCCTTGCCAAGGTTAAGACATGTAACACATGCCAGCATTATGCAAATCTAATACATGTGTCACCAATTGAGTTACACACTACTCAAATCACTTGGCCATTCCAACGATGGGGACTAGACATCATAGGCCCCTTCTTGCCTAAATCTTCCGTAGGTCATAGCTTCATTATCACCGCCACTAAGTATTTTACAAAGTGGGTTGAGGCTATCCCCCTGCGAAAGATCACATCTCAACAGGTTTGCCAGTTCATCTTAGACAATATTGTAACCAGATTTGGACTCCCTATAACTATTGTGACTGACAACAGATGACAATTTAGTAGCTTAGAAACCAAATCTTTTTGCGATAATCTTGGTATTAGACAGTCTTTTTCTTCACCTTATTACCCGCAAGCAAATGGTCAAGTAGAGGCAACAAACAAGGTGATTATCAATTTACTCAAGAAAATGCTCGATAGTAATAAGAAGCGGTGGCATGAAAAAATCCTCTATGTGCTATGGGCGTATCGTACGACGTGCAGAATAGCTACAGATAGGACGCCCTATAGCCTGGTCTACAGATCTGAAGCAGTGTTGCCCTTGAAATTATAGGTTCCCTCATTGCGAATGGTCCTATCTACGGTTATAAATGAGACTCAACACAATGAGTCTAGAATTGTGGATTTAGACTTAGTGGAGGAGAAATGCATCCAGATGCACGACACCATTGAGAAATATTAGGATAAACAGCAACAGAAGCATTGGCACAACCTACATTGGCAATCAATTGAGAAAGGAGATTTAGTTCTCAAGGCCATTCGTGAACCAGTAGGCAAGTTCTCTGTGAACTGGGAAGGCCCTTTCCTGGTCATCGGTGCATACAACAACGGAGCATTTAAGTTAGCAGACACCAATAGCAACGAACTACCAAATTGGGTGAATCATTTGTACCTAAAGCGGTATTACATATAAACATCGACTCAACTCAAAACCAGGTAACAAATGTCCACTACAACATAAAATTGACAAAGTTGTACACATCCACTACGATGTAAAACTGGCAGCTCTTGCATGTGTCTGCCAAGATGCTAAACTAGCAAAGGTAAGCACACGTTTGTTGAGACGTTAACCAGCATAGACTTGTCCTTGGGTCATGACATAAAACTAACATCCACAGCACAGTCTACTAGGAGCATAAACTAGCCCTTCCATCGTCCACTACGATATAAAACTAGCAGATTTCCATATGCCCATACGTTAAACCAGGACCACGGTCTGCTGAGACTTAAAAACCAGCAACAATGGTCAACCGGTACCTAAAACTGGAATTTGTCAACCAACCATCCATGAAGCAAGCGAGCGTGATCATTCTTGCACTGCATCCCTACCAGATGGAGTGGGTAAGACATTGGGATAGATACAACACCGTTACCCCATCGGCATTCTGTTGATTCCTCAGACATGTTGAAAGGCATACTACTGACCCCTCGGAGATGTTGCTACGACATCCACTTCGTAGCTGCACCTCTTGGGATCAGTTTCACCACTTGGGGCCCCTAAAAAACTATAGTTACCCATATTCTCAGTGGCCTCCATCCATCACTATCACCAGATGCTAGCTTAGAAGATTCGTCT
Source organism: Gnetum montanum (assembly GCA_015680685.1). Taxonomy (NCBI): domain Eukaryota; kingdom Viridiplantae; phylum Streptophyta; class Gnetopsida; order Gnetales; family Gnetaceae; genus Gnetum; species Gnetum montanum. The sequence continues at coordinate 365,084 of MNCI01028043.1, read as the reverse complement.
AACATGTTCTTTGCATGGTTCTTCTAGCAAGATGAATCTGGCTCTTGACAGAAACTACAGGAACCGTGGCATCACATTGGCACTCTTGTTGCTCATTGCGGTCCTAGTTTCAAGGGCCTACACTCTCCTTGTTGTTCTGGACAGTGCTTGTTTCAACAACCTTCCTCCTTAACGATTAGGAAATTTGTTCCTGCCTTCTTGTTCTATGTTGTGTTTTGAAGGTTACTTGTTACGATAGTGTTGATCGAGAATACTTTCATTGGAAGGTGAGGCGTCATGGCATTCGGAGGTGGCTGCTCAGACTAGTCTGGTCACTTGGAAGTGCAAATCCTACCTCTCCCTCCATCAGATGCCTTGCCTTATTTTTCCCCTTTCCTTATCCCTTCCTTATCCTTACATTTGTCTAGCCTTCTTCTCTGCTTGTACAGAAGGTGAGCATTAAGTCACTCCATTTTTCATTGTCATGCCTATAAACTTGCATAATGTAGCTCGCCTTGTGGCATGCAATTTGCATTTTGGCAAAAAAGGGGGGGTTTGGCAAAATGGATGTAAAACAACTTGTCTAGGCCATGCAGGTGTAACACAAATCACACTTGCAAGCCCTTGATATGCAGTATGATGGCGCAACCTTTTGTTAACACATTAGCGAAAGGACGTAATGACTTGTTCGAAGAAGCTTCATGATCATGTATTTGAGTCTTGCCTGAACTTACCATCTTTAACTCCTGTAAGAGCCCTTCTACACTTTGTTTCCTCCCATCCTCGCACTTCTAAGTTTGATAGAACGACTTTTGAGCAGTCTCTGACAAACACCGTTGATGCTTTTGCCTTTCCAGTGTTTTGTATTCTTTATCGACGTCTTTTGGGCAAGCCCTCTAAACGTCAACAAAGTGGGGCCATTGAAATACCATGAAAATTTCAAGGCCTCGACAATTCAGTGAAAAAGCTAGTGACTCAGAAAAAGGGATGCAACAATGCAAGGTGCGACAAGTTCCTTTTCAGTCGAAGGTTTGTCCCGCCACGCTGCGTAGCACAGAATAAGTGAATTCCAGAGGATGAAGTAGAGTGATGGATGCATGGAAGTCAAGCTTCCAACTTCGCAAGTTGTCTGTTTTTAAAATCTTAATTTTTGGCAAATGATGCTGTATTATGCTACATAGTGTAACATCACATTGTGTAGCGTAATATCAAATATAGCCCACCATAGCATCAAGGATGGCAAGCATACAAGACTTCGACAACCCAGCAAAAATCTCAAGTCCTAAGCAATAGTTTGTAGTATAATGCACGTCTCAGCGAGTTTTCTTTCCTGGTTAAGGGGCTCATTACGCTGCTTTACACAGTGCAACATAGCAAAAACCCCAAAAAGGATAGAAACAGAGGAAGCATGGCAACAACACTTTAACTTTTGCAGTTTCATTATTTTAGGCTGAATTACGCTATGATGCGTAATTTAGTGTAATGTAGCATAATTCAAGTAATGATAAGCACATCATATGCCACAATAGCTCTCCAGTGTATTACAACATAATCAAAGGATAGTCTATTGCCAAAACCTGCACGAGGGTAGTTTATGACACGCTACGCAGCATAGCATCATAAGCTTCAACGACAACACATTGAGTCAACAGAATTTTATGAGTGCAGAACACACGTCACTTAAACTGTGTTTCTCTCCTGACCTTAACCTTATAAATGCTCCAGTTGACGAAGATTAAGGGGTTGACAAAATTTTTCTTTCAAGACTGGCAAAAGAGCAAAGGAGAATCAGCGATCGTGAGAACGCCAAAAGTGATTGACAAGAATTCTTGATAAAAAATAATTGGCTATCGGATATTCTCCCACGGATCTGACTTCCTTGCACCTAGATTGGCTAGATCAAGGTAGATTGATTGTCTCTTATTTCATCTTTGTATAACTTTCTTGTCACTGGCATATGCTTTGTCCAAACCGAAGTCCGCCTAAAGTCATTGTATTAAACATATTATTTTCATAAATTAAATCTCCAATCTTGTGATTGTATTATCTATCAAATTTGATCTCTTGCACCCTAGTTAGACATATTTGGCAATCTTACCTAAATTTTTTGCATTATCTTCAATTATTTTCGGGGTAACAACATTACATCACTTTATAAAGAATTTGCATTTCACCATCGAAATTATTACCAAACCTCTTACTGATTAAATAAGTCCCTGTCTGATCGACAAGACTGTCCAGGGAACCTGAGATTCATTTTCTCCAGCATGGTCCTTGCACGAATCTGGGGTTAGAATTGTGTACCACGGATTTTCATCGATATTTCCAGTAACCGACGTTTTTTGTCGTTACACCTTCAACATCCATCAAGAGGCTCTTGTTATTAGGTAGTCAGTCCAAGGAGAGACCATGGAACCCCAATCTCTCATGCAGGGACAACATCTCACATTGTCTGTTGAATTACTTAAAGTAATTCAAGAAAAATCTATGTTGACCATGGTCATCATGGAGATGAACTTTGGTCCATTTATGGAATTTTCTCCAAAAGTGGTTTAGACACAACTTTAGGCATCATCTTTGTGGCCTATTTTTTCAAATAGTGGTGGGTGGTACCTTGGTGAAACATATTAGTTCTAGCACAACAAATGCGAAGGCACGACTATCCACATGTGTAGAGTTAATTTCTCATTCTTTGTCAAAGAAATTGTAGATGCTCTGAATATACCAAATGTAATGGTAAAGTAAGCCCATTTGTCTACAAGATATGACCCTGATACACAAAAGTTGTGGCTAAGGCAGGCATACAATAAGGATGAAAAAGCATATCATGAATTAACTCTGGAAGAGAGAACCTATTTCAAAATGGTAACATATAATATATTTCCCACCAAAGGGCTCAACCAAATCTCCACCTATACAGCCAGGGGAAGTGCCATCTTAATGGAAAAGTATGTAGCCAACCTTCCCCAGCTATATTGTACAAAGATCCAAAGTAGTTCATGGAGAAAAAGGTAGGGAAGCTAATGGTTCCATTCCTTTACCTAATTAGAAAGCTATGTAAGCATGTTGGAATCCTAGGGTACACAAAAAATATCCCCAAGAAGGCTTAGAATAATACCTTTATAGAGTTACTTAAACCTGTAACATCAAGGAAAGACCTTAGTAAAGAACAAGAATCAAAGAAGGAAGCAAAACTAGAAACAAAAGTACAACATGAGCCTGAACAATGCCTTGAAACACAAGCTCCACCATAACTGCCATTGTAAGATTATAGACCCTCATTAAGCCACCTGCAGAAAATTGTTGAGACACTTAGCTAGGGAAGTAGAAAATAATCAAGCCTTTTTAGTGTCTTAGAAAAAATACATCCCATCATTTTAGATGATTTGATAAGAGGGCATATCTCACTTCAACCAGGAGGAGAATCCCAGTGGTCTAGAAAAATATTTGGTAATGCCACATCCTTCCAAGTGATGCTTGAGATGAGAGAAGGTGCCACAGTAGTGGTAATGTAGTATCAGGATGTAGCAAGCATAGCCAAAGTGATTACATACCACATTAAAGAATCATTCAATGTGCTTGTTGTGGCCCTAATAGATCTGATTAAGACTAGAGATGCACAAATGCTTTTTGGGACTTTAATGACTCGTAAAATACATGAGAATGTATTAGATTGATTGCTATAGATAGGGCAAGTGATCACCACCTTATTCGACATCCCCAATGATGTTACTATAGCACAATTAGACCTCATCGCCACTAAAGGAAAACTGGTCATGGTAGAGACCAGGGTGAAGCATGTAGAAGAAAAAGTGCAATAGTAACAACAAGAGTTAGCTGCCTTGAGAGCTAAAAGATGGGATCCTACTCAATTTATTGCACCTAACCAGGTAGAGCAATTTAGAACAGAGTAGCTAATAAATTTTATTGAAAAAATAAAGCTATTGAGTAAGAAAAAGAGAAGGTAGTCTAAAATGCCTCTACTATTGATGCACAATATCATGCTTACAAAAAAGCATTGACCACCACTCAGTAGAAGAATAAATAGCTCATTGTAGAAAAATCTAGGTTGACCAGCATTGAACAACAAAAGAATATTCTAGAAGAAAAAATCCATCAGTTGAGAGAACAACTGGTGATGGTAAAATAGGATATCAATAGATTGGCCAAGAAAAATAGTATCCTCTTAATGGAGGAGGTCCACTCTATTCGATAGAAGTCAACCATTGAAATGAATGTGTGGCAAAGGCTAAGAAACATGAAAAGCTGAATGAACACTTTTATGACCAAGTAGGCATGTATATGTAAATAAATGAAAAGGAAATCTAGATGGCTAAAGACAATATTGGAGCCATGTGATCATGAAATCCCAATTGGCAACCCATCTTGAATAGCTATACTCTAGTTCATCAGGCTAAAGTAAAAAATAAAGACCTGTAGATTGAGGATTTGAAAGAGTATATGGTGCTGGCTAGCCTCAAATATGCCAACCTTGCCATGTTAACAATAAGATGGCCTAGAAGCAAGTTGGAAAAATAGGTAGCAACCACTTATGCATTATATGAAAAAAAGTTTGCAGATCAAAAAGATGCTTTGCAAAAGCTTCATGTGGTAAACTTGCAATTGAGGTGGTTAAAGCTAGCTATAATGGACAAAATGATGTCATCTTGGACATAGCTAGGAGATTAATAGATTATCAAGAATTAAGAGAGAAAGCTAGGGCCTTTGAGGAAGAACGACAGAAGTTTGCGGCCTGGTATGTGAAAGCCAATAAGATGTTCCTACAACTACCATGTCCTTGGGACGTATCAACACTAGCAAAAATCAGTTTAGTAGCTTGGATGGTACATGACCTATGGATGAAAGAAGAAAAGTTGCAGGAATTGTTTGGTTACTACAAATTTCACAAGCTTGGCAACAAAGGGAAGCACTCAATGGAAGAGCCACCACCTTTGGGAACTACATGAGCTTCCTTGATTTTTTATCTTATAATATTGTGTGCTAATTTTTGTGAAATTCCACTGTGGCATGTAAAATTCAATTGTTTTGTTTGATGTTTAAGTTAGTCAATAATTTCATACCTTCCCAATATTTTGTAAAGAACTTGTTCCTCATTTTGTTTGACTTGAGGATGAGCTTTCATTCAGTCTTGGGGGTATGATGAGTTATGAATTGGTTGACCCCTGATCAGATATCTAATATTAGAGCCTCAATATTAGATATGTGATATCAGGTCTCAAGAAATGATGTTGGATATCTGATATCATCTCTTTTATGCTAGCATATAAATACAACACTTGGGTGTATGGTTGGGATATAGTTTTAGTTCTCAGTTTTTAATAGTCTTTCTTAGATTTCTAAATTCAAGTTTTATTATTCCCAGTGCATGCCCACAGTGTGATGTTTGTAATTGTACAACACTTTTGTTTAAGTATGACATACTTGGACATGTTACATGACTGGAAATAAAGATTAAGATTAATTCCATCATTATCACTTTGATTTATTATTGCTTTAATTATTTAATTGTTTAATTATTTACTATTTTCTTTAGTTAAATGTTTCCATTGATTTATATTTACTATTCTTGTTATTAAGAAGTATGAGTATGACTTAATCTTGAGTGCTTAAGCATAAGTACTTGGTAATTTAGCAGTGTATCATTTGGCACACCTAGTGGCGTATGCTTGGAAATCCTAGTGATAGTTATATGAAGTCCAAGGTGTGTATGGATGATTGGGGATGGGTACTCATTACACATAGGATAGTTTAGATCTCATTTCCATTGTTCATTAGCTTAATTAATTTATCTCTTTATCATCATTAGGAGCAGCATAGAATTATACAACATCATATGACTCACTTTAGACTAAACCATATGTGACAAAGCTACCACTAGTTCAAGTGGGAAGATAACAAAGTATGATCAAAGAATAATAATTTAGATGCACAACTAGTCCCATCCATAGACTTCAACTGGATCATCCATGAATGCTTGTGATTTGTATGGTTTGGCATAGGGGTACCTCATTGCTCATCAATAGTTTTATATGGTTATGGAGTTTTTATTATCTTTTTGTTTTTAATTAAATTATTTTTTAGTTATTAACTAATGTTATTTGATAGACTTTCATTTTATGTTGGTTATAGTGCCTAAATTGAGATTGGATCCTGATTGACTAGTGGAGGTTGTTACATTGCCTTCTTTACTTCCCGATGTAGAGAATTTTCCATGAAAGTTGTACGAGGGTGCTATTGGATGTGCACTTTCATATGCTAAGTCTTTTTGGAGATGCAAACACTTCAATGAGTTCCTATAGGAACAAGTTGTAGCATTAAGAAAGGAAAATGCATAACTGAAGGAGGTAAAGGATATTAAAGATTGCAAGGATTTTGTGGAGGCCCAAGTAACTAACAAGGACTCTTTACACATGAAGGGAATAACTTGGGATTATTATTGGAATGCAATCCATGGTAAGTTTGCCCTTACTAGAGAGATGACAAAAAAATAGCTTTAGATTAACATCATAAGTTGCAAGGCTAGTGAGTGGAAGGATTACTGTGCTTGGATCCTTGAGTAGGGTCACATACAAAAGGATCACAAGAAGATGTACAAGGTCAAGTGGGATGCCTACATCAAGTGGCTATAGGAGAAGTCCACAGAGTAGTAGCAACTAGAGTTGTTCATGATGGATATTAACATGGAGGAGACTTATAAAATATTTGTGAAGAGTGTGGTTGTAGCTACCTCCCCCACTTGTAAGATGACTACAACCTCAAGGGAGGTAACTAACATCACATTTTTGCATGATTCACCTACATGGAGAAACATTAACAGGACTAATATCCTCATGAGTATTAATTTTGGGGACATAAACTAGGCTAACATGTTTGAAGATCAACTTTTTCACTATCTAGAGGTTGGTCTTTAGAACTTCCTCATGGAACATGCTACCTTGAAGCCATCTTAGGTTTGCTTGTTTTAGCTTTGGTTTTGTTTAAGTTATTTATTTTATTTTGATGTGATGTTATAGGCACCAAAGGATATTGATGGGCCCTAGTGGCAAGGGCAGAGATGATCCTCCACATCCTCCACCAGATGCTTCTTAGGTCCATCAGTTGCCTTTTAGCCATGACTATTCCACTTTTAGTAATATTTTGTTGATTTGATTTATTTTGATGATGATGTATGACTAGTGTTAGCTAAAATAGTTTATTTTTGAGCATTCATTATATAGAAATTTTTGTCACATGATGTTGGTATGATTACGATGTTGTAGATAATTTAATTTTAATTTTAATTTTAATTTTTAGTTTTAATTTTGGTTATAATGTTCTAGCATCTTGGTTTTGCTTATGTTACATTTCTATGTTGTAATCTATGCTTTGAGGCTACGTGGCCTAGACTTGATTGTAATGCAATAAAAGGGTTGAAACAACTAGGAAACAAGGTTGTAAATTGAAGTAAAAATGAGTTATAAGATTGTTTGCCAGTTTTAGGCCATGGAGGACCATGCAGTATTTGCCAGTTTAAGGAAATGGTGGGTTGTATGATACGTAAAAGAAAACATATATTTTTTTGGTTATTCTATCTTTTAAGTTTTTTATGGATTTTTCTAATTTTAAGAGTTTTATGATGTTTTTATTGTTTTTCTTATGTGAAAAGGGAAAAAAAGGAAAGAAAAAGACTTTGATGAATAATCATGCATATAAAAGAAAATCATTAAGATACATGCAGAAAAAGGTTAAAAATAAAATAAATTAAAAAAATGCATAAACCAACAACAAAAAGATCTAGGCTAACAAGTTATGGATACATATTGTTACAAGATTATGAGTGCATAGCATGTAAGAAAGATTAGGAGCATATATCAGTTGTGCAAGTGTTTCCTAATATTCAAGAGATTAGGAAATATGTATGGTCTATTTTGCACTAGTTTATATTCTCCATCTCCTTCATGGACAATGTTGAAGGGGAACACTCCCCATAGTGCATTGATGGATTCATCATTTTTTAATTCATCCTTTTTCTCTCTATATCTCCTTTAAATTTTGGGGCCAACATAGGATTTTCTTTTGAAACTCCACTTTGAACCCTTGTTCTATATCAACATTGTTAATAACTAAAGGGATTGCACTATCACTGTGGATAATGATTTTAGCTTCCTCATAAGGCAAGTGAATTTCTTAGTGAATAGTTGATGACATAACTTGTAATTGGGCTAGCCAAGTTCTTCCCAAGATGAGGTTGAATCTTGGTGTTTCTTCTACCACCAAGAAATCTACCATTGTGGGGAGCTATTTCCCTACCATGAAATCTAGAGAAATGGAGCCTTTGACAGTAACCCATGATCGATTAAAGGATTTAAGAATTAAAGTTAATGTATATTACATTTTTTTTATTAGGCCAAAGCGTTCAATGATGGTATAGTGCATGACATTGGTTTTTGTCCCATCATCTATATGCACCCTATGCACTTTATATTGCCTAACTCGTATGGTTATAAAGAGAGGTACCTTGGTTACCTCATCATTTTGGGGATTGTTTTTTATTTTATTATTGTAAAACACTAGTAATGTTGACTTCAATTCCCTAGATAAAGAGGGTACCATGATTGCATGGATAGACTCTTCATTAGTGGGGATGTCCTTGCTAACAAGAATGAAGCTCAACATCTTAACCAATGCCTCATGGTGGGTAGTAGAAGTCATGACCAAGACATATAAGCTTAAGGTTATGTTTTTTTATTTGAGTGATTGTTTAACCTATTCCATCACATTAAGGAAGTCTTTGTTATTATTCATTGATTTGTTATTTCTAACTTCCTCCATACACCCCAAAATATGAATTTCATGTTTAGGTTGTTGTTGTGGCCTAGCCTCTTTCTTTTCTTTTTGGAGTTTTGGTCCCTCTTATGGTTTACTTGTTGAAGAAACTTGGGTTGTGGAAGTCATGGGAATAGATGAGATGGGAGTGGGCTTTAGTGGACTCCTTTTCATGAATTTTTTTGCTTATCATTTTTATTTTTATTTTCTACATAGCCTTCTTCCATTGTTTGGTTGGGGATTTCTTATTATCCCTAGTTGGCTAAAAGGAAGAAAACATTTCATTAGCTACCATGAGGTTTTGTTATTCTATTATGTGGGTGGACTAGGTTGAAATTGGTTGGGGTACCATGATCAAAAAGGTATCTTTTGGGGGTGTTGGTAATGGAACCCTTACATCAAAGGGGGGCCTTGAGCTAGTGGAAGTTGAAGGACCTCTATTGTTGGAAGGAGCTACTCGAATCACAAATTGTTTTCTTGTAGGAGTTTGACCATTGTGGATGTTGAATGCTGCTATTTTATATGGTCTATTTTTGGTGTTCAGTGGGTCCTTATACATGTGCATCAACTAATTTTGAGGCCTAATTAGGTTTGATGTGTCCAATACTAGTTCATCCTTATCTATCATTTTTTTCAGGTAATCCTTCAATGCAAGGTAAAAGTTGGTATCATAACCTAGCAAATAATGATAGTGATAGAAGTGATTAAGCTTAAAGTACTTGGGTACTAGAGGATTATGCTTAGTTTCTTGAGTAGGGTCCTTTGCTATTTTGCATAACCTATCATGTCTCTTGTGGGAAATCTCAATCATTTGCTTGTATTGGATCCTACCACTTTTCAACAGTTAGTCTAGAAGCTTTGACAGCTTAAGGGATAACTTGGTATATTTTGACCAATATTTCTACATAAATTTAGGCCTAGAAATAGTCAATGCAGTGACTCTAGAGGTTTAAAACATCATAAAATTTTAAATGTTATAATCGATTTCCATCATGTAGCCTTCACCCCATGAAACTCAAGGGAAAACTTCATTGTAAATGTAAAGGTTGTAATCCATGAGGGGCAATCTCACATATTTCATACTTTTGGGGTTGAAAAATGCCTCCTAAGTGGCCAAATCCTCATTCTCCAAGTGAAAAAAGTTACCTAGTATCTATATTTTGGTTTGGGGGCTCAAAATACCTTTTGGAATGCAAAAATGATAATTTGATGGGTTTTATGGTGGCTATACACTTTTCTATGCTAGAAACACCTATAGGAAGGTAAATCTCACCTACCTTAGCATGGAGGGATGGGGACTTTCCCCTCAGCATTGAAAGTTCACCCCCTAGCATGGAGACTACATGCACAACATAGAAACCTTTGCCCCTCAGTGTAGAAGCTTCCCTCCAACATGGAGACTTCATTCTCAACATAGAAACTACATGTCCCTAGTGTGGAAGTAACATGAGAAATATTTCTACATTCCGTTGACTTCAAAGGTTGACCGACCACTCCTGCAAGGATGGCACAAGGCCTAGCATAGAAGATCTACCTCCAGCATAGAAGGTGTTCACCTGTTACTATTTATAGTAAATAGAATGGCCATAGGGGTTTGGCACTTACTATATATGGTAACCCCCCAAATTTGAGCACCCATCTCACCTATACAAGAAAGAATTTTGCAGCAATTTGTAGCTAATTTATTAGCCAATTTGTAGAAAATAAAAATCCTAACACCCTTTTCAGGTTTGATAGTTTTGGAATTTTCTGAGAACATAGCACTTTTGGCGTCCAAGAGCTCTTGTAACACTTGCAAAATGTAGCTTCTTGGAGCTTTCTAGCATGGAATCCTTGCAACCCTATTACCTCTTTTGATATCCCCCTAAGACTTGTGGGTTTTTGGTTTCAACACTGCATTTTTGGGATCCCCAACCCCTAGCATGGAGCAAATTTACAACCAAATTCTTCACTTTTCTCACCCCCTAATAATAACCAAGATGTCGATCTATAGCTTGTAGTAGAGAAGGTTTGAAAGCATTAGGAGTGGCTTAGCACTTAGATCATGGAGTAGATCACATTGGCTTCAACAAGCTCTGAGCCCCTACTATAGTGGACATCCTTTACTCTCTCATGAGAATTTCTTGCACACATTTTTGAAACTCATTCTTTATTATTTTAGATAGAGTTTTAAAGTTTTATTTTATGTGTAATTTGTATTTACTTTTCACTTTCTAGATTTGTAATTTTACATTTTATTTTCTCAACCCCATATTTTACATTTCATAAGTTTCTAGGTGATCTACCAAATCATTTAGGGTACATCAAATCCCATTTTTGGAGGCCCTATGGATTTGTGGTTGAGGTTGTTATACTGGATCTTTCAATTTTCAAGCAATTGATTTTTCTAATTGCAACAATTTTCTGGCACTAGAAGGAGGGCCTCTGTTCGATTTCTTCATCAAAGATCTATCTCCCTCATTGCCAAGGTTTCCATTTAAAAGTTTTTCTTTGATTTTTGTTGTAAAAACCTTGGAAGAAAACGCTACCCCTCCCCCCTATGATAGAAACTTTAGCATGAAAGTTATAGGTGGTTGGGTGTTGAATTTCTTACAACACTTCTTGTGAATTTCAAAACCTAAGGTTAGCATTGATACCATTATTCCCTTCCTTTTGCTACCAATTCTTTCTTCAGTTTTTCAATGTTGATGGTGCAACTCTTTTGGAAGCAATCAAACTTTCAAAAGCTAGTTAAATCCCTATTCTTCCTAGCGAAGGAAATTGGTAGCTTGCCAAAACTAGGTCCTAGTGGAAAACACCAACTTTCCACTTTGGTTTTTAGCCTTTTTTCCCCCTTTCCATCATTGGAATAGGAAGCTATGAGATCCCCCCATTTGATTCCCTTCTCTCCCCCTTGCTATACCTAACATGGAGATAGCTAGAACGCTAGTGTGGATGAGATTTAGTATCAACATTCTCAGCTTTCTATTCTTGGTAAAGGGGTATAACCCCCTTACCCCCAACTTACTAATTATAGTAAGTGCTTCATTTTCAATATTTTTTTCTTTCTTTAATCACTTTTTAATTCCATTTGCTAGAGTTTACTCCTATTTTTACCATTTATATCTAGTGTTGAGCATTTTCTAACATAATAACCATGCCTTTCTCATAATTGACCAAATTAGCTTTCACCCTCACCAATGAAGGGTCTAGCCAACAAGCCATGAGGGTTTCCAAACATAAAGACCCTATTATCATAGAGTGTAGGTAGTCTTTGAGGGTTAAGGAAAAATGTCTTGACTTTGTAAGCATAAATGAAGATCATTATAACTACATTTGTGCCAAAATATAGGCTCACATGTTGATTCCACATGTGGAATCAGAAGCCAAAAAGAAGTTTGAGCTTATACATTGGAATGGGAAGGAGTATATTACTTCCCTTTATGACCAAATACCTCTCAATGATATCTATGTTAGCATCCTAGCTCAATTGATTAAGATGGAGGAGGATGAAAAGCATAGCTTGGAGGAAAAATAGAAAGAGGAGGATGAGTTTAGGGTAAAATTTGAGCTTGAAGACATCCTGGAAGGGTTGTTCCAATAAGCAACCTCCAAGGTCACTGAGCCTTCCAATAATGCCTTTGTTTTCTTCATGGGAATGGTGTTGTCATCTTCTACTCCCTCCTACCCTACTACAATTGATCCCACACTAGTCATAGCCATGCGTTAGACCTAGCTGATGCCATAGCCAATAAATTATAATCCATTGATGCCTTTTGTCATACATCCTTAATCTTTGTAGCCATTAATTATGATTATCACCACCACAAATCCACTAACCACCCATGTGGGGTCCACCATGGGACCCTAAGCAACTTAGGGATCACATACCTCCTTTGTTTCGTTTATGCCTTAGATCCTTGTTTAGCCCATAAACTACAACCATGATGTAACTACTCCCTTCTATCTTGCAACCAATAGTAAGTACACAAGCCTCACAACATGCACCTCAATCCTTCATCCAAACCTTGTAGCCAATAGGGTTACCACAAGGCTTGGATCAAGCCTTGTAGATGATATAGGTCTTGACAGAGAAATTGAAGAGGCTTAAAGCCTCTACTTCACAAAGTGTTTAGATCATGAACTTCTTCCAGGATGATCCCATTAGTCCTATGGTCCCACCCTTGATACTTCCTCCTAGTGTCCCTATCCATTAATTTAGTAATTACAATGGAGAAGGTGATCCCAATGGTCACCTTATTACCTTCCTCTATGAGTGCTTGTTGTTACAACCTTGGCCCCACACTATCATGAAGATTTTTCTTATGCCCTTAACTAAGAAAGTGCTTGATTGATACCATGCCTTACCTAGAGGATCCATATCCTCTCTTGAGGACTTAATAGCCTAGTTTGTTAACTGCTTCAAGTATAACTTGAAGCTCAACACAACACTTGACCAACTAATGAAGGTTAAGAAAGGACCCCTAGAACCTATACAAAAGTTCATTTAATGATGGAATGGATTGTTAAATGAAATACTAGAGCCTATAGTTGAAACACATCTTTTGACTATATTTAAGGGGGATGGTTAATGAATTTTTCAAGTTCAAAATTTACTACCTTGACTCATGGTCCCTTAGTTAAGCATTCTCCTAGAACAAGAATATAGAGGATACTATAGAGGCTGGTCATGACCTAGCCTACATAGAATACAAAAATCAACATACATGAAGGGACAAGGAGAAGGAAAAGCATAACAACGTGGCCATAGAATCTATGACCAAAGAAGACAAGATCACTAACTAGGGGTCAAGGGCCAACCCACTCAAGGACCCTACTAATGACCACAATATCCAACCATCAACCTCTAGGGCCATTGCATTGACTACAAGTAGGCCAAAATTTAAGTGGAAGGACTAAAGCAAGTACACGACCTTACCTTTGAAGCCATCCAAATTATTAGATCAAATGTTGAAGAGTGGATGCCTACAATATAAACAAATGATCAAATCCACTTGAATGAAGCATGAGTAGCTATGAGAAATAGCAAAAGACCCCATTTATGCAATAAATGATGACCCTCAATTACCTAGGTACTTTAAACTAGACTACTTCTGCTATTATCACCAACTTCCTAGTTATGACACAGACTTCTACCTCACATTGAAGGATGACTTGCAGAAAATGATAGATAGGGGATAGTTGGTCTCAGATGCTTCCAACCTAGTCCAATCATAAAATTTGTTGATGCAAGTATACAAGGACCCATTAAATGCTAATAATAACCCTTATGTTATTTCAACATTCAACATTGATGATAATTGAAGATGAGTGAGGGAACCATTCATGATCTAGGTATCCCCTTGTGATGAAAGGACCTCTTTTGTTTAAACCAGCTCAAGACCCCATTTTGTTGTGAGAGTACCATCATGTGGACATCTCCAAGGGAACCTTTTGTCATTAGAGTGTTGTAGCCTAACAAAACTCAATCAGCCATAGCCCAACCAACTAACATGATCACGTAGTGACCTCTTGTGGTGGAAAATGATACTACCTCTTTCTCACAACCAATAATTGATAGCCAAAAGACTTCAACTAAGAAAATGAAGAAGCATAAGCAAAAGCTTAATAACAAGGATGATAAGTAGACAAAGGTATGGAAGGAAGTGGATCCACGTAAGCCCACTTCCATATTGTCTATAACCATGACATCCTCTACCCAATTTGCTTCAACAAGTAAATCATAAGAGGACTCAAAAATCCAAAACCAAAAAAAAAAAAGATAGAAAAGGCCCCAACAACCTAAGGATGAAGTTCACATTCTAGGGCCCATGGAGGAAGTGAAGCACAATCGGAGTGACAAGCCCATGGCCAACAATAAAAACTTCCTTAGTGTGATGGATCAAGTTAAAAAGTCTCTCAAGCAAAAGAACACAACTTTAAGATTGTATGACTTCATCATGACTTCTACCACACATCATGAGGTGTTAGTCAAGATGTTGACTTTCATCCCCATTAGCAAGGACATTCCTATTAATGAGGAATCTATCCATGTGATAATTATTCCTTTCTCTCTAAGGGAAGGGAATTCAACATTACTAGTATTTCACTATAGTGAAATTAAGGCCAGCCCCCAAAATGGCAAAGTAATTAGGATCCTATTTTCATTACAATTCCAATGGAATAGTTTAAGATGCATCAAGTGCATGTTGATGATGGAGCTACAAAAAACATCATCACATGCACCATCGTTGAACACTTGGGCTTGACAAAGTAGATACAACCTATAATAACCACAACTCTTAAGCCCTTCAATGAATCAAATATTGCTATCAAGGGGTATATCTCATTGGATATTGTAGTGAGTGAGAAATTCTCCATAATTGCTAATTTATTAATGGTGGAGGAGATGCCAAGGATTAACCTTATCATAGGAAAGCCTTGGTTGGGTTAATTATGAGTTGTGTCTTTACCTATCAACCATGAAATTTATCTTCCTTATGATGAAGGTGGAATCATCATCCACAGTGATAGCATTATTTCCCTGGTTGTTAACAATATGAACATAAAGTAGGAATCTAAAGTGTTTCTTTAGGAGGTAAATCCCAACCACGAAGTCCATCAACCTAAAAGAGAGGAGCAAGCCAAGAACAACAATGATGAGCAAGGAAGTGGATCCATGTAAGCCCACTTCCATATTATCTATAACCATGACCTCCTCTACCTAATTTTCTTCAACAAGTAAATCATAAGAGGACTCCAAAATCAAAAACCAAAAAAAAAAAAAATAAAGAAAAGAAAAGATAGAAAAGGCCCCAACAACCTAAGGTTGAAGTTCACATTCTAGGGCCCATGGATGAAGTGAAGCACAATCAGAGTGACAAGCCCATGGCCAACAATAGAAACTTCCTTAGTGTGATGGATCAAGTTAAAAAGTCTCTCAAGAAAAAGAACACAACTTTAAGATTGTGTGACTTAATCATGACTTCTACCACACATCGTGAGGTGTTATTCAAGATGTTGACTTTCATCCCCATTAGCAAGGACATTCCTATTAATGAGGAATCTATTCTTGTGATAATGGTTCCTTTCTCTCTAAGGGAAGGGAAGTCAACATTACTAGTATTTCACTATAGTGAAATTAAAGCCAACCCCCAAAATGGAAAAGTAATTAGGGTCCTATTTTCATTACAATTCCAATGGGGCAATTGAAGATGCATCAGGTGCATGTTGATGATGGAGCTACAACAAACATCATCACATGCATCATCGTTGAACACTTGGGCTTGACAAAGTAGATACAACCTATAATAACCACATCTCTTAAGCCCTTCAATGAATCAAGGATTGCTATCAAGGGGTATATCTTGCTGGATTTTGTAGTGAGTGAGCAATTCCCCATAATTGCTAATTTCTTAATGGTGGAGGAGATACCAAGGATTAACCTTATCATAGGAAAACCTTGGTTGGGTTAATTATGAGCTGTGTCTTTACATATCCACCATGAAATTTATCTTCCTTATGAGGAAGGTGGAATCATCATCCACGGTGGTAGCATTATTTCCTTAGTTTTTAACAATATGAACATAAAGTAGGGATTTGAAGTGTAGCTTTAGGAGGTAAATCCCAACCACAAATTCCATCAACCTAAATCAAAGAAGCAAGCCAAGAACAACAATGATGAGCAAGGAGATGTGTCATGGGATGAAATCCCTTTCAACATCATGAGTGAAGGGGATGGTAAGTACAAACTTGTGCAAAATAGGCCTTATTCATTTCCTAATGTTTCAAAGATTAGGAAACATCTACACAAGTAATGTTCACCCCTACTCCTTTCATGTTGTAGCCTTATGACCTTTATAACCACTTGTACCATAACCATTTAGCCTATGTCTTCTCTTTGTTTGTCAGTTATTGCCTTTTTTCCTATATTTATTCTACTTTTTATTCCTATAGCCTAGAAATTTATTTTAGTTGTAGTTCTATTGATTACAGCTTTATGTCTTTCTTTACTTGTGTAGCATAGCATAAACTAAAAAACCATAAAATTTTTAAAATAGAAAAAATCATCAAAAATATATGAATTTCTTTTTGACATAATGGGCCTACCATGACCTTAAAATGGCAACATCACATGACTTTCCATGATGTTAAATGAGAAAAAACAATCACATAACATGGCTTAACATGGCCTAAAACTAGCAATATGACCATACTACAACATGGCCCACCATGGCCTTAAACTAGAAAAACAATGCAACTTGTGCTTGCCATGGCCTAAAACTAGCAAACATCTCCTTAACCTTATTTACATTTAGACTTTAAACACATTTTTTAGCCAGTTAACTTTATAACCAAAATTGAGAACATAGCCATTTGCAACGTTTATAACACTAGATATATATATATATATAGCCAAAACTCAAACCAAAATTTTAAATTTAAATTGTTTATAACATACATAGCCATGGCCACATTGTGTGTCATAAAATAATAATAATAGTCATCCATAACATAGTATTGGCTGAAAATAGCCATCAACATAAGAAGAAAATTATATCTAGCCAACAAAATGAGATAGAAAAATGAAGGATGCTAAGGAGCATTTGAGGAGGAAGTGGTGAGTCATCACCACCCTCGCCACTAGGGTTGCCAATGTCTCTTGACACCTGAAATATAACAATACATAGCTAATGCCTAACCAACAACCAAAAACTATAACTTCAAAGAAAAATAAAACATGGAATACATCAAATCTATGGGGATTCCAGCTCCATGACTTTTTGGGGTAGATGTGGAAGGCCATCCTCCAAATGATGGAGAATCTAATCCTCTATCATATTGTCATAATTAATATTTCCAGGATCAATGTTGGTGAGGATGCCAATCCTATCTATTGCAGTCCAAATAGGTGGCTCTTTGGTAATAGTAGCCGTAGAGGTCTAACCTACAATAGTGGTAATTAGAGGAGTAGGGGATTTGTCCACCATGAGAGTACTCTTAAAGTTCTAATAGGTAGTCTTCACTTGGATATATAAAATGAATGGCTCTCTCTTGCATTGTTCAACCAACTTCTACTTGATTCACTTTAGGTAAGCCTCATGACCAACCTTATACTATCGCTTGTGGTCCTTTTATATCCTACTCCACTCTAGGACCCAAGTGCAGTGATGTTTCCAATCCTCAACCTTTTGGAAGATTTGGTCCATTTTCATCCACTACTCCACCATCTCCTATAAGAGTGCTATCTTGTCCTGGACGACATGCCAGTAGTGGGTCCATGTGATCTCTTTGGTCCACAATTTCCCTTAGTTAGCCATTTGGGCTTCCAAAAAGGCCTTGCAATCCTGGATTTTTTTGATCACCTCCTCTTACCATTGAGTTTTCTCCCTCAAGGCCACAACTTACTCCCATAGTGATTCATTAGACCTCTCCAGCTTCCATGAAGTTTTTGCACATGACATTGCTATATTGATAGTAGTCTCATACAACTTCAAGGGTACACTAGAGACATCAAAGTGAAGCTTTGGAAAAGAGTCAATCACCATGTCTTAGTTGGCATTCCACTCCACAGAAGGCACTAGATAATCATAAAATACAACCATAAACATTGTTTACAACCGAAGATAGCCATAACTTAAACAAAACCTATGATAGAGCAAAATGACTAAAGAATAGAAAATAAAGCTCTTACCTATCTCTGTTGTAACTTGTTCCAATTGGTCAATGATATCCTTGATCATCTCGTGCATGAACTCCACCTTGTCTAAGATCTCTACCCATGGTTTCTCATGAAACTTAGGGATAGGGGCATATACTAGTGGCTTTGGAACTACTATAAGCATAAAAATCATCGAATTGTTAGGAAAAAAATGAAACATAAAAAATAGAATATAACAAAAAGCATTAAGACATGTGCATACTTGGCTCCTTCTCTACTTCCTTTACAATGATGATGAGGGATGTACCTAGTACTGCCTCATCAATCAAGGCATCTAGATCATCTATATCTACATTGGTAAATCCTTCAACCTCATGCTATTGTAATAGTTCCTCCTCTACACACCTTTGTTCCTCCTCTACAGTAGTAGCTACACGTCTCTTTGCTTCCTCCTTCATGATAGCTTATGTTGCCATGTCCCCACACTTGTATACAACCATAACACATAGAAAAATGATTAGCACATGAAACCATAATGTAGTCATAAAATCTTAAAATATAGAATAACCAAAACATAAATAAAGCATACCTATGATTTCTTGACATGATTCCTTAAGCCTAAACTTAAGTTTCTTTTAGATGAGTTGGTTAGACACTGGTGGTGCTTCCTCTATGGGTCACATGAGCTTGGACCTATCTTCTTGGATGCTTGCTAGAATTGTGAGGGGAATCTCCCACATGTTGTTAGGGGATTCACACCACCTACCACCAAGATCCTTGATGATAATAGATAGAAAATCATCTATCTCATCTAGTGGGTTCTAGGCCCACATGGTTGGATAAATGTGCTTTATCCAAGGTCTATAAAGCTACTCTAGATCTTGTGCAACCCATCATCCATTCCTCCACACCATTATAAACTTTGTAAACCTCTTCAAGTAACCTACAACGAATGCAAAATGTGTGTGGATTATAGTAAAGGTGTCATCGTGAAGTCTAAGAATCTCATCTTGAAGCCCAATAGCCAAAGAAACCATTTAGTTAAATTTGATACCATCCATTAGGACCTTTTTAAAGGTCCACCTCTACACAATTCCAATTTCCTTATTTTGTAATAATAATTTAGGAAACACATGAGACTTGAACAAAGGATATGATGCCTTTGCCTCAGGGTTTGTGAAATTGTCCATGGAAATTTAGGAGTGGCCCATGTTGGAACCAAGTTACTTCAAAGCTTCCTCATGATGTCCAACTTCCTTGACTATTTGGGTGGAAACCTTTGCCCCATCAATGGGGACATCAAAAAATTTGAAAAAGGTGCCCTCATCAATGGATATGATAATTGCCATGCCTCAAATGGTGGTGTTAAAATGATCAGCTTCTTTGTTGAATGAGTTGATGATGTGTAGCATCTCTATGATAGGGATGGAAGGGATAGTTGCCATAGAGAGATCAAGCAAACTCGCATGCTTAATGTTTGCTTAAATGTATCTAGGCACTTGTCCCCTCAGCCACTCCTATATTGGTATCACCTAACCAAATTTTAGGATGAGGATATCCTCATAACATCCTGAAACTAATAAGGTGACATCAACAAAGGCGGAAGGTCATACAAGGCAACAAACAAATGTTTAGTATTAACATAGGTATGCTTAATAACTAGTTAAAAAATAGAACACTTAAAAACATTTAGTGATCATAAAACATTAGGCATTATAACTCTTATGTTTACCTTTCTTCTTCTTATTTTTTGTGGTTTGAGCAAAGGTTCCAACTATAAGGGTCTAATCTAGGATGCTCTTGGGGCTTGCCCACAAATTGTGTATCATCCTGTTGGCCATGCACTTCTTGTAGATAGGGTTGAATTTCTTAGTCTATTCATCAAAGTCCCTCATTAGCTATTCATACACAATAGTTATAATTTGGGATCCCTTCATGAATACATCTAAGGTAGTCTGAGCCATTGCCAAGGTTTGATTATTAGTGATAAAGCCTTGATCATTAATCCTATACTTGTAAGAAGTTCATAAGATCGATGAAGTTAGGAAAAGTAGTTTAGTTAATAAAGACAAAAAGAATAAAACACTCTAATAGCCAGGCTTATCCTTATAAATGGTACATGGTCTTGGGTGGGTTCTGAAATAGTGTGTGGACTTTGTATGCCACCATTAGAGTATTATCAACATTATACTGACTATACTCTAGCATAGTCCAGATCTTCATGAGGTAAAATGAGCTGATCATGTCTATTGCATCCCCTATTATCTTAGGTGGTGGAATTAATGTCACCACTATGACCCTAACCACATTCATAGATAAGTGTGACCACAACATCACACTAAAATTTTGAAGGATGTAGGCAAGGTATTTCCTTGCCCCTAGTCAGAACCACAGTGAGACCTTGTCTAAGGTCATGTTAGGTAGTTGGGCTTAGGGTGGCAAATGTAGCATAAAATTCCCACTAACTTAATGATGATGAGTATGGACTTCAAGAAGATCCTACATGGAAAAGCAAAAATAGCATGATTGATTGAAATTTCTTAACAAGTTTCTAAAAGCATCCTAGTCGAGGATGAAATTAGTCCCTATAAAAAACTATAAGGTGTTTATTCAAGTTCAATTAAGAAATTCATAACAAAATTATTACAACCTTTCATAGCCTTATACATCATAGCCAAAGCATTATAGCCTAGATAACACATCAAATTAATACTTCACTAAATTTAGAATCTAGGAAATAGCCAATAACATGAATATTACCAAAAATACTAAATTTTTTTATAGACTTCAAAACCAAATTTAGAGCATTAAAAAAATTTTTAGGCATCCCCAAGGACATGGAAATTGACAAAATAAATCTGTAAGTATGTCAGTAATATCCATCCCCAAAGGGATAAAGTGCTACAACTAGAATTTAGCCTTATTAACACAACCTAGATAAAAAATTCATTAAAAGTTCATCCTAGCTTTGATTCTAGTGATTCAACCATGGAAAAAATTCTAAAATCATGAGCGTTTCATCCATGATTATTACAACAAGAAACATAGGACCATTTTTACATAAAGGATAGCCAAAAATAGCAAAACTCTAACCGTCCACCTTAACCTCCTTTTGTGTAGGGTTGGAATAAAATTCACCAAAAATTTATTTGAGAGCCAAATAGTGTGATTCCATCACCATTTGGAAGCTTAAATAGAACTCTATGCATCTACACTTTAAAAAAATTCAAAATCCTTCTTGTTTATTCAGAAACAATTCATTAATTTGGATGAAAATCTAAAAAAGGCACAAACCCTCTTTTTACACGAGTTTATTAAAAGATTTGTTCAAATCAAAATAGAGTTTTTCCACCTCCATTGGAAATTTGAAGCCAAGAGCCACCCAACCTAAACTAGAAAATAGCCAAAAACCCTACCATTTTCTTAGAAAAAAGTTGTGAATATACATGAAATCCTAAAAAATGGAACAAAAACCCAATTGCATGACTTCATGAAATAGCCATAACCTCATCATTATAAATCCAAATTAAACAAAACCATAGTAATTGGAAACCTTACATGTAGAGCTACGAACTAATAGCATTATATTTATAAAATAGTGGCATTTTTATCATTAAAAAATACACAACATTTCTTTCTTTATTTTCATTAAAAAAGCAATAAAAAACCCAAAATTCATAAAACCTAATTTAATAGAGCCATGAAAAGTAGCCAAAATAGCCAAAACAACTTATAACCATTTAAAAAAAAACCAAAATAAGGGGGTAGGATTTTGGTGAAATTATATTTTGATGAATACTAAAGCCTAGATCTAAGAAAATGCCCCTATTCCAAATTTATGGAAAAAGCATGAAAACATCAACTTTAATTTCAAAAACCAAATCTACCAAGGCCAAAATAATGAAACAACCTTGGATATATGTAGAAATGGAAAAAAAAGGATGTAGGAGTTTTTTAGAATTTCACCCATAGCTAAAAAGGAAGAAAAAATAACCAAAAATGAAAAAGAAATGGCTAGGATGACCTACCTTTGTATGGTCATAGATGATGCTAGGATGGAGGTGGGTCTATGAAGTCTTGATAGGTTTCTAGAATTATCATCTACCTTTTGAATTTGTGGTTTTTTATGCTTCCCTTCATGTTACTTAGGTGCCATGGCTACAACATTCAAAAGCTTTGGAATTTTGGTAGAATGGAGGTTCTAGGTTGGTTACAAGGAAGACTTGGTGCTTTCATTCTAAGGATGGGTTATGTTCGCTACCAAAATATTTGCTTTTGCTTTCCTCCAATGTGTTTTTTAATAGGAATGAAGATTGTGGTTGAAACTTGTAAGATTTGACAATAAAAACTTAATCTAAACATAAACAAGGTTCCTTAGCTCTTCCACATTAGGATTCACCTCCTCAATGCTATCCAACATGGAAACTAGGGTGTGACCTACAAAATAATCCTTAGGTACCCCAAACAAACACTAGGAAACCTTATTTGCATCTTGGGATCCTCTTTGCACATCCCAAAATCCTTAGACTCGTAAAATTAGTCATAGATAGCCAAAACGTTGGTCCCTTTATCTTCCACATTGAACATGGAAACCTTAGAGTGGAAGAAATGGGGGAACATCAAAAACCATCTAACAACCATGGAAATACCAAAATTTGACCCTAGGTATTAGTAATTGATACTAGTAACCTTGTAGACATACATTCATGGAAAAAGTGATAAAAATTAGAAAAAAGTAGGGTCTCAAGCCACTCAAAAATCATAGAAAAATTTTTCCCACATTCTTCTAGGCTAGAGATGTTGTGCTCAAGGTGTAAAAAGGTGTGAAGTAATTTCCACTTTGTTTGGCACTAAAAATTGGCTCAAATGGCCTCAAAATGAAGCTAGGGGATGCACAACTCCTAGATTAAGGTTTTGGCTTCTAGTTTAACCTTGTTTAATCCTATTTTTGCTTGGATTTTGATCTTCAACACTAAGCCACTTCTCTTTCATGCTGATCAACATGGAAATAGGGGGTTTAAGCTCAAAAGATTACCTTTTGACCTTTATTGACCTCTAAAGTGCCCAATTTTGATAAATCTGGCCCTACACTACCTTGGGAAGGACTTAAAACCTCAATTTTGGACCTCTAGATGCCCTAAAACATACTTTCCTTAGGTTCTACAATGGGCGTCACTCCTCCCATGCTAGTCAAGGTGGAAATAAAGGGGCACAATGTTGAAGTCTTAAAACTCTTTATTTTTAGGCCTAAATAGCCCAAAATGGCCCTAATTGATGCCCAAACTTGCCTAACAACCCTATAGCCCTAAACCATGGCTTTCTAAGGCCAACAATTAGCAAAATCTAACCATTTTAAACCTATATTAGTCATGTTTTACCATATTTATCATGTTTTTCTTAATTTAGCCTTATTACATGATGTTTCGACTTGTTTTCGGCCTTGTGTTGTATTGTTGACCTTATTGACCTAGTATGACCTTTACATAGCCTTGCATTTTCTTTATTTGCCTTATCATAGCCTTATTTATCTATGTTTTACCTTGGATTGATATTAAATAGTGGGGTTTTACCTTCCCTGGCCACTATTTGACATTGTAATGATCGAAAATGTGCACATGGAACACTGAGGTTCATGGGTGCATAACCTAACCCTAAGTCTGTGTGAGGGCCTACTGAGGTAGAGATGGGAATGCTCTTGTTGATCAAACAAGGACTTACCTAATGCAATTGAGGTGCAGTGTGGTTAGCCATTTTGCTGATGCAAAATGATGTTTAGTGTTCAAGCAGTGTCAATAGTGTTAATGGGGTCAAGCATAGTCAAGATTTTTAGTGAAAATGAGGGTGTCAACATGTGGAGACCACTATCCAAGTGTAGTTTTAGATGTAATTATGTAGTGAAATAGTGGAAAATGCAAATAAAATGTAAAAAATCCAAAGAGAAATAGAGACAGAGACACAAAACACCACCCCATATGAGGTTGAGCATAGTTAATACCAAAAGGGGTTAGAAGGTACACAATGTACAATAGATGTAGTGGACAACATATTCATAGTCTTAGGGGGTGTCTAGCCATAAAGACTAGCTTTCTGTTGAGGTCTTTGCATCTGCCAGTTTGGCCGCTGTAGTGTACTATTAGCTATAGTGTTCTGGTGGGTTGTGGTGGGCTGCAATAGTCTATAACTTCATTGGTATGCCTTTGGTTCTCTCTCAACTGCTCCTTGTATTTACTTATGCCAAGAAAATAGCCAACCCTAAAAATGTTGAAGGCATGAGTGTACCATTTGAAATCGTCGATCTCCAGCTGAAAGGAAATAGAAATCAAGGGATTGCTAGACATGCACAGAAGACCCTACCTTCGCTTGAGGGCAAGCTGGAATCAACGAAGGCAGAGTACCTTGAGTGGTCTGCACGCAGATCAGGCAAGGATTTCCCCAAACGTACACCAAGGTGCTATACGCCGAGTGATGTGTAAACAACATAACTGATGTAAAACGAGGCGTAAACGGTGTAACTGATGTAAATGGAGCATCAACGTACCAGAGCGTAAGTAGCAAACATGCAAAAAAAATGGAAAACTATAACAAATTTGAGGAAGAAAATGCAGCAATATTATTGCAAAGTGAGAGTTACAATGCACCGGTGTAACGCAGTTGTGGCTTTCACACAAGGTGTATGAATAGCCCTGGCAGATGCAGGGATGACTGTGTGCTGGTTTAGACTATAAGCACAACGTAGAGGCTGTATGCTCAGCATACAGGGTTGAGGTCCAGTGTACAAGGATCTCTACTCTGGTTTTTAGCATCTCTGTTTTCTCTCTAGTTTGCCCAAAAATTGCCAACCCCATTCTAATGAAAAATTGGGGTTTTTATACAGGTTTAGACATTAGACTCAGGTTGGGTGACACGTGGCACATTGACCGAGTGCAAAAGAATAAAATTTATAAGTGTACAACATGTTACATCTGTTGGGCGTATATGTTGTATCAGGCGGGCGTAGACTTTGGGCGTATACGCTGGATGTGCTGGGCATATATGCTGGGCGCATATGTTGTGTCTGCTGGGCATATACATTGGGCGTATATGCTAATGGTTGCTAGGCGTATACGCTGGGCATATATGCTGATGGTTGCTTTGTTCATGTGAATTGCTGCCTTGTACCAAATCTTGTTCTACAGTGCTATTTCCATGGCATCTTCGGGAATTGCATGCTGGGCATATACATCAGTCGTACAGGCTGAGCGTACTTGTGAGGCGTGTACGCTGGGTGTGTACGCTGAGTGTATACGCTATGGATGTGTACACTGAGAATGTTGAACGTATACGCTGGGCGTATACGCTGAAAATGTCGGGTGTATACGCTGACAATGCATACTTAGTGTAAACTAAGTATTTTGAACTCCGAAGTTGCCATGTTTGATAGCAAATGTTGTCGTGGTCGTCGACAGGTCTCAAGGACCTGCTCCTTGTTGAGTTCGACTCTGCTTGAGGCTGTCTGTGGGGCCCTCAAGCTTTAGTCATGCTGGGGGAACATCATGACTTAGCTCAACTCTTGTTGGAAAAGTACGAACCTCAAAATTTTGTGGTGTTTCATTGGCCCCTCTTTGTTGATGCTTGGAGGAATCGACCCGAGAAGCATCGATAAAAAAATGCAAAACACCACAAGAAGCTTGGTAGGAATGTTGTCCATTGGCACCTTGGCTAGACATCATTGTGCCATTTTTAGCAATACCTAGGATTGGGGAAGTAAAATTTGTAGTTGGATAGGGACATGGGGATTGTGGGGATTGAGAGCTGACCAAGGGATTGTGCATGGTAAAGGATATGCTCTAGTATGTATCATGTTGATCCTTGTCAACAGCTATTGTTTAGCAGACTCGGAATCAAAACATGAGATGTGTGTCCTTTGGTGAAACAAGATTCTTGGTCAATGTCCAAGAGGACTTGTCGGCAAAACCAAAGTCATGTAGTGATGCGTTGCATTCTTTGGAGGAACAGGGCCCTTGTTTAGTGTTCTAGGGGGAGCCTGTTGGCAGAGAGCCAAAGCCATGTAATGGGATGTTTCTTGATTATTTTAGACATGAGCATCCCATCTTCTGTTTTATGTGGGAAGTGACAACGCTCTTTTTTTTTTGAAGAGCTTTGTTTTGATCTTGTACTCAAGCTCAAGCACCATGTTTTGGGTTGCAACCGCTTAGGAGTTGCGCGATATGCAACAGTATGTTTGATGTTTCGGGCTGTACCAGATGTGTTCAGGATGTAACCAAGTATAAGGTGTTGAGGGATACGTGGGACATGAAATGGGGGATGTACTAGTGAATGAATTGATTAGTCTTGTCATGTGCGTGGTGAACATCGTCTCACCTTGTTGCTTATGATGAACTGCATTCTTATGCAAACACCTCTGAGTGTCATCCTGCAAACACAACTCCAAGAAGACAAGAAAACCACGAGTGTGTAAGCAAGCTTAGACTTAAATAGCTATTGATGAAACAAAGGCACCAGATGAGATTTTAGGCACTGTATATAAATGGCAGCAATGTCGGTAGGATCGGCCGATGGCGAGCGATGCAGCGATTCTAATGAAGTTCGAATGCAGCCACTGATTGAGGAACCAGAGATGAAATTGCCAGTTTATAGTCTTAGCGGACTAGCATGGGTTACTTTTATTTCATAACCCATCGGACATTGCCCGTTTAGCATCGTGGTGGATGGTACATTGCCAATTTCTAGTCTTAGCGGACCGTGAAGAGACAAAACAATTTATAGTCTTAGTGGACTCCGGTAAGTGGGACTGTGGCAGTTTACTATCATACCGGATAGGTGCTAGTTTATTATCATTGCGGACACTGTGTGGTATCAATTTATTGTCATGATGCCAGGACGAGCTGCGGTATCAGTTTTGAGTCATGATTCCAAGACTGTTCTATGGTATCAGTTTACCGTCATGATTCTAAGACGAGCTATGGTATTAGTTTATAGTCGTGATTCTAGGACTGTTCTATGGTATCAGTTTACCTTCATAATTCTAGGACGAGCTATGGTATCAGTTTATAGTCATGATTCTAGGACTGTTTTATGGTATCAGTTTACCGTCATGATTCTAGAACGAGCTGTGGTATCAGTTTATAGTCGTGATGCTAGGACTCCCACGTACCTGAGCTTGTACTCAAATTTGGAACGGTTTCAAGAACAAGTGATTGGTCGGATTTGTAAGCTCATGCCCTTCCATATTAGCTAACTTGAATGCTCTGTTGTCGTATGCTTTGGTGACCAAGTAGGGCCCTTCCCAGTTGGCTGAGAATTTATCCGGGTGTTCCCAAATGACCTTAAGTACAAGGTCCCCTTCTTTGATGGGGCGCTTATGAATGTTGTACCAATGGCGTTTCCGTTGTTGTTTTTGATACCATTGAATCTGATCGAGTGCATGTATGCGTTCCTCCTCCACCAAGTCTAGGTCAATGATTCGTAGGTCATTGTTTTGCCCTTCGTCGAGGAGTCTAGAAAGTGTGATCCTTAAAGATGGTACCTATAATTCCAAGGGTAAAAAAACTTCTGAACCATAAACAAGACTATATGATGTTTTACCTGTTGAAGTCTGATGTGTAGTACGATAGGCCCACAATGCGTATATCAGCTGTTTGTGCCATATTTTCTTGCTTTTGGTAAGCATCTATTTAAGTATAGTAATAATGGTTTTGTTGGTGGCCTTTGCTTGCCCATTGCTTTGAGGGTAGTAAGGGGATGAAAATGAGTTTTTGATCCCCAGACTTTCACAGAAAGTTTTGGTTTCGGCACTACTAAATTGTGGTCCGTTGTCAGTGATGATGGTCATGGGGATACCAAAATAGGTCACAATGTTCTCAAGAATGAAGTTGCATACGTGTTTAGATGTGGTCTTTTGAAGGGGAACAACTTCTACCCAGTTTGTGAAGTATTCTATTGCGGTTATGATGAAACTATGCCCTGCCGAAGATGAGGGTGTTATTGGTCCGATAAGGTCCAACCCCCACCTTTGAAAGGACCATGTGATTTGTGCTATATGCAACTCAGTTGGTGGGACATGCATTAGATTACTATGTCTTTGATAGGTACTACATGTTTTAGCCTTGGAGAGACAGTCATAATCCATGTGTGGCCAATAATAGCCTAAGCATCTTATTTTCATTGCCATTGCTTTAGGTGCTATATGTCCTCCGCATAGCCCATCGTGTACTTGCTCAACAATTGTTTGGGCATCGGTGCTACTAACGCATGTTAGCAATATGCCTTCATAGGATTGACAATACAAGGTGTCCCCTACAAGTGCATATTGCTTAGAAAGTTTTCATACCACATCTTTTTGTGCATTCGTTAAGTGTTGCGGTGTTTCACCACATAGAAGGTACTCTTTATGTCATCATACCATTCTATCACGTGTGTTGTATTAACGGATGCAATTGACAATGTATCGAGCGTATCGGTTATGGGTTTCGCACAGTTGATTATGGATCTTGGCAATGTATGGAACATGTCAGGCGATATGTTTAACACTAAGGTGGCCAGTGCGTCTATGATGGTATTATCGTTTCTGGAGACATGTTGCACATTTATGTTTTCGAATCATTTTATTAGATGTTTGGCTAAGTCACAGTATGGTTGTAAATGTGACGCTTTGCATGTATAAACATCTGTGACTTGGTTCAAAACCAGTTGTGAATCTCCTTTGACCACAAGCCATGTGCTGTCTGAAGCTAGTGCTGCCATGAGACCTCTAAGGAGACCTTCGTACTCTGCTATGTTGTTGGTACAGTGAAAATTGAAACGATAAGCAAAGGGTATGATCTCCCCAGAGGGATAGGTGATGACAGCGGCAACACTTCCCCCTCGAGAGGTGGATGCTCCATCAAAGTTCAAAATGACTTCGTAGTTATCGGGTACGATGGCTATTGCACTTATAGTTTCGTCAGGGAATTCTGGCTCTATTGTTGCTTGATCGTGCATTGGTGACGTGGTCATTTGATTTGCTATGGTTTGACCCTTAACTGATGATTGCACTATGTAATGTAGGTCAAACTCGGCTATCATGGATTTCCATTGGGCTATTCGACTTGTCTCGTGNAACTCGGCTATCATGGCTTTCCATCGGGCTATTCGACTTGTCTCGTGAATATTTCCGGTGATGGCTCTGAGCACATTATCCTTGCAGATTATGTTGACTTGATTATGGAAGAGGTAATGTCACCATTTCTTTAGAGAAAAGACCAGGGCTAAACATGACCTCTCCACCTTGTCGTATTTCTTCTCATGGCCTACTAATGCATGGCTTAAATAGTAGACAGGGACTTTGGTTCCATCGTCTTGTTTCTAGCAAAGCATGGACGCGATCGACGAGTCCGAAGTGGCAAGGTAGATGTAAAACGGTTTATCATTTTGAGGTGGATAAATTGTGGGTAGTTGAACAAGTGCTGCTTTAATATTATCAAATGCTTCCTAGCACTATGGAGTCCATTCAAAATGAACGTTCTTGCGTAGCAAGTGGTTCATAGGTTTCAACTTATTTGTTAGTTTTTCTATGAAACGTCTGATGAACTGTAATCTATCTTGTAGACCTCGAAGTTCGGTAAGGTTGCGAGGTGGTTTTAAATTTGGTATGGCCTTAACCTTATCAGGGTCTACTCGTATCCCTGCTTTCGAGGCTATGAATCCAAGAATTTTGCCTATCTTGACTCCGAAGATACATTTCTTTGGATTAAGTCTCAGTTCATATTTTAAATAATGCTTCAGTACTAGGTGTGTCAGCTTCGTTATCAAGGTAGATTTTGTTAATGACGTACGGTGCCTCTTTGGTATTTAGAGGGTCTTTATACACACCCATGGCCTAGTTTTGCGGTTTAACCAGGTTGGCTTCATCAAAGGTGATTTGACCTCTATAGATCATTCATTGTATGTCTTGCTTTAGGGTGAAACAATAATCTATGCCATGCCTGTTACGTTGGTGATAGTCACAGAAATGATCCATTCTAAAGCCTTTCGGTACTGGAGGCTCATCCGGCGTTGCTAAGCTTGGGTTTTGAACTAGTTGATAGAACCGATCATGTCTTTGGATAGCAGCAGGGGATAACTGTTTATGTTTCATTAATCCAGCCTTTAGGAGCTGGTCGAATAGTTGTGATGGCTTCATAGGCAACAACATGTATTGGGAGGGTTCTTACCTCTCAAAGTTTCTCGTACGATTCAGTGATGGGTTCTGTGATGAGGATGATTCTGGTGTAGTCATGGTAGTAGGTTTGGCATAATTAGTAGGGGCAGTAGGCATTTTACTTTGTTGTCCCACATTTGCTTGTTACGTTTCCGCTACTGTTACTATAGTTGTTTTAGCCTTTTCTTTATCTTTCTTACTATGTTGATTCTTAAAGGCTAAATACACAGGATCATGGCTATTTTGGGCCGCCTCCTCTATGTTTTTAATCTGTACAAAGTCTTGATTTAGGTTATGCGCATTGAGATAATATAACTTGGATTTGAAAAAGTTGTTAACAGCCCCCTTTAGAATGGTGAGGAGATACGTCTCTGGGATCGGCTCATGGAGCTCATTGAGAGCAGCACTCCACCTTTGGATGAATTTTTGTACGAGTTCTAGAGGTGCTTGTTTGACCTGTATAAGGCTATCAAGTGTTCCTTTAGGTTTCAAGTTATACTTAAACCTGGTAATGAATTGATGTAATAACTCCTCTAGAGAAAATATCGAGTTTCTTGGCAAGGCCCGATATCAATCAAGTGCTCTCCCTGCGAGGGACATAGGGAACACTCGCAAAATGGCATGTGGCCACACCTAAAGTAATGCGTATTCTAATCTAAATGTTATAAGGTGAGCATTGGGGTCTATCTCCCTATTGTATTTAGTTAGTGTAGGAAATGATACACATTTGGGTAATGTTAGGGGCGGAATCGAAGAGCTGATGGGGTCATCATGATAAAAGTCCACTACCTTCAGTTCTTCGTGAGTGGCTATCTTGAGGCGTTTAACCTCGTCAGTTAGTTCCTGCATTAGCTTTTTAGCATCAGCCCAATCTTGGGCGCTAAGTGAGATAGCAGCTTGGGGATGTTGTACGGTATACATGTTAGATTGTTGGATGATGGGTTGGAAGGCGGAAAATTGTGTAGTTGGAGGCTGTACTTGCGGGATATTTATAGCGGGTGGTACTAGGGGCGGCACATTGTAGGCAAGGGGTTGTTGTTGTTGTGGTTGTCCTTGGGGGATGTTGGCCGGTGAAATTGTATGAGGTGGTATGTTATAGTGAGGGGGTTGATGTGATTGAGCACCAATTGCCGCCCATTGTCTGGTCATGTTTTGTGTAGGAATCCCCTGAATTTGTTGGGTCGCAGTGGTGAAAGGAGCTCCGTGAGTTTGGATTCAGGGGATATAATGAGCAGACGTAGATGCCGATATCGCATACGACATCCCAATCACTTGGGGTGGGAAGGTTTCTCCTACATTATTTTGAGGGGGTTGTACTTGCGAGGATGGGCCTACGGTTGAAATGGGGAGAATAGCAAGAGTAGTGTATTAAGTTGCGGGTCACTTATAAGAGGAATATGAACAAGTGCGGATGATTCTGGTAGGGGTATTTGTGCTTGGGTGGATCTAAAGGGTTGAAGGGACGTAATTTCCCCTATGCCTGGATGAAACAATAGGTTGACATAGGTTTGTGGGCTAAGGGGGTGGTACGAATCTTCATGTTCGGATTGGGCAGCGAACTCATCCTCCTCTTCCGGTTGAGAATTTACTACAGGCTGATCTAGAGACTGGTTCTTTTGCAAGAGGAGTTGTGTGATGAGCTCAAAGTAAGGCTCTAGAAGGGGGATGATATCGTATGGGGAAGGAATGAACTCTTGTCCTCCCATATAGAAAAGTTTGTATTGCCTCTTAACTTCCATTTCAGCCCGGTCCACAGCTAATCCACCTTGTATTTTCATGCATATGAAGTTGTACTGGTCTTGAGTTATAATGTTAGACGATGGGTTCCTCCCTTGAAATCTAAGAGACCAGCGGGGCCCCATTGTGGGTTGTACCCCAGGCTGTTGAACGACCATAGTGCCTACAAGGTCTATGACCTAGGTGGTTGTAGCGGTGGAGTTTGCAGTGTTCATGATGAAGAGTTGAGAATAAAGTACAGTGAAAGGGTATGAAACTGGTATAATAGTACGTCAGCGGTGTAGGCAAGGTCTACAGCGTAGAGCATAGACAGAGTCAACGTAGAGCGTAGATAGAGTCAGCGTAGACGTAGCAGCGTAGACGAGTCTACAACGTAGAGCGTACAGCGTAAACTGAACAGCAGCGTAAACAATTCTATAGCGTAGAGTGTGCAGCGTATATGCTAAGCAGTGTAGACAACATCAGCATACAGTGTAAACAGGGTTTACAGCATACAGAGGGTAGCGTAGACACTGGGAATTTTGCAGACAAAGTTGGCGTAAGCTCAACAGCGTAGACGCTCAACAGCCTAGACGCTGGGAATTTTGCAAATAGTAAGTTTTAGACTCAGCAGCGTAGACGCTGGGAGTTTGTAGATAGGGTCGGCATATACTCGACAACGTAGATGCCGGGAGTTCTGAAGGACAGTAAGTTTTAGGTAGTTTTTGGCCCTTCTTCTAGCGCCAATTTCTATACCATCCGAAATAGTCGGTCTCCGGCTGGAAGGAAACAGAAACCGGGGGATTGCCGGACACACATAGAAGACCCTACCTTCACTTGAGGGCAAGCTGGAATCAACGAAGATAGAGTACCTTGAGTGGGCCGCATGCAGATTAGGCAAGGATTTCCCCAAATGTACACCAAGGTGCTATACGCCAGGTTATGTGTAAACAACGTAACTGATGTAAAATGAGGCGTAAACAACGTAACTGATGTAAACGAAACGTAAACGTACCAGAGTGTAAGTAGCATACATGCAACAACAAATGGAAAACTCTAATAGATTTGAGGAAGAAAATGCAGCAATATTATTGCAAAGTGAGAGTTAAAATGCACCAGTCTAACGTAGTTGTGGCTTTCACACAAGGCGGACGAATAGCCCCGATGGATATAGGGATGACTGTGTGCTGGTTCAGATTATAGGCACAGCGTAGAGGTTATATGCTCAGCGTACAGGGTTGAGGTCCAGCGTATAAGGTTATCTACTCTGGTTTTAGTGTCTCTATTTTCTCTCTGGTTTGCCCAAAAATTGCCAACCCCGTTCTAATGAAATATTGGGGTTTTTATATAGGTTTAGAAATTAGACTTGGGTTGGGTGACACGTGGCATGTTGACCAGGTACAAAAGAATAAAATTTACAAGTGCACAACATGTTACATCTGTTGGGCGTATACGCTAGGCATATACGCTGGGTGTATACGCTGTATTAGGTGGGCGTAGACTCTGGGCGTATACACTAGATATGCTAGATGTATACATTGGGCGTATACACTAGGCGTATATGCTGAGAATGTATACTTTGTCTGCTGGGCGTATATGCTGGGCACATACGCTGTGTCTGCTGGGCGTATACGCTGAGTGTATACGCTGATTGTTGTTGGGCGTATATGCTGATGATTGCTTTGTTCGTGTGAATTGTTGCCTTGTACCAAATCTTGTTCTACAATGCTGTTTCCATGGCATCTTCGGGAATTACATGCTGGGCGTATACATCAGTCGTACAGGTTGAGCGTACTTGTGAGGCGTGTATGCTGGGCATGTACACTGAGTGTATACACTGTGGATGTGTACGCTAAGAATGTCGAGCATATACGTTGGGCGTATATGCTGAAAATGTCAGGCGTATACGCTGACAATGCATCCTTAGTGTAAACTAAGTACTTTGAGCTCCGAAGTTGCCATGTTTAATAGCAGATGTTGTCATGGTCGTCGACGGGTCTCAGGGACGTACTCCCCATTGAGTTCGACTCTACTTAAGGCTGTCTGTGGGGCGCTCAAGCTTTAGTCATGCTGGGGGAACATCATGACTTAGCTCAACTCTTGTTGGAAAAGTACTAAGCTCGGAATTTTGTGGTGTTTCAATGAGTATTTAAAGGATTAGGGTTAGTGCAAAATGTAGGCTAGTTGCCATGTGGTAGAGGGGAAGGTTGGGAATACACTATCACCCAACTATGCTCTCCACTAGACTAATGGTGTTGTACTTTATTGTGCTTTGCTAGACTTTGCAAGGCTATGAGACTATGACTATGCTACCAAATACATGTGTGTGATGAGAAGACTGCTTGGAGACTACGATGTCCACACTCTCAAATGGGGTTGAGCATAGTTACAATTTTGGGGCCAAAATGGGGATACAAAAAGAATAATCTTGCTCACTACACTTGTTAGAGGTGAGTTGGAGTTGGACTGAGTGCTGGTGCTATGTTGTTGAGGTCACTGGAGATTGTTTTGGTTGACTACACTTGAAGTCTAGACTAGGGGAGAGCATAGTCCCACACTTGGAAAAAATTACAAAAATTGGGGATTTTATGCTGACTATGCTCTCCACTGGAGGTTGACTATGCTCCCAAATAGGGGTGAGCATAGTCTTAGCACTTGTCAAAACTTATGAAAACTAGCTTCTGGTTGACTATGCTCTGTAGGAGAAGTTGACTACACTCTAGGATAGTGAAGTGTGTAGTCCCAACACTTGGAAAAAATTGCAAAAACTAGTCTCCATGCTATCTACGTTCTCATTGGAGGTTGAATACGCTTTGAAGCAATGGATAGTGTAGTCCTAACACTTAGAAAAATTTGCAGTGATTAGCTTTGTGTTAACACTTAGAAAAATTTTCAGTCAGGATGTCGTAGTTCAGATTTGGTGGTGTTTCATTGGTCCCTCTTTATTGACATTTAGAGGAGTGGCCCAAGAGACATCAAAAAAGAATGACTAAACACCACAGTAGGCTTGGCACTAACATCGATCTTCAATGCATGGTTAGATGTCACTACATCATGATCAAAGAGTGCTATGGATAGGGACATGCTAGATGGTGGGTAAGAAGTGGGTGTAAAAGGTGTAGGTGATGTGTTGGGGATAGAAAGGGAAAGATAAGGTGAAAATGAGGTATTATGACACCATGGATGATGGTGACCATAAGACTAGAGTGGCTTGTCCTTAAAAATGTTGATCCCTCATTGAAGTGCTTGTGAGAGTGTCAAGGTGTAGGTTCAAGGCTACGCTAGCTACAAAACTACTTTTCTTCTTGATTTCTTGGCAAGGTGCTTCCCCCCCCATCCCCCCATCGCCACTTTTTTTATTTTTTTGTGGGGTGAGCCTTCATTAGGCTTTGCACATTACTAAATGCTTACTATGAGTGAAATGCTTCCTATCAAGTGAATTGCATGTCACTATATGGGCTTCACTTCATCATTAACAAAATGGCATGGTGTCTATATGATAGGTGTTTCCTCCCCAGGATGACTTATGTTACATCCACTTGGGCTTTAACCAGCCAACAAAGGCTTTCCATGGAATGACTTATGTTAAGTTCACCTTGGGAAGCTTGATGTTTCATGAGATATGTGAAGAGGGTGCCATGTGGTCATAGCACATGAGCATTAAAAGGGTTTGCCAACTTTGCTACATGGAGAATGAAAAGGTATCTAGATATGGGAGTAGGTGTGAGTAGGCTATAATGGGATGAGGGGGATGTGCACTCTTGAGAGGCTTAGCTAGTCCAATCATGCACATCAAAGCAATGTGGTGACTTTTCGCTATGATGAGAGGTGTCTTTGCATGATGGCCTAGGGCTTCGTCCTACAAACACAACTCTAAGAAGATAAGAAAACCACACAAGATATAAAATGCCAATAAATTCCAAGGGAAAAGATGCTACAAATGCTCCAAAGGTTGTGATCATTGTAAATACTCAAAATCTAGTAAAAGTTCAGAGGTTTAAGATGTTGTAAGTGCTCCAAAGGTTGCACCAATTGCAAGTGCTCAAAAGCCATCAAAATTGTAGGGGGACAAGATGTTGCAAGTGCTATAAAGGTTGCACCCATGGAAAGTGCTCCATTTTAGGATTGCAGCTTGCTTGCCCATGTGGTATAGAAGGGGGAAAAGGGTTATGGTTACTAGCTTGCTTGTAGGAGGATGGAAGGTATTATTAGTGGTTGCTTGTGAATCTAGTTTAAGGTCTTGGTAGATCATGGCCTTACTAGTTTAAGGTCCTAGTAGATTGTGAGCCTAGTTTAAGGTCCTGGCAGATCATGCTATGCTAGTTCATAGTCTTTGTGAACTACTGTGTGCTAGTTTAATGTCATAGCAAATGTGTTATGCCACTTTAAATTCTCGGTGTACTACTAGTTTATAGTCATAGTAGATGTGTTGTGCCAGTTTAACATCATGATCCAAGAATGAGCTATGCTAATTTAGCATCATAGTAGACAAGTGCTTTACTAGTTTAGCATCATAGTAGATGAGCTATGCTAGTTTAACATCATAGAATATGAATGCTATGCCAATTTAGTATCATAGCAGATGAATTGTATGCGCTAGTTTAATGTTGTACTAGATGAATTGTGCCAGTTTAACATCATAATGGATGAGTGCTGTGCTAGTTTAGCATCATAGAAAATGAATGCTATGTAGTTTAGTGTCATAGTAGACAAATTGTGTATGCCAGTTTAACATCATAGTAGATGAATTGTGCTAGTTTAACATCATAGTGGATGAGTGTTGTGCCAGTTTAGCATCATAGCTGATGAATGCTATGCTAGCTTAGTGTCATAGTAGATGAATTCTATGTATGCTAGTTTAATGTTTTAGCAGATAATTTGTGCTAGTTTAATGTTGTAGCAGATGAATTTTTCACCTTGTTTTGTTAATGTGCTATGTTGCATGCTAGATGTAGTATGGCTTCAAGCACGAATGGTTCACTGGATTGGCAAATTCATTTCCATCTTGATCAACAAGCTTGAATGCTTTGTTGTTGTAGGCCTTAATGAGTAGGAAAGGCCCTTCCCAGTTGGCTGAGAATTTGTCTACAGGTTCACGAATGGCCCTGAGGACTATGTCTTCTTATTTGATTGGATGTTGATGTTGGTTGTGAAAATGTTTTTGTTGTTTCTTTTCTTGATATCACTCAATTTGATCAAGCATATGAATGCGTTCTTTCTCTATTAAGTTGAGTTCTACCTTTGTTAATGAAGTTTTAGAGGATCACTTGGAGTGATGGAACCTGCAATTTGAGTCACAAAATGACTTCAAATCCATAAACAAGGCTATAAGGTATAATACCTATCGCTGTTCAATGCATTGGGCAGTATGCCCAAATGCATAGACTACTTTCTCATGCCATTGTTATTTGCTATTATTTACAATCTTCTTGAGAATGTTGATGATGACCTTGTTGGTGGCTTTCACTTGGCCATTTTCCTGAGGGTAGTATGGTGATGAAAAGGAGTGCTTGATGCTAAAGTGCTCACAAAAGGCTTTGGTTTTGGTGTTGCTAAACTGTGACCCATTGTTCATCACTATGATCATGGGTAAGTTGAAATAGATCACTATGTTATCTAACACTAATTTGCAAACTTGTTGCGATGTCGGTGGAATAGCCACATGACTTGCATTTTATGCAATTTAGTTGGTGGCATGTGCATTAAGTTGCTATGATGCTAACAAGTGTCACATGTTTTGACCTTCGAGACACAATTGCTTTGAATGTAAGGCCAATAGTAACCTAGCTATCCAATTTTTGTTGTCATTTCCTTAGGTGCTATGTGACCTTTACATAGTCCTTCATGAACTTTCTTAACAATTGTTTGTGCTTTGCTATTGCTTACACAGTTTAGCAGTATGCCATTGTAGGATTTGTGACATAATATATTATCACCTATGATGATGTACTGTTGTGAACATTTGTGCACGGAATCTTTTTGGGTAGTAGTTAAATGTTGTAGAGGCTCACCTTGTAGAAGGTACACCTTAATGTTTTCATACCACTCTTTTGTGTGGGTGGTGCTAACTATGGATATAGATGTATCTTTGATGGTTTGCATGATAGGTGCAATGCAATCTATCACTAAGGTGGACAATGTGTTGAACATGCTAGGCATGATGTTAAGGGCTAATGTGGCTAGTGCATTGGAAATGACATTTTTATTTTGGGGGATATGTTGGACATTGGTAATTGTAAACTGTTGAAGCGGGTCCTTTTCTAGGTCATAGTAAGGTTATAAATGTTATGCTTTGCAAGAATAAACCTCTATTACCTGGTTTACCACTAATTATGAGTCACTTTGAATCACTATGTGTTGGATCCCTAGGTTGCATGCTGCAAGGATACCTCAGAGGAGACTTTCATACTTTGCCGCATTGTTAATGTAAGAAAATGTGAACTGATATGTGAAGGGTTTGATATCCCTAGAGGGAAACATGATAATAGTAGCAGTGCTATCCCCTTGAGAGGTTGAAGCTCCAACGAAGTGCAGGAGTGCCTCATAGTTATCAGGAACTTGGCTAATGCTACTAACATGCTTGTCTGGGAATTTAGGATCTATGGTTTCTTGATCATTTATGAGTGAATTTGTGAGTTGTGTAGTTATATCTTGACCTATTGTTGAGGCTTGTGCAATATAATGTAGGTCAAACTCCACTATTATTACTTTCCATCTACAATATGCCTACTTTCATATATATCTGGCATTATGGCTTAGAGTATGTTGTTTTTGCAAATGATATGAACTTGACTACAGAAGAGGTAATGCCTCCACTTCTTTAGTGAGAAGACTAGGATGAGGTAGTGCTTTTTCACATCATTGTATTTTACTTCATGGGTTACTAATACATGGCTTAGGTAGCAAACTGGGACCTCTATGCCATTGTCTTGCTTTTGGCAAAGCAAAGAAGCAATCAATGTGTTATAAGTGGAAAGGTAGATATAAAAAGGTTTAGCTCTTACTTAAGGTTGTCAAATGATTGTTAGCACTAAATGGTCCACTCGAAGTTGGATTCCTTGTTGAGAAAATGTTGCATTGGTTGTAGTTTTTCGATTAACTAGGCAATAAACCTATGTATGAATTATAGTCTACCTTGTAACACTCGTAGCTCGTTAAGGTTAGCCGATAGTGCAATGTTGGTTATGGCCTTAACCTTGTCTAGATCTATGGGTATACTTGCTTTAGATACTACAGAGATGAGCATCCTACCCATTATAATGTCAAAAACATACTTCTTTGGGTTTAACCTAAGCCAGTGATTTAGGGAGCATTTAAGCACTAGGTCTAGATCATGTGCATGGTTGTGAACCAGTTTGGACTTAGCAACAATAATATCATCTATGTAGTCATTGAGCAAACTAAGCATATAATTGCTAAAAATGTATGTCATTTCATGTTGATATGTTGCTATTACATTCTTTAGCCCAAAGGGCATCATGATGTAGCAAAACGTACCCCAAGGGGTCATGAAGGTTATACTAACTTAGTGCTTAGGGTTGATCTTAATCTGGTTGTAGCTCGAGAATCCATCCATGAAGGACAACAAGGCATGCCCAGCCATGGTATCAATTAGTTGATCGATACTGGGCAATCGAAAATCGTCTTTGATAATTATTGAAACACCACCAAATTTGGGCTTCTAGGTCTCAACTACAAATTTGGCTAAGTGTCAAAAGTTGGGAAATTTTTTCTAAGTGTTGAGACTACACTCCCACTACTCGGACTACACTCCCATTGCTAGGACTACACTCTAGAGCATAGTTAGCATAGTTGACACTAATAGTCTAGATTTTTGAAATTTTTCCAAGTGTCAATAGTAGCTACAATTTTTTCTCTAAGTGTCTTGACTACACTCATCCTACTAGAACTACACTCTAGAGCATCGTCAAAGTAGTCAACCTTGGAATAACTAGTTTTGAAAAATTTTCCTAAGTGTCAAGTTAGGTTGCTGGGCATGGTTGGCATGGAGAAAAAAGCCTACACTCCCTACTAAGTTGAAGAGCATAGTTAGTGTAGTCTGCATGGGCACATCATCTTTGCCAGATTTTTCCAAGTGTCAGGGCTACACTCACACCTCTAGGACTATGCTCTAGAGCATAGCTAGCATAACTTGTAATGAGCATTATTTTTTGGTAAGATTTACCTAGCTCCTTGGGCTATGCTCTAGAGCATGGTCAATGTAGTCTACCAAAAGTACCCTCAGAAGCCTCTAGAACTTAGCACTAGCCTACATCTCAGCTCCAACATTACTTCAACAAGTAAGTTTAGCATTTTTTGTTTCTTTTGCACCCCCCATTTTCCCCCAAATTGTACCTACGCTTGATACCACTCGAGAGAGTGGGTAGCATAGTCCTGAAGCATAGTCTCCAAAACTGCATTACTTTACATTGCTTTCAAGTATATTGTAGTTTGTTCAACACTTGCATATATAGTCTTGGTAGCATAGTCATAGTTTGGCAGTCTCATAAGGTCCATTGAGGCACATCAGTAGAACACCATTTTGCTTCAATGGGAGCATAGTTGGGGCTAGCCTAGTCCTAGCTACCCCTTTGCCATATGGTGCCCAATTTGCAATTCATGCTAACCATAGCCCTATAAATACCCTTGTGCTTCACATTTTAGGGGTTTGAATTTCATTCGATTGTTGACATTTTGGCATTGGGATTCTTGCACCTAAGCCCCCTTAGCATCTTGAAGAACTTTGGAACATTACTAGACATTTTTGTACACTGCCCAGCACACCGCTAACCACTGTAGCCTATAGGACATCACAACAACTAACCTAGTAGGCTCAAACTCCATGGTGATGTCATTTCTTCATGGCTAGACACCCTAAGATTATGACTATGCTTGCTTATTTTGCCTATTGTACATTGCGTACCTCCTGAACTTTCCTTTGTAATTGACTATGCTTCCCATGTTTGGGATGATGCCTCTCTTTTGTTCATATTCTATGCAATTTTTCACATTTTTCTTACATTTTAGAATTCTACTTACACTTTGTACTATTTAAGTACATATTCATTCATTTGCATCCTTTTTCTTGCATTTGAAATCTTTGCTACGCTCACACCTACAGACACCATAGACATTGAAAAACACTATGTCTCCCTTTGACTTCCATTTTTTCGTAGCACCTGTAAGTTCCAGTTTGATTGATAAGACCATTCTAGGCACCCTGCCTCTATTCACAGTAGGTGCTTGTTTGTAAGACTGTGGACCTCTCGGTGTCTTGTTCTAGCCTTCAATGTTTTCGATCACTACAATTTTCTGGCACTAAAAGGAGGGCCTTCACCATTTCCTTCTTTGATCATCGTTTGGTTGTTGCCCTACATGCTCTCTACACTATTGGTGTAGACTGGACCCTATTTTTAGTTCCTCTAGAACCCTACTAAACAACACTAGAGCACGTAACTTGCACTCAACCAAATTCTAGATTCTCAACAGAGTGCATCTAGCTCTAGTGTAGTGAGCATAGTCCCAAAGTTAATATTTATTTTAGCAATTTATAGTTAGCCATTTTCATACATTTTTACACATCACAATTTTCTTAGCAATTTCATACTTAGCCATTTTTTTTCATTTTTACATGTATCCATTTTCTCAGCAGTTGCATACTTAGGTGTTTCTTTACATTTTAGCACTTAGCCATTTTTCTTTCTATTTTGCATATGCAGCCTTTTGCATTTACCTTTGCATCATGAAACCTAAATAGCTTTCAAGCTCCACTCTAAGCATGATTGTTGTTTGTCCCATTGAGTAGGAAATATAGATTAACCTTCTTAGGGTTGGGGTTCCTATCCTAGCACAAAGGCAATCTCTTAGGCAATGCAACTTTCCTCCTAAGGTCATGGTGCTCAATGACATGTAGTATAACTTCGTTTGTGAAAAACTCTAGGTAAGTTTGCCCTTAGACTACCAATAAATGAAATCCAAACATAGTTATGAGAGAATATCATAATGGGAGGGAATGGCTCCCTTCTAATTTTGGCTTTTTCCCACTCATGGAAGATTACCAGTGGATGTTGGACAACCTCATCCACAACATGAGTTGTAAGGGAAGGACAGAGTATGAGGAGCCCCTACAAAAGGATATGGATGAGTTTGAGGCTCAATACAAGCATGAGAACCCTTTCCATGCCTCATTCCAGTAGACAATCACTGCTTTTATTCCTTGAATGTCCCACAGCCCAATGCCATCGCCCAAGTCAATGCCTGTGATGGCAACCCACCAGATGCTATATATGGACCAGGATGCTACCTTGGCCTTTAGCCTTTCCTTCAACATGCCCTTCACCATCCCTGTGTAGCCTTCACAACCTATTCAACCTATTTAGCCCATTCAACTTGTTTAGGTTGTCCAGCCTTCCATAGTGGTGATCGTTGTACCTATGCAATCCTACGGGCACACCATTCATGTTCCCCTCTTGCTGTAGGTGACTTAGGCATCATTCGTCCCATCCATTATGTTGGCACCCTTTACAATGATCCAAACTACAAACTTTGAGTGCTATGCCCATGGAAAAACCCATACAACCACTATCATGTTTGGTCACACAACTTGGAGTTGGGTGAAGGGCCACAAACAACC
The DNA here is from genome assembly GCA_015680685.1 of Gnetum montanum. Taxonomy (NCBI): domain Eukaryota; kingdom Viridiplantae; phylum Streptophyta; class Gnetopsida; order Gnetales; family Gnetaceae; genus Gnetum; species Gnetum montanum. The sequence continues at coordinate 322,112 of MNCI01028043.1, read as the reverse complement.
ATAATGGGTGATGCAACCCATGCAACTTACCATTACAACCATACCTAGCTTGGATTAATCATTCCAGCTGATCCAAAGCCTTACTGAAAAGGTCAAGTAGCCTAAGGTTTCCTCCTTAGAGATCATCTATGTGATGGGCTTCTACTATGATGATCCAATCAGTCCTATGGTTCCAACATTGGCATTACCCATTGAGCTCCCATTACCCCAATTCACTAAGTAAAATGGTGAAGGGGACCCTAATGCCTGTCTGGTAACCTTTCAGTCAAAATTCCTCCTTTTTCAGGCATGATTGAATGTCATCATCCATGTGTTTGTCATGTCTCTAAATGACAAGGCACTAGATTGGTATTGCATGCTTCCTAGTGTCTCCATCACTTCTTTAGTTTGGAGGGATTTCTTACCTAATTCATTACTTGCTTCAAGTATGAATTGAAGCCTAAGGTGATCCTAGATCATTTGATGCAAGTCAAGTAGGATCACTTAGAGCTTGTGAAAAAATTCATCCAATGGTGGAGTGCGTCACTTAACAAGATTTACGAGCCTATTGCAGAAACAAAATTTCTGGCCATCTTCAAAGGTACAGTAAATGACTTCATCAAGTTGAAACTATACTACCTTGTCCTGTAGTCCTTTAGCCAAGAATTTACTGAAAATAAGAGCATTTAGGATGTGGTAGAAGCCTACAAGAATCTAGCCTACATGGCCTACAAAAACCTGCATGCAAAGAAGGAGAAAGACAAGGACAAAAGCAAGTAGGCAACCACAATCATTGCGATGATGGCCAACAAGGCTAAGCTAGCCAACGCCAAACCAACGGCCAAGCCACCCAAGGATCCAGCCAACAACATCAAGGTGGCTAGCTTTAGCACAATAGTAAATAACTAGCTCGCATTGTTGGTAGCCACCACACTAGTTGCCTCAAGGCCTAACTTTGAGTGCAAGGATTGCTTGAAGTATACAACATTTCCCATCAAGCAGTTAGAGCTATTGGACCAATTGCTTCATGTTGGATGCATCTAGTACAAGAAAATGTTTGAGGATGCTCATAAGCAACATGATCAATACTATGAGCTCCTCAAAAATCATTCAGGTGCACTGCCTAATGAGTCCTTAGTCCTTAAGCATTTCAGATTGGACTAGGTTTGCTAGTATCACCAATTACAATGTCATGACATAGATTTCTGTGCTGTCCGAAATTATCGGTGCAAGGCTAGAACGTTACGAGCACCAAAAGATCCATAGATAAGAACAGTCAACCCTGCCTCTGCTTGAGGGCAAGCTAAAACGGACTAAGGCAGAGTGCCTTAGATGGTCCGCATGCGGATCAAACAAGGACTTCCCCAACGTTTGCCGCTACAACACATTGGGTTATACGTAAACAATGCACATTAAATGTAAACCGTAAACAAGCACGATAATGTAAACGAGCCTATAAATGTAAACTGAAAAACAAAGAAAACTGCAATAAATCTGTGCAAAATGTAAACTGTTTTGTATTGAAAATTGATTACAGAGTGCACCGGTTCAAACGTAGTTGTGGATTGATCACAAGGCAGCTATTTAGCCCCGATGGGTGAGGATTGTGATAGCAATTGCTGGGAATTTCTTCAGGCACAACGTGTAGGATGTATACCCAGCATGTCAGGTTTGTCCCCTTTTTCTTTCTCCCGATTTGTTTAAAATTGCCGATCTCCTCCCCTGGTGCTGTGGAAACTTTGGGCTTTTATACAGGTTTGGACGTTAGGTTCAGGTTGGGTGACACGTGGTGCGTTGACCGGGTGCAAAAGAATGAAATTTACAGGGGTACAGTATGTTACATCCGCTGGGCGTATATGCTGGGTGTATACGTTGTATCTGGTGGGCGTAAATGCTCTGGGCGTATACGCTAGGAGTGCAAGGCGTATACACTGGGCGTATACGCCTAATGTGCTGAGCGCATACGCTGGGCGTATACGCTGTGGATGCTGAGCGTATAGGATGCCAGCGTAAGTGTACAAGATGCCAACGTAAGTGTACAGGATGCCATCGTAAGCCAAAAATGTACCCAGTGTATACACATGAAAATGCTTCATTTTAAGGTCAAAAATTGATTTTTCGATACCCAAGAGCTATTGGGAACCCTGGGGAAGGTCCTGGGAGGTCTGGACGCTCGATTCTGGCACGTTTTCACTCATTTCTGGGGCCCGAAAGTCTCTCTACGTTGGCTGCACCCCAGCGTATACGTTGGGCGTACATGAATGGAAGACCATCATTTGGAGCCCAAAATTCAATTTTCAAGTTCCTGAGACCTATTGGGGACCATGGGGAAGGTCATGGGGGGTCTAGACACTCCACTTTAGCATATTTTGATGAGTTTTGGAGCCCCGAAAGTTGCTGTACGCTGGGCCTTACGCTGGGCATGTGTAGGCCAACGTACAGGATGCATACTTAGTGAAAACCAAGTATTTTGAGCTCAAGATTTGCCAAGTTTGATGCCATATGTCATTGTAGTCTTCTCTGGGTCCCAGGAAACTTTTACTTGCTTGCTTTGACTTCGTTTGATGCTATTTTTGAGGCTTTCAAGCTTGGTCATGCTGAGGACCAACATGACTTAGCTTAATTTCTGTCTACAAGTGTTAGCCAAAATTTTTTGTGGTGTTTCATTGGCCCCTCTTTGTTGATGTCTGGAGGAATTGACCCGAGAGGCATCGACAAAGAAGTACAAAACACCACAAGCAAACTTGGTAGAAACATTTTCCTTTGGCACTTGGCCAGATGTCATCGCACTGTGTTCAAAAGTACCTGGGATTGGGAAATGAAGCTTGTAGCTGGATTGGGAGATGGAAATTATGGGGATTGGGAACTGATTAAGGGATTGTGCTGGTGTGGGAGAGGAATCTTCATCTTGTGCAAACAACTCATGTCGTTCTTGTGCAAGGCTAAAATCGTCCTTTGGAGGAACGAGACTCTTGTATCATGTTTAAGAGAATTGGTTGTCACAGCCAGAGGCATGCAATGAGGTGGTGCATTTTTTTTTGGAGAAACAGGACCCTTGTGTCAAGTTTTAAGGGAACCCATTGTCCAACAGCTAAAGCCACACATGAAGGTGTAACATGATAGTGTGAGACACGAGTACTTCTTTCCAAGACAATTGCCTTCCCGTCTGTGGTTTGTATGGGAAGTGCCAAGAGTTTTGTGGTTTATTTTGCTCTTTGCTCTTTGCTTGTTTCTTTTTCTTTGCTTTTTTTTTGTGTGTTTTATCTCTTTTTTTTTATCTCTTTTTTTTCGGAAAGAGCTTTCTTTCAATTTTGCACTCATGCTCATGTGCCATATTGTGTGTTGCAGTTGCTTGAGAGTGTCATAGCATGTAACAGTAGGCTCAAATTTTTGGGGTGTACTGGGTGTATCTGGGAAATGTAACTGGGTAGGAAAGGGAATAAGAGTGTTGGGGAAATGGAGAATGTATTGGGAACTGGGAATGTACTTTTGACCAGATTGATTAACCTGGTTGCGTGCGTCAGAAACAATGTGGCACCTTGTCACCGTGATGAAGTGTATCTGTGTACGAGCACCACTGGGTGTCATCCTGCAAACACAACTCTAAGAAGACAAGAAAACCACAAGTGAATGAGTTAGCGAACACTTCAGGCATGAATGTGACTGATGCAAATGGAGGCACCATGTGAAACTTAAGGCAAACAAAATGAGCAGCAATAGTGTTGTCAGAGCCGGTGTGATGAATGATGCAGCAGGCATTGATGAAGAAATGTCATGAATTACAGCAACAGATGAATGTTCCAGAAATGATCTTGCCAGTTTATAGTCTTAGCAGACTGTCGTGGGTTAGTTTTACGTCATAACCCATTGGATGTTGCCAGTTTATCGTCGTAGCGGACGGTACGATGCTAGTTTATAGTCATGGTGGACTATGAAGAGGCAAGCTGGTTTATAGTCTTAACAGACTCTGGTGAATGAGTGTGACAGTTTAGTGTCATGTCAGATGAAGCTATGTGGTGTCAGTTTACCGTCATGACGCCAAGACATTTTTTGGTATCAGTTTTAAGTCATGATGCCAGGACTGTCAGGGTGGATGCATGCATGTGCGTTCGTACGATCCTGTAAACAAAAGCAACTAGAGAAAACAATGTTAAATAGCCACTGTAGAAAACATGAATTGAAATGCATAAGTGAATAGAAAATAATGTGAAAAGGTAATAGTTTAAGGCCTTTTCGGGCCACATGCGAGCGTGTAAGCTAGTACAATGCAAACTAAGGTGACGTATGCACAACGAACAAAGGTGAAGAGTGGGTGGGGATTAGACATGTTTTTGGCCACAAGGGAGTCTTGATTATGTGGTTGTTTCTTAGTCAGACATGGTCTAAGAGGCGTGCTAGTTTGCTCTAGGAAGCTTTCAGTTTTTAGCCCTCGTTCGGGTGTTTTAGCTCTAGGTGTTGTGTTAGTTGTTGCAAGTGTTGCTTCAAGAGGCTCCTCTTTCAAGACCTGTGACATGTCTATGTTGTGGTCAGCTTGAAAAGGAGTGTTGTCACCATGTATAATGACTTGTCCACCTTCGTATGGAAGGCAAATTTCTTGATGTATCGGTGAGGAAATGGCTCGTTGTTGTGCTAGCCAAGGTCTACCAAGAATCATGTTGAAACTAGGCATCTCTTCTATGATAGTGAACTCCGTGCTGGTGGGGAATTGTTCACCTGCCACAAAGGCTAAGTTGATTGTGCTCTTGACTGTGACACATGATCCATTGAAATATTTTAAACACATGGTTTCTGTTGACATGATCTCATCTGCCATGCCTATTTTGTCGATGACGAAGTATAGAACTACGTTTGTTGCCGCACCATCATCAACGTGCACTCTGCGAATAGTACATTTCCCAACACGTACAATAATTGATAATGGAGCTGTTGTGACATCCCCTCGTTCAGGGTTACGTTTAACTGCATCATCATGAAAGGCTAAGGTGTTTGAACCCGATCCTTGTGGTGTGTGTTGTGAAATCATTGCATGGATGGATTCCATGTTAGCAGGGATGTCCTCTATAACAGGAATGGATGCTAACGTTTGCGCTAAGGCTTCACGATGAGCTGATGATGTCATGACCAAATCGTACAAGCTCATGGTTGTGTTCTTTTGTTTGAGCGTTTGTTTCACTTGGGCCAGTGTAGCTACAAAGTCTATGTTGTCTGCTGTTGTGTTGGTTGTCTCTGTATGGGTTGAGGGCTTGGGCCTGGTTTGTTTGGGATTATGGACAGGGCCCCCAGTGTTCAGTTGTTGTATATTAGGTGTTTCCTTTGTTTCAGCTATGGGTATTTTTTGTTGTTCATTTGTCCTCTTCTACTGCCATTTGGTACGCTTATTTGTGTTGTTGACAAGGTTGACTCTTGAGGGAGGAGAGGCTGAGACGTTTCCTACGGTTGGACTCAAGGTAAGTGAGGGGCCATCGCGTGGTGGCACTTTTATGAAAAATGGGAGTTTAGGAGGTGTTGTTGTTATTTGACTAGCCTGTTGTGGCACCTTGATAATGAAAGGTTTCTTTGCTATTTTTGTTGGTGCATCATGCTAGTTTAACGTCTTAGCAGGCAACTGTGGTGGTACTTTGACCATAAAGGGTGTCTTCGGAGCTCGGAATTGTATTGAATCTTGCCAGTTTAATGTCTTAGCGGACGTGCGTGGTGGTGGTACCTTGACCACAAAAGGTGTCGTTGGTGCTCTAGGTGGCACGTTGATGACAATGGGAGGCCCCTTGCTCGTGGACGTGGAGGGGATTGTTGCCTTGCTAGGAGGCACACGAATCACAAAAGGTTGCTACACAGGTTTAGGCTTACTATCTATGCCAATGGAGTTTATGACATAGGGGGCATCATCTGTGCTCGGTTGATTCAGGGTGTTGATGTTCAGTTGGCCCCGTTCTATCATTGCTTGTAGATCATCCGTTAACGCGTGACAGGTGTTGGTATTGTGACCAGACATTTGGTGGTAGTGACAGAATTGGTCTAACTTGAAATGTCGTGGAACCGGGGGCTCATTTGGTTCTGCTAAGGTGGGGTTCCTTAGTAACTTGCAGTACCTATCATCTCGGCGGCGAGCATTCTCCGCTACGTGCTTGCATTGGATTTTCCCAGTTCTAAGGAGTTGCTCTAGGAGTTCTGAAGGTCGTGCAGGTATAGGTGTGTACTTAGAGCGATCTATGCGCTGAAAGTTGGGCCTTGGGGTGGCCCCTGTTGTTGTAGGCGGGTTGGTACTGGTGTTTGTTGTTTTTGTGCTTGCGGCCACAATTTCCGTTGTTTCCTTTTGTTTGGCAACGTGTTGGTTCTTGTAAGCCACATAGGCGGGGTCATTGCTGGCTTGTGCAGCTTGTTCAATGTTATTGATTTGTGTGAATGCTTGGCTCAACGTTTGAGCGCTTAGGTAGTATAGTTTTGACTTAATGAAGTCATTCACGGCTCCCTTCAGAATCGTAAGCAAATACTTTTCAGGGATGGGCTCATGAAGTTCGTTAAGGGCTGCACTCCATCGTTGGATGAACTTTTGCACAGGCTCGAGTGGTGCTTGTTTCACCTGTATTAGATTGTCTAGTGTGGCTTCAGGCTTGAGGTTGTACTTAAATCGGGTAACGAACTGATGTAACAGATCCTCTAGAGAGGATATGGAGTTACGAGGCAAGGCTCGGTACCAGTCTAAGGCTATACCCATTAAGGACATAGCGAACACTCGTAAGATTACGTGGGGCCAAGCTTGAAGTAATAGAGTTTCTAATCAAAACATGACTAAGTGAGCATTTGGATCTTCCTTCCCATTGTACTTGGTTAACTGGGGTAGTGCGATTCCCTTGGGTAAGGCTAACGGTGGCACTGAAGAGCTAATTGGATCATCGCGATAGAAATCTAGTACTTTAACTTGTTCAGTGTTGTCAGCTTTGAGTTGCTTTATCTCATCTGCTAATGCTTGCATCATCTGTTTTGCTTCTGCCCACTCTTGAGCGGTAGGTAGATTAGTAGGTTGGGGAGGTTGTTGGGTTGTCATTTGTTGCTGTGGAGCGATGTTTAGAGTTGCGGTTGTGGGGTGTGGCACGTTGAAGTGAGTGGGTTGTTGAACAAGGGGTATGGCCCCTTGCCTAGCCACAAACTGTGAAGTGACACCCTGGATGTGCGGGGCCGATGTAGTCAAAGTGGCCCCATGCGTTTGCACGTGTGGTATGTACTTGGTGGAGATGGGGGTGGGTAATCTATGTTGGGATACTAGTGCTTGTGTGCTCATTGATACTTGGTGAATGGTCATCTGTCCCATGCGAGGATGGAGTGATGGGTTCATGTAGGCATGGGGACTAAGGGTGTGGTATGAATCCTTAGGTTTAGATTGTGCCTCGAAGTCATCTACATCATGTTGGTTTTGGGGCTTCTCAGTGGGTTGTCGTGATTTTTGGCCCCTTGCCATAAGGAGCTGGGAGATGAGCCTATGATGACAGTCAGAAAGGGGGATGATGTCATATACGGAGGGGGCAAATTCATGACCTCCCATGTATATGTGCTCGAAGTTTCGTTTTGCCTCCTGTTCTGTGTGGTCAATAGGAAGGTTGGCCTGAATCTTCACACAGATGTAGTTATACTATTCTTGTGTGGGGACTATGAAGGCCTATGCATTAGAGGTCTGGGACTCCATGGTGATGTGTGATGGGGCAACGTACAAGTTGGATAACAAGTGCCGAGTGTGTTTCGGGCTAAGTGTGCAGAGTGTCCGGCATGTGAAACTGAAAATTTTTCTAAGTGTCCTACGTGTACGACGTAAACAAGAGAAAATTTGGCTAAGTATGAAATTATGAACCATAGTTGGATGTGGATGGCAATCTCGGGTAAGAGGAGGTCATCTCGAAATCGTTATGTTGTGTGTATGGTATGCCTTAGACAAGGTGATTCATGTTGGTGACCATTAGTACTTAGACTAGTTTGAAGTAGGTGCGAATCGCAGTGAATTCAGCTTTGAAACGGGCCCGTTTTGGGTGTTTTTGTTGAAAAAACACTGTAGCGGTACTGTAGCAGTATTGTAGCAGCGTAAACACTGTAGCAACGTAAAATCACTGTAGCAGGCGTAAGAACACTGTAGTAGCGTAAAAACACTGTAGCAGGCGTAATAATACTATAGCAGCGTAAAAACATTGTAGCAGGCGTGAGAACACTGTAGCAGCATAAAAACACTGTAGCAGGTGTAAGAACACTGTAGCAGCGTAAAAACACTGTAGCAGCGTAAAATTACTGTAGTAGGCGTAAGAACACTGTAGCAGCGTAAAAACACTGTAGCAGGCGTAAGAACACTGTAGTAGCGTAAAAACACTGTAGCAGCGTAACAACACTGTTGCAGGCGTAAGAACACTGTAACGGTGTAGACGCTGAAAGAATTGCAAATTGTGAGTTTTAAACAAGGCAGCGTAGACGCTGGAAAGTTTGCAAGTAAGGTTTTAAACTATACAGTGTAAACGCTGGGAGGTTTTCGAAAAAAGCTGTACTCAACAACGTAGACGCTGAGAGCTCTGAAGCACGACTAGTTTAAGGCAGAGGCCCTCCTTCTAGTGCCAAAAACTGTGCTGTCCAAAATCATCGGTGCAAGGCTGGAACGTTACGAGCACCAAAAGATCCATAGAGAAGAACAGTCGACCCTGCCTCCGCTTGAGGGCAAGCTGGAACGGACGAAGGCAGAGTGCCTTGGATGGTCCGCACGCGGATCAAACAAGGACTTTCCCAACGTTTGCCGCTACAACACGTTGGGTTATACGTAAACAATGCACATTAAATGTAAACCGTAAACAAGCACAATAATGTAAACGAGCCTATAAACGTAAATTGAAAAACAAAGAAAACTACAATAAATCTGTGCAAAATGTAAACTGTTTTGTATTGAAAATTGATTATAGAGTGCACCAGTTCAAACGTAGTTGTGGATTGATCACAACGTAGCTATTTAGCCCCGATGGGTGAGGATTGTGATGGAAATTGCTAGGAATTTCTGCAGGCACAGTGTGCAGGATGTATGCCCAGCGTGTCAGGTTTGTCCCTTTTTTCTTTCTCCCGATTTGTTTAAAATTACCGATCTCCTCCAGTGGTGCTATGGAAACTTTGGGCTTTTATACAGGTTTTGACATTAGGTTCGGGTTGGGTGACACGTGGTGCGTTGACCGGGTGCAAAAGAATGAAATTTACAGGGGTACAATATGTTACATCCGCTGGGCGTATACGCTGGGTGTATACGTTGTATTTGGTGGGCGTAAATGCTCTGGGCGTATACGCAGGGTATATACGCTGGGAGTGCAGGGCATATACGCTGGGTGTATACACCTGATGTGCTGAGCGTATACGCTGGGCGTATACGCTGTGGATGCTGAGCGTACAGGATGCCAGTGTAAGTGTACAGGATGTCAGCGTAAGCCAAAAATGTACCCAGCGTATACACATGAAAATGCTTCATTTTAAGATTAAAAATTAATTTTTGGATTCCCAAGAGCTACTGGGAACCCTGGGGAAGGTCCTGGGAGGTCTGGACTATCGATTCTGGCACGTTTTGACTCATTTCTGGGGCCCGAAAGTCTCTCTACGCTGGCTGCACCCCGGCGTATACGCTGGGCGTACATGAATGGAAGACCATCATTTGGAGCCAAAAATTATATTTTCAAGTGCCTAAGACCTACTGGGGACCTTAGGGAAGGTCTTGGGGGGTCTGGATGCTCAATTTTGGGAAGTTTTGACTCATTTATGGGGCCCGAAATTCTGTCTACGCTGGCTGCACCCTGGTGTATACGCTGGGCGTACATGAATGGAAGACCATCATTTGGAGCCCAAAATTTGATTTTCAAGTGCCTAAAACCTCTTGGGGACCTTGGGGAAGGTCTTGGGGGGTCTGGACGCTCGATTTTGGCACATTTTGACTCATTTATGGGGCCCGAAAGTCTGTCTACGTTGGCTACACCCCGGCGTATACGCTGGGCGTACATGAATGGAAGACCATTATTTGGAGCCCAAAATTTGATTTTCAAGTGCCTGAGACCTACTGGGGACCTTGGGGAAGGTCCTGGGGGGTCTAGACACTCCACTTTAGCATGTTTTGATGAGTTTTGGAGCCCCGAAAGTTGTTGTACGCTGGGCCTTACGCTGGGCATGTGTAGGCTAGCGTACATGATGCATACTTAGTGAAAACCAAGTATTTTGAGCTCAAGATTTGCCAAGTTTGATGCCAGATGTCATTGTAGTCTTCTGTGGGTCCCAGGGAACTTTTACTTGCTTGCTTTGACTTCGTTTGATGCTATTTTTGAGGCTTTCAAGCTTGGTCATGCTGAGGGCCAACATGACTTAGCTTAATTTCTGTCTACAAGTGTTAGCCAAAATTTTTTGTGGTGTTTCAATTTCTGCATGGCTTTATAGGACGCCATCCAATGCGTGATTAACAAGGATGAGTTGGTCCTTGACACTACTAAGCTAGTGCACCCCTAGAACCAATTAGTGGAGGTTTACAAGAACCCACTCAATGCAAGCAATGCAAGGTACATCATTAATGTTGTCAATGTTGATGATGACTTTTTCACAGGTGTAGGAGCCATTCATGATTTATGCATCCTTTGGTAGCACTAGGGCCCCCTTGATGCCAATTGTTTTGAGGACCCATTTTGTGCATAAAGCATCACCTTAGGTGCCTGTAACATCCTTTGTGGTTAGGTCCCCATAGCACATTGCAGTTGCAACAACTCAAATGCCCTTCATTGTAAGGGAACTACAATGTGTAGACTCCCTACCTATTGGGAGTTTGATGGTGGGCAATGCATTGATGTCTACTCATCCAAGGCACTGTCCTGCAAACAATGCCAATAGGAAAATAAGATGCTAAACTGGGAGGCCTAATGAGCACCTCACTAATCGAATGCTTAGGCAACACTAGAAGCAAAGGGCATTAGGCTCACCAAAGCCCATCCCCTTGTCTTCTGTCCCAATGGCCCAACCAATTGAAGAGGCTGCAACAACTAGCAACCAACATTGGAGTGCTAAGGCTTCAATAACTAGTGACCAACTCTAGAGTATTGAGGCTCTAGCAACTAACAACCAACAATGGAGCCTTGAGGCTCCAAAGTAAACAAAACAAGCAAGGTCCAAATCCCCTTCATGAGAGATTCATCTCTTAGGCTGTATGGAGGAGATGAGGGCCAGCAACAACAAAGTTGTAGATAATGGCAAAGACTTCCTTGACACATTGGCATAGGTCAAGTAAGTTTTAAAATAAAAGAATACAACCTTAAGCTTGTATGACCTAATAATGGCTTCCTCCACCCATCATGAAGCATTAGTGTGCATGTTGACCTATATTCCTATCATAAAGGACATCCCAGTGGATGAACAATCCATTCATACTATGAGGTTGCTCCTCCCACATAGGAATCAAGTTCAACACCCTTAGCATTTCACAATGAGGCAATCAAGGTGCACCCTGAGAAGGGTCAAGTCATTACTACACTGATTTTCATCACTATCCATGTGGGACAATGTAAGATTCCAAGGGTGCACGTCGACAATGGGGTGACAACTAATGCCATCACATACACGATCATTGACAAGCTTGGTATTGTTGATCAAATTCAACCAACAAAGACAACATGTTTGAAGTTCTTCAATGGGTCATAGGTTGTCATAAGGGGAACTATCATGATAGACTTCATGGTAGGGGAGTAATTCCCCATCATAGCTAAATTCATAGTGGTTGTGGAGATGCCAAGTTTCAACCTGACCTTGGGTAGGTCCTAGTTAGCTTAGTTGTAGGTCATCTCCTCAATTCATTAGGAGATCCATCTTTCATATAAAGGTGGAGAGGTTATCATACATGGTGACAATGTAGCCCCTCTGACCCTTAGCAACATCGATGCTAAACAAGGATCAGAGGTGAAGTTCCCCAATGACATGCCTCTCATGAAAGATGAAGGAGGAAAATGTGAAGCAGACCAACTTGAAGAGTTAATGGAAATTTTTGACCCTTTGAAAAACCCTTTGAAATAGTTAATGAAGGTCAAGGAAAGTACCAAATTGTACCCTCCATGCCCTATGTTCCACCCAACCCACATCGAATTAGGAAACAACTACATGACTAAGGCATCCCCTTGGTCTAGTAGGTGTTGAGCCCTTGCTTGCCCCACTTCTACATGCTTTACTTATTTGCATTTTGATTGCATTTTATGTTAGCCTAGTTGTTAGCATTTTTTGCATTGTTTATTTTACATGTTAGCCAAGCGTTGAAGGATCTTGGCCTTTGATAGCCATGTCTAGTCCTCTTGGCCAAAGTTAATACCTACAAGGGTTTTATCTTTGTCCATAGTGGTCCATGTGGGCAGCTACATAGAAAAGGTGGTAGATGAAGTCTCCCTTAAGGTCATGGAAATCTCTCACTCAGGAGAACCACTAACCACTATGTGACAAGAAAATATCTTGAAGGCTTGACTCTTGTCAATTGCATTAATGAAAAACTTAAGGCAATGGGCTTTCATGAATTGTTCTTTGAGATGTTGTGGATATGAATCTTACTCATGCTTATAGTGAAATTTTTGGTCCTTTTGTGTGTGCCCCCACTTGCACACCTTAGCACTAAGCTCTTCCACTCTTGGCCCTTCCAAGCAAGTAGATCCTAGGTAGTCTCTACTTGATGACCTCCTAGGTGGCCTCATTCTTGGCCCAAATCATTGACTAGTATATGGCATAATCAATCTCTATAGTTCGTTAAGTACTATCTCCCCATGCTTGAGCCAACAAGAAATCATATTAGGACTAGATGTCCTTGATCTTCATGTTTTGGCTCACCACTATCTCCTGAAGCTCATGCATGCATTTCTGTATATGCTCATTTGAGAGCCTATAGGTCAATAACACTTTCACACTAGAAAGTGTGCACTTTCTAAATTCCTCATACACATGACAAGGCACTTACTCCACTTTAGGATGGTACTCGGAGATGGCATCCACCTTAGCCACCCAATTCAGATCCCAGTTGAGCTTAGAACCTATTGGCATGAAACAGGAAAATCAACATTAGCCACAGACTAAGTAGAAAATTGGTAAGGTAACATGAGCAAAAACAACAACATGCATACCAAGCTTGGGATCCACTTACTATATGTGGTCCACCATGTCCTCAACAATGCCTTCCATGATGGAAAACTTGTCTAGTGTCTCTACCCATGGCTTCATGTAGTATGTAGGCATCAGTAGTGGACCACTAGCAAGTGCATCTAGGGATACATAACAATAATACTTTTCAACAACTAAATAGGCAAAGATGTAAGAATGAAAGAGAAAAAAATAGATGGCAATTCAAAAAACTTACCAAGAAAGCCCTTGGGCTTGAGTGTGGGGGGATCTCCCAGCTACACACCATCAAAGAGGTTGGAAAAATCACCCTCATGAAGGTGAAGGAACCCATCTATATCAAACTACTAGAAGGTCTCTATGGCCTCGTGCAACTCCTCTTAGTGTGCCTCCTCCTCCTCAGCATGAGGAGGGGCTATCTCTGCTGCTGTTGCTACCACTGCTTCAGTAGCCTTCTTGCCTAACTCACAGATATAGCATAATAGCATTAGCATAACATAACAAGAGAACAGAATAATTATAAACATAAAAAACTAAAAAGAAAATGTATCTACATATAAATTAACTTGTAACATTTGCATGCAAGGTGGGTATCTTGAGGTAGATTTTCTTGATGCCTGCCTATCCAAATTTAGGGACAACCTCCTCTACTGGGTGTGGCCTCTTGATCTTCATCTTAAAAGGTCCCACCATATTTGCAATGTAATGATTGGACTTGTTCACATCTACAATAATGGTTGGGGGACACTCACCCACATTATCATAGGAATAATGTGACTGTGACCATCCCAGATGGGCTTTGTTCATAACTGAGTATGACTCATCAATCCCACCTAGCAGGGTACTGCATATAGGTGGTAGCAAATAGGTGCCTAACCCAAGGCTTGAAAAACTACTTGCAATCCTACACTTTCCACTACCCACTATCTTAGACCATCAAAAACTTTGCAAACCTTTATAGATATGCTGCAAAGAATGCAAAGTGCACATGAGACCTTGCCTATAGGTTGTAGCAAAGTCTAGTAATCTCTGCTTGCAGTCAAAATGCAAGAAAGGAGGCCTAGTTAAACCTTTTTCTCTTCTCTAATACCTCCCTCATCACCCACACTTGATCCACCCTAAGGATTTTTCCTTGGAAGAGCAACTTTAGAAAGGCATTGGCATGAAAAAGAGGGTAGAGCTCCTAGACCTCAGGCACATGAACGTCTTCAACCATGACTTCTTTGTGAGATTGGATGGTTTCTAAACACTTCTCAATTTCTCATTTGTGGTCCACCTTCCTATTGGATTTGTGAATGACCAACAAGCCTTTAGAGTAAAGGCCAAAGAGGTCAGCAAAGAAAGCATTGTTGAGGTCCAAAACTACCCTCACTTCATGCACATGGATGATGAAGTGATGAGTATTGTTGCTGAAAGTGTTTATAATGGTCACCATCTCAGCCACTAGAATTCTTGGGCTAAGGGATAAGAAAAGGTCCATCAACCTAGCACATGTGAGCTAATTGGTCAGCACCTTTGAGGCCTGATTGCATAAACAATGCTATGCCCCATCTTCATCACTATACTTCATTATGAGGGTGGCCTTATTGTGGCCTATGATGACTACTGTCACCTCTTCTAAAGAAACTAGAGCTATAACCTAGGAAAAATTAATGTTAGCATTATGCAAGGATAAATCAATGCATGCATGTGAGTAAGCTTAAAAGCCACACAACAAATGCCTACATGGAACAAATGGTATTCAGAATGGAGGTTTTGGTACAACTAGCTTCTTAATGTTGGGCTTATCACTAGTCCACCCCTCATCAAGGCAATTGAGGATTCTACACTGCTCAAATGTCTTTAGGTACTAAGTGGAGTATTTCTTTAAATCCTCTTCCACCTGCTTAAGTATGGCCTCTCAAAAGTTTAAACTAGAGGAGAGCACCTCTAGGGTGCTGTGGGTCAAGGCAAGAGCCTTTGGCTTTTCATGGAGCCCCTAATCATCAACATTGAATTTGGCATCAATCATAAGCAATCAGTAATTAGCAAACATGGCATGTGACAATAGTAAGAAGAATAACGTCAAATCATAGGAGAACTTACCCTTTAGTGTAGTATACCATTCTAGGTGGGTTCTGGAACACAATATGCACACATAGAGGAATGAAGAGGGTGTTGCTTCTACTATAATAGAAAAGCTTTGGCATCCCCTAGATTCTGGATAGGGGATGAGAGCCCCTAGGGCCTTGCCTTGAACTACCTACTCTATCATGACTAGTTGTGGGCTCATCGAACATAAACCTTAGTATGTCCTAGTTGGCCCCAGGCAACAATGTCTTGATGATGATGACTACAACCTTTCTCGCTAAGTGTGACCACATGATCACACTAAACTACTATAGTAGGAATGCTAGGAACTTGGATGATTCTGGCCAAAATCATACCTAATGATCCACCTTCATATTTGGTGTAGGCAGGTTGGGCACTGACTTGCTCATGCAGCAAAAAATGCTGATGAGCTCCACAATGATCAAGAAAGGCTTCAACAACACCCTACGATTGCACAAACAAAGCAATGTAGCATTAGTATACACTAAATGCATTTTGGAAAAAACACATTAATTTACACTTAGTGAAATGTAGAAAAATTTAGCATGACATAGCATAACTTAGAGAAAATATCCTAGGGCCTCATATGTACAAGACGTCAACATACACATTTAATGCACCTAGTACTCACTAGGGAAAAGCATGTTTTTTGTAGCATTAGCACTTTTTTTTCACATCTAGCATTGCACTTAGCATGTTTGGTAATTTAACATTAGCATCTTGAATCTTTTGGCCTAACATTTTTTGCATGAAACTTTCAAAAAAAAATTCTAACTCATAGCTACCTCTGGTAGCATAGCACAGAAGCCTAAAAATTTTTAATTATTGGCTATGCTCCTAGGGAGCATAGTCTAGGAATGAAGATAAAAATTCTAACTACTGGATATGCTCCCTGGGAGTGTAGCCTCACAATGTCAATTTTCAAAAAATAAAAATCTTACTTTTTATGCTCCTAGGAAGTGTAACCCCAAAGTAACAATTTTTTCCTTGCAAAAAAAAAAAGAAAGAAAAAAAAAGAAAAGAAAGGAGAGGGTTCGACTATCTAGCACTAAATTCCCTGTACCTTGTTTCTTTTGCCACAATGGCCATGCCATTAAGCCTTATGATGATGTCTTGCCCCATGTTTTGCCAGAACCCCTAACCCTAATGGTTGTGACCCCTTAGGCCATGGCTACTAAACCCTTGTCCTTGCCTTTGTCCATTCACTATGTTGCAGAAAAAGAAGAAGAGTAGGGATCTCCTATCATGGCCCCAACCTTATGGTTGGTGGCCCCTCACCACCGCTGCTTGACCTTCATTCTCGCCCACACACCAAAGTAAAAACCCTCATTACTATGCACTCCCACTTTGCCACACAACCGTAGAGGCCATAGCTATGGTGGCCCTTGGCACTGTAGGGTGTTTCCAGCAAACTCCCCACATAAGAACATAAACCCTTACCCCTACTTTACCATCATGAAACCTTGCTTGGGTAGCCACATTAGTCATCACAACAGCCACAACTCCTGTAGTGCAAACCCATGTACCACACCCTATGAAACCTATAGAAAATAAAAGAAAAAAAAATGAAACCCATGCCCAGTGCATTTCTCCACTTCGATGAAAACCATAGCCAACATGGAGGTAGTGGCCCCTACCATGGCAGGGCACTACCAAACACTCAAAACGCAAAAACCTAAAAAAAAACTAGGTTTAGAAGGTAGGCAAAAAAACACAAAAATGACAAGGAGGCGAGTGTAGTTAGGAGTACCTGGTGTTTGGCAGTGCTCTCCTCTCCTCCATGCATGCCCATGGTAGGTGCTCTAGGACTCACTCTTCCTTCTCCATGTTGGCTAGGCTAGGATGCTGATGTCCACGTTGGTGCAACATTGTTGGTAGACAATGCTCTTATGATCATGCTACACTATGAAAATTCATTTTCACTTTTAAAAATGATAGTTTTACTAAGGGTAAAATGTGCTTGTATATCCCTAGAAACCACTTAGGTTTTTACCTACAAACCACTCTCGAGACTATGCTCTATAGTGCCAAGCATAGTTAGGGTCAAGTGTAGTTACTAGAGTAAGAAATTTTTTTTGATTTTTTTTGGCAATCTCTGGACTTAGTAAAATTTTAAATTTTTCTTGTTTCCTAATGAGCACCATAGCTAATTTTTCTTTCCTAATGCATTAAACCTTGTTTCAATAATGCATTTAGCACATTCACTCATCTGCTATGACATTGAATTGGCATTCAACCATTTGCTATGACATTAAACTAGCATCCAATTATTTTCTATGGCATTAAACTAGCATCCAATCATCCACTAAGACATTAAACTAGTGCTTCACAGTCTACTAAGACCTTAAAATGGCAAACCTATGGCCCGCCAAGGTTCAAAATTGGCCCATGCATTCCTTGCTTTTAAAATCGCATTTACATACTTAGGTAAAATTTTATCACATTGTTTCTTTTAACTATGCATATTGCTTTCATTAAGATAGGTGTAACTTGATATCTTTCTAGTTGTTTTTGCAGGATTATTTCATGATTCACAACATGACTATGTATGAGCATCTTCATTTGCCTCTATTCCTCACTCAGCCACATGGTGATATTATGCGATGCATCAATCTTAAATGCCTAGACCATGAGCCCATATCCTTTGATGAATACATAACATCCATAGAGGCACAACTAGACTATTTGAATCATCCAGTTAGGGGTCTAGATCTAGAGGTAGGTGAGATCATTGAGGATCCCCTCATTGATATCCCTATAGCCAAATCTAGTGATGAGGTGAAAACATTGAAACTAAGTTCTTTGATAGAGCCTTAACATGCCCAAAACATTGCAAAGGTACTTAATGAAAACATCAAGGCATTTGCATTATCTTATGAATACATGCTAGGCTTAGATCCTTATGTAGTGCAACACAACATAATCCTCAATTCTAGCATAAAACCAGTCAAGTAGAAAGTCTGCGAGGTTAGGCTTGAGGCGGCATGGGTAGTCCATGATGAAATCACCAAGTTGTACAAAGCTGGTTTCATTTGAGCGGTTGACTATGAAAATTGGATTTCCAACATTGTGCTTGTACCCTAGAAAAATGGAAATATATGCATTTGCATGGACTTTCAAGACCTCAACAAGGTGACCATCAAAGACAACTTTTCGTTGCCTAATATTGATCAATTGGTTGATACTATGGCTGGTCATGCCTTGTTGTCCTTCATGGATGGGTTCTTGAGGTATAAATATATTTGGATCAACCTAGAGCACTAGCTTAGTACTACCTTCATGATCCCTTAGGGTACATTTTGTTATAAAATGACGTCCTTTGGACTCAAGAATGCAAGAGAAACTTATCAACAAGTCATGATGTACATCTTTAGCGATTACTTATTAGGTTTACTCAATGATTACGTTGACAATATAGTGGTTAAATCCAAGGCATCACATAATCACACAAATGACTTAGACCTTGTGCTCAAACATTGCCTGAAGTATGAACTTAGGCTAAATCGTAAGAAATGTGTCTTTGGTATCAAGATGGGTTGCATGCTAGGTTTCATAGTATCCAAAGTAGGCATACGCATAGACCCCACTAAGGTTAAGGCCATTATCAACTTAGCACCACTAGACAACCTTAAGGAGCTACAAGGGTTACAGGGAAGATTGCAATTTATACAATGGTCTATCTCAAGGTTGACTAACAAGGTGTAGCTGATGAAACATTTGCTCAAAAAGGGAGTCACTCTGAGTAGATAGCTCAATGCTAAGTGGAATTTGACAACCTTAAATAGGATCTAGCTTAGCTTCCAACAGTCTATCCTCTGCAAGGAGATAAACCATTCTACATCTACCTTGTAATCCCAGATGTGTCCATCACTTCTCTACTTTGTCAAAAGCAAGATGATGGCACTAAGGTCCCTATGTACTACCTAATTCATGCATTGGTAGCCTACGAAGAAAAATATAGTGATGTGGAAAAGAATTTCCTTACCTTAGTCATGGCACTTAAGAAGTGGAGGCATTATCTTTTTGTAGCCAAGTAAACATCATCTGCAAGAGTAATGTACTTTGAGCTATTACAACGAACATCTACAAGAGTAGTCGCATCACACATTGGAAAGAAATAACTGCAAAGTTTAACTTGCATTACATCATGCTAGCATCAACAAAAGGTCAAGCAATAGCTGCACAACTTATGGCTTCCCCGATCGATGACCAAGTAGTAATAGATCTAAAATTTTTGGATGAGCATGTCATTAGCATTAGCCAATTTCCTAACAACTTTGAGGCACTCTTACACTTCAATGCTGCTTCAACCTTCCAAGGGGGTAGTTCCATTTTCATAATCACATTCCCATCTAGGGAGATCTAATCCTTTGCATATTGCTTCACATTTCCATGCACTAACAACATGTTGGAGTACAAAGGTCTCATCCAGGGTATCTTAGCAACTCGAAACCTAGGGATACAAAAACTAGTGATCCAAGGTGACTCAAAACTAGTCATCAACCAAGTCATAGAGGTTTATGCTTGCAAAGCCCAACACTTAAAGCCTTATTGTCACTTGGAAAAGCACCTACTCAAGCAATTTGCAATTGCTAATGTTCAACATATCCCCCACAACAAAAACTCCATTGCTAATGCATTAGCTACATTAGCCTTAAGCATTGCACCTAAAATGTTTCATGCATTGCCCACCATCATGGTAGTTTGCACTTTACCTATCACGCAAAAAATTGACATTGCATCCATTGCCACAGTAAGCATGGCCCACATAGTATAGTGGTACAATGACATTAGGACATACCTTCTACAAAGTGAACCTCTATAGTATCTAAGCTCTACCTAAAAGGATGTAGTGCAAAAGCGATCATGGTAGTATGTCATCGTGGATGATAGCATACTATGCCATTCATCCTATGATGGCATATTACTGACATGCATTAGCAACAACAAAGCATATGTGATCATTCTATAAGTCTACGAGGGACTCTATGGAGGCCACATAGCACCTAGGGAAATGGTGGCAAAGATTAGACGCTTAAGCTACTATTGGCCTTACATGAAGTACAATTCCATCTCCAAGGCCAAGACGTGTGACATGTGTCAATGGCATGGTAACTTAATGCACATGCCACCTACAGAACTGCATACAATGCAAATCACATGGCTATTCTAATGTTGGATGTTGGACATCATAGGACTAAGAATGCCTACGTCCTCCACAAGGCATAGTTTCATGATAACCATGACTGAGTACTTTATGAAGTGGGTTGTAGCTATTCTCCATAGGAACACTACATCATAGTAGGTTTGAAAATTCATACTTGATAACATAGTGTCCCATTTTGGTTTACCCATGACCATAGTCATAGACAATAGGCCATAGTTTAGCAGTGCTAAGACCAAGGCCTTTTGCAAATTCCTCACAATTAAACATTCCTTTTCATTTCCCTACTACTCGTAGGTGAATGGCCAAGTGAAGGCCACAAACAAAGTCATTTTTAATCTTCTTAAGACGATGCTTAGTAGTAGCAAACAATGATGGCATGAGCAGTTGATCTATGAACTCTAGGCCTATTACATAATATGAAAAACTACAATAGGTAAGATGCAATACAGTTTGGTTTATGGGTCGGAAGCCATCTTACCTCTTGAATTGCTAGTCCCTTTACTTTGTATAATCCTCTCAAGCTTCATTGATGAGGCTTAAAATGATTAGTTGAGAACAATGGACCTTGACTCAATAGAGGAGGAGCACATGCAAAAACTTGGTTAAATTAAGTAGTACCAAAAGAATAACAACAAAAGTATCATCACAATTAGCATCACTACCTAATCAAGAACGGGGACTTAGTCCTTAAGGCCATTTGTGAACCTGTGGACAAATTCTTAGCCAACTAGGAAGGGTGTTTCTTGGTCATCAAGGCTTATGGTAATGGAGCATTAAAGCTTGCTAACCATGATGGTAATGAATTTGCTAATATGATGAACCACTTGTACCTAATGTCATACTACACCTAGTACATAGTGCTGCATCAAAAACAAAGGTAAGTAAGAGTCTGCTACGACTATAAACTAAAATAGATGAGTCCACTATGACTATAAACTAGCACAGATCATCCTTGGGCTATGACACTAAAAATAACACTCATAGCATAGTCTTCTATGACTATAAACTAGCATAGCATGCCCATGATAATGCTAAACTGGCATAGCACATCTGCTATGACTATAAACTAGCACAACATGTCTACTATGATGCTAAACTAGCATAGCATGTTCGCTATGATGCTAAACTGGCATAGCACATTCACTACGACTATAAATTGACACAAATGAGTCTGTTATGACTATAAACTAGCACAAATCATCCTTGGGCCATGGTGCTAAAACTAACATCCATAGATGAGTTTGCTACAATTATAAATTGGCACAACATGTCTACTACAATCATAAACTAGCATAGATGAGTCTGCTATGACTATAAATTGGCACAAATTGTCCTTGGGCCATGATGCTAAAACTAGGATCCACAACATAGTCTACTATGACTATAAACTAGCATAAAATGTGAAACACCCTAAAATTTGAAGACATTCTGGCTTTACCAAGCCTTTGTAATTTATGCAGCATTACAACAGTTCTTCAGTATATGGATGCTCTAATTTTTAGACTATCTACTTTAGCAAGTTTTCTAAGTCAAGGAGCCTTGCTATGCTATGCTACACTATGTAGCTTAGCAAACTTCAAAAAATGTTTGCAAAAGCACAATGCTATACTACGCTACGCAATATAGCGTAGCATAGAAAGAGCTGGATGACCAGTCCCCTTGCCCAACTTCAAGTCCTTAGGCAATGTCTCCTTCCATCAGAAAGTGGTGAACTTGGCTAACATTAGGTCATGTTTGCTGCTATGCTACGCTTAGCTACATGGAGCAGTACATGGAGCAGTGAGGCATAGCAATTCTGTGGAAGTTGATAGCAGGCAACTTAAAGGGTGAGATTAGCAAGTTTGCAAGTTCCATAGTGCAAAAGGAAAAGTTCATAGATTGGTGACGTTTTTGCGACTAAGGCCAGTCACTATGCTATGCTATGCTACGTGGTGTATCATAGCGTAGCACACATGCAATGAACAACCTGCACATTTCAAAGGCTTTCTACACATGTAGCAAGATATGTAACAATACACTATGCTACGCCAACATGCTACACTATAGAGCATAACAAAGTGGTAAGTGGTTACGCGACATTAATGCACCTCACCTAATTGCACCATTGCTCTAATAGTGTAATTATGGTGCAGCAGGCTTGTAATTATGGTGTGGCAAGCTCACCCAATGATCATACAGGCACATGCAGCATAGATAGGTCAACATAGGCCCAAGGCATGTGGCATTCAAACCACATATTTTGTGCATTCTTGGTCCTATAAATACCCCAATGAGCAGCGCTTAAAAGATCCTTTGGCTCACCCTCTGAAACTCCTAGCTCTCTAGCATTCTTTGGCATTATAAGCTTTCTGTTTTGACATTGTAAATAGTTAGCATTCTTAGTTGGAATTTTTTGTTCTGTTCTTTTCAACCACCTTGGTAGAACTTTGCATTGTTAACACCAGAGTCCTCGTTCGAGCACACAACCCTCTTGCTCTACACGTCTTGGTTACTCTCGAGATCTCTACACTTCCTAGTGTTGTGCAACCGATTGTATCCATCTTGATAGAGCGAGGTCATTGCTTTGAAGCAATGTATCTTTCTGATTACATTTTTACATTATCTCCTATTTACCATTGCATTTTACATTATTTTCTATTTCTTTTGCATTTAAGCATTACTTCATGCTACCAATCTTGTTTTCAAATTACATCTTGCAAAAGGTTATATAGAAATTGACTAAGTCCCTATCTGATCGACTAGACCATTCAGGGTGCCTTTTTTTTGTCCCATCCAGCATGGCCCTCCCACGAAGATGGGGTCAAGACTGCCCAGCGATCGATGGACCCCTGACATTTTTTTTAGTTGCCAACATTTTCGGTCAATACAGTCTTTCTGGCACTAGAAGGAGGGCCCTTTTGGTGCCTTTCCATGTGTCAAGGTAGTCTTGTAAGCCTTCTACACCCTGATATGCATTAGCGTAATTCCAACACCATTTTGCGATTGTTTACGAGTTGTGCGGTGCAGATCAGTCACCTTGACAGTTCCTCGAGAACCCTACAAGACGTAAAACCTCCGATTGCTAGTTAACTTGCCTCCTTCTTACAATAGCCCTGTAAGCCTTCTGCACCATGATACGTAGTAGCATAAACTTAACACCCGTCTATGGTTGTTTACGTGTCGTGCGGTGTAGATCGGTCGCCTCAACGGTTCCTCAGGAGCCCTACAGGACATAAAGCCTTTGATTGCCAGTTGACTTACCTGTCTTACGGTAGTCTTGCATGCACCCTGTACCCTATCACACACTAGCGTAAACATGACACCCTTCGTGGTTATTTACACATCATGTGGTACAGGTAAGTTGCCTCAATGGTTCCTCAAGAGCTTGGCAAGACATAAAGCCTTTTTTGATTGCTTGCCAACTTATTTTCTCTTCTCAATTTGTAAAACTACTTAGCTTTCTGATTTCCTTAATTTTCGCCTTTGCAAAACTGCCTAGCTTAGTAGCAATGACTTCTGCAACTACCGCTGTTAACACCTTCAACGTGGAGGTCCCCATCATAGTTCAAGGCATCACTGGTGCTGAACAATTGCTGAACCCAATGTTGGAAACACGTTGATCCCTCAGAATCCAAAACCAGGGACTTGAGGGCTTGGCCCAGCAACATGAGCGTTACAACTTCCTTTATGTGAAGGTCCAGGAAAACCTGCCTTTGGATGTACATGAACTCGAGGATAAACATAGCTTTGAGTTTCCTTACTGTGATGGGAAGGTATTTATTCCCACTCCTAGCATTTCCATACCTTTGACACAGATAAACCAAAGGCTTTTAGACCAACTAATCCAGTTGGCTAGGCATAGGGAGAAATAGGACACAATGTCCAATGAAGATGACACTTTTTAGGATGGATAGGAGGAACTCGATTCCCAATTCAATGAGGTAGGTCCAACCAACCTCATTCCTGTCCCTCCTACCTAGTCCTTCTGGGCCAACCCGTTATCTATCACTACTCCCTTTGTCATCATGCCTACACTCCCGCAGCCTGCAACTACAATCGTAATGGGTAGCCATGTCACCTTCCTGGTGTATCAACACCCTTATTCTCCTATTTCATTTGCAGTGACTATGCCTCTACAAACTATTCAATAGCCCATTCCTGTAGTGCATCGCACACCAATCACGGCTACCTTGCTGCATGTTCACACTGTGCCTTCTTTGCAATCTTATGCAACTTCCGTTTTGATTCCTACATTCACATCTATTCCACCCACTACGGCAGGCCTGGGCCCATCCACGTGGTGGACCCCATTCACTTCTTCTCTTGTACCACAACCGTCGTAGATGTCCCATTATGTTTGCCCTCAGACCTACCAAACCTCGAAAATGGTACAACCTAACACGGGGCTATGGTCTGTTCTACTGGTTATATAAGCAGTCTATCCGGTGGCTCAACCTACAGTTGTTGCTCCAATAGCACCACCTGTCGGGTGGTGGACAGTGTAAGAAACACCTCTCGGGGGGGTTACCCCAATGGTATGAGGATTGGGTCAAGCTGCCACCCCCACCATTCCATAGGTAGGAGCTACCTCGATAGTTCCCCAACCACCCACAATGTCAAAAGGTTTGGACCAAGTGCTCCAGCTCATCCAAACCCTTATTGAGGAAATCAAACGCCTCAAGGTTGTCAGGTTCGACACAGTACAAGTCATGGACTTTTACGAAGATGACCCTATTAGCCCTATAATCCCTGCTCTAACGTTACCCCTGGGGATGTCTCTCCCATACTTCATGAAGTACGATGGGGAGAGGGATCCCAATGCACATCTAGTTAACTTTAGGTCTAAGTCTTTCCTATTGCAACAATGGCCACACATGATCATTCATATCTTTTCCATGTCTCTAGCTAGGAGAGCCTTAGCTACCACGCTCATCCATTTCAACGTTAGAAGAGCTTCTAACCCAGTTCATGATGCACTTCAAGTATAACTTGAAGCCATAAATCACGCTAGATTAGCTGATCAGCGTGAACAAGGAGCCTCTGGAACTGGTGCAGAAGTTCATCCAGTGATCGAGCATGACCCTTAATAAAGTCCACAAGTCCATTGCAAAAGCCCACTTGTTGGCCATCTTTAAAGGTGTAGTCAATGACTTTATCAAGTCTAAACTGTACTACCTTGCCCCTCGCACTCTTAGTCAAGCCTTTCCTAAGACTAAGAGTATACAAGATGTGGCCGAGGCAAGCAAAGAACCAGCCTACATTGCTTACAAAAGCACCTTCACAAAGAAGGACAAGGGTAAGACCCCAACAACCACAATGGCCGCTATGGTGACTATAGCCAAGCCTCAACCTAGTAACAATGGTAACAAGATCAACAAGAAACTGGCCATAGCTACAACTAACTCCATGCCCAAGTAGGGCAACATGTCACAACCTTTGATACCTGCACCTAAGACATCTGTGCAAGCCAAGCCAAACTTTAAGTGCAAAGACCGCTCAAAGTACACATCGCTGCCTCTCAAGCCTTCAGAACTTCTAAAGAAGCTATTGGCAGTAGGGCACATGCAGTACAAGAAAATGTCACAAGAAGTAATCAGTAGACATCAACATTATTGTGAACTCTTTAGGAACCCCTCTTTGGCCCTGCCTAATGAGTCCCCAATTCCTAAGGATTTCAGGCTAGATAGGTTTTGTGACTACCACCAACAATGTGGTTACAATACAAATTACTGTTTGGCATTGATGACATAACAGACCCCCTCAATGCCAACAATGTCGGTTATGTCATCAACACCATTGGCATTGAGAGTGATCTTAGGGCACCCCAGTAAGCATTCATGGTTTGTGTGCCTTAGCATAGTGCACCAGCACCACGAACGACTAATCAAAGCCTGCAACAATCGTTCATTTTGAGAGTCCCTCCATGGGCATCCATCTCTATGCCACCTATTAGTAAAACCATGCTACTTCACCCGCTAACATCGTTAGCTCCTTTCATCATTAGGGGGCCGACTCCTTCGATAGTCCCCACCCTGAATAAAATAGCTGAACAACCTTCTCATCCTAAAAAATGGATAGTGCATCTCATAGGAGAGATGTCGAGAGGAAGTACCGCCCTTGGTACTTCCAAGCCTACGTATCCACCCCCTACATCTACACCTTTGTCACCAAAGACGAACGTTGCTATAACGGTGTAGTCCGCACCACCCTGCCAAAGCTGGTGTTGGATGAAAGTAACCCAATGCATCCTGAAAACCAATCTATGCATGTCTACACAGACCCCATCAATGCCAACAATTTCAGTTATGTCATCAATGCCATCAGCATTGACAGTGATCTGATGCCACCCCAACAGGCATTCGTGGTCTGTGTGCCTCAGCATAATGCACCAGCACCACGAACGGCTAATCAAAGCGTGCAACAACCGTTCATCTTGAGAGTCCCTCCACGAGCATCCATCTCTATGCCACCTATTAGTAAAACCATGCTACTTTGCCCGCTAACATCGTTAGCTCCTTTCATCATTAGGGGGCTGACTCCTTCGATAGCCCTCGCCCTGCATAAAATAGCTGAAGAACCTTCTTGTCCTAAAAATGGGTAGTGCATCTCACAGGAGAGACATTGAGAGGAAGTACCACCCCTGGTACTTCCAAGCCTACGTCTCCACCCCCTACATCTACGCCTTTGTCACCAAAGACGAACGTTGCTATAACGGCGTAGTCCGCGCCACCCTTCCAAGAAGGGTCTAAACCTAGATCCGAAGTTGCTCCTCCTCGGGAAATTCATCTTTTAGGATGAATTGAAGAGGAGGAAAATGTTAAATAGGGGGTGTCCAAGACCTTTTGGATGCCCTCACTCAGGTCAAGTAGGCTCTAAAATAGAAAAACACTTCACTGAGCCTATACGACCTGATCATGACATCTATCCCCCATCGTGAGGCTTTGATCCACATGTTGATAGCGATTCCAGTCAACAAAGACATGTTAGTAGAAGAGGAAGCAATCCACTTGGTCATGCTTCCCCCTGCATCCATAGAGCCTAAGCCATCCCAATTGACTTTCAGTGATGACGCCATTAGGGAAGATCCTCAGAGGGGTCAGGTGACAACGACACCCCTTTTCATCACAATTCGGGTCGGCCAACACTGGGTCTGAAGGGTACACGTTGATGATGTGGCTATCACAAACGTCATCCCCTTCCCCATTATGGATAAGTTGGGCTTGGTCAACTAGATCAAACCCACAGCAACATTGTGTCTAAGGTCCTTCAACGGGGCATGTGTCCTGGTGAATGGCATAGTTCACATAGACTTTGTAGTAGGGGACAAGTTCCCCACTGTACTATCTGAAATCGTCGGTGGTTGGAATGAAATATACGCCGAGAGATTTATGGACAGACACAGAAGATCCTACCTTTGCTTTGAGGGTGAGCTGGAACTGACAAAGGTAGAGTACCTTGGGTGGTCCGCATGTGTATCAGACAAGGATTTCCCCAAACATACGCTGACGCACAATATGTCGGGTTATACGTAAATGGTATGAAAAATGTAAATCAATGTTCATGAATGCAAATGAGAGATAAAAAAAT
Source organism: Gnetum montanum (assembly GCA_015680685.1). Lineage (NCBI taxonomy): Eukaryota > Viridiplantae > Streptophyta > Gnetopsida > Gnetales > Gnetaceae > Gnetum > Gnetum montanum. The sequence continues at coordinate 294,184 of MNCI01028043.1, read as the reverse complement.
ACGAGCGAAAACTGTGACAAATCTTGGCTGAAAATGCAGCAATACTATTGGATAATAAAAATGACAATGCACTGGTCTAGACGCAGTTGTGGATCTGACACAAGGCAGACGAAGAGCCCCAATGAATGCAGGGGTGTGATAGCATGCTGGTTCAGACTGCAGGCACAGCGTAGAGGCTGTATGCTTAGCGTGCAGGTTCCAAGTCCAGCATATAGGGTGGATGTCGTGAATGTTCTCAGTGTGGATTGCCTAGATTCTTGCCAAGACTTCCTCTAATTTTCAAACCCTAATCTGGTAAAAAATCAAGGTTTTTGTACACGTTTTGGCATTAAATTCATATTTGAGGTGGGATGATTGGCCATGGGATGCTAGAATTTCGAATCGGGTGACAAATGGCTGCGTTGCCCAGGTGCAAAGAATGAAACTTTACAAGTGTGTAGCGTGCTGCATGCCAACATGTGCTGCTGCACGCCAGCATGTACACGCTAGCATGTGAATTCAGCATACATACTTGACAAAAACAAAAGAATTTATTTTTACAAACTATTGTTACAACAGGAAGTATCCAATTCGGCCTTTAGATTTGGGCTCAGATGTCATGAGAGTGTTGCTTGTAGATATTCTTGGACTTGATCTGACATGGCTCTGCTGATGTCTTCTACTGATGTACGCTGTGTTGCATGCTAGATGATGCACGCTGGGCATACACATTGGGTGTACACGCTGGTCATACAGGATGTACATGCTCAGCGTGTGACAATTGCTCTGTCTCTGAGAGTTGATGCCTTGTGACAATCTTGCTCTAGAGTGCCTATTTCAGGTAATCTTTAAAGTCACATGCTGGGTGTGCACGCTGGGCGTGCACGTTGCATACTCAGTAAAATCAAGTATTTTGAGCTAAAAATGGTAGGTTTGATTCCAGATGTCGTCGTAGTCTTCTGTGGGTCCCGAGGAACCATTTCTTACTCGGTTTGACTCCGTTTGAAGCTGTATGCAAGGCCTTCAAGCTTCAGTCATGGTGGGAAGCATCATGAATTAACTTGATTCTTGTCAGAGGAGTACTAAGCTTGAAATTTTGTAGTGTTTCATTGGCCCCTCTTTGTTTATGCTTGGAGGAATCCACCCGAGAAGCATCGACAAAGAAGTACAAAAAACCACAAGCAACTTGGTAGAAACATCGTCCTTTGACACTTGGCTAGATGTCATCGCACTGTGTTCAATAATACATGGGATTGGGAAAATGAAGTTCGTAGCTAGGTAGGGGAGATGGAAATTTTGGAGATTGGGAACTGATCAAGGAATTATGAGTAGTGAGGGGGATGCTCTATTGTGTGTACAGGTCATGTTGATCCTTGTGAGTAGCCATCTTCTAGCAAACTTGGGACCAAGACATGAGGTGTACATCCTTTGGTGGAATAAGACTCTTGTTTTGTGTTTAAGAGGACTTATTGGCATAACCAAATCCATGATGATGATGTGTTGCATTATTTGGAGGAACAAGGCCTCTATTTAGCATTAGAGGAAACTTGTTGGTAGAGAGCCAAAGCCATGCAATGAGATGTTACTTGAGCATTTGAGACACGGGTACTTGCTTCCAAGACAGTTTTCCTTCCTACCTGGGGCTTGTATGGGAAGTTCCAAGGGGCTTTTTTTTTAAAGAGTTTTATTTTGATCTTGTACTCATTGCTCAAGTTCCACGTTGTGTGTTGCAACTGCTAAAAAGTATTGCAGTGCGCAACAACGTGGTCAATGTTTTAGAATGCCTTGGGTGTGTCTGGGGTATGACTGAGTAGAGTATGTTGAGGAATAGATGGGAAAGGTAACGGGAAATGTACTAGTGAATGGCTTGATTAACCTGGTTACATGTGTTAAGCACAATATGATACCTTGCCTCTGTGATGAAGTGCATTCTTGTACAAACACCTTTGAGTGTCATCCTGCAAACACAACTCCAAGAAGACAAGAAAACATGAGTGAGTGAGTAAGATTAGACTTGAACAAAAATTGATGAAACAAAGGCACCAAATGAGATTTCAGGCACTGAGTGCAGATGGTAACAATGTTGTTAAGATCAACTAGTGATGAGTGTGGCAGCGGCTCTAATGAAATCTGAATGCAGCTATAGATTAGGAGACCAAAGACAAAGCTGCCAGTTTATAGTCATAGCAGACTATCATGGTTTAGTTTTACGTCATAACCTGTTGGACGGTACTAGTTTATCGTCGTAGCAGACAGTACACTGCTAGTTTATAGTCTTGGTGGACTGTGAAGAGGCAAACTAGTTTATAGTCTTAGCGGACTCTGGCGAAAAAAATTGTGGATGGGCGCTAGTTTATCATCATTGCGGATGAACTGCGGTGCCAGTTTATCGTCGTAATGCCAGGACGAGCTGTGGTATCAGTTTACTGTCATGATCCCAGGATGACCTGTGGTATCAGTTTACAGTCATGATTCCAAGACGAGTGCATACCTAAGTTCATGTTCAAACGTAGAATGGTTTCAAGTACAAGTGGTTCGTCAGATGTGTGAGTTCATTGCTATTCATATCAGTTAGTTTAAATGCTCCATTATCGAATACTTTGGTGACCATGTAGGTCCTTCCTAATTGGCTGAGAATTTTTCCAGGAGTTCTCGAATGGCTTTGAATACAAGGTCACCTTCCTTGATTGGGCATTTATGGATATCGTACCGATGGCGCCGTTGTTGTTGTTGTTGGTACCATTCAAGATGATCGAGCGTACATGTGCATTCCTCCTCCACCGAGTCCAAGTTAACAATGCGCAAGTCATTGTTTTGATCTTTGTTAAGGAGTCCAGAGAGCGTAATCCTTAAGGATGACACCTGCAACTCCAAAGGTAAAATAGCTTCTGAACCGTAAATAACACTATATGGTGTTTTACCTGTGGAAGTATGATGCGTAGTGTGATAGGCCCATAGTGCGTATATTAGTTGTTCATGCCATTTTCTTTTGCTTTGTGCAAGCATCTTCTTTAGTATTGAGATGATGATTTTATTTGTAGCTTCGGCTTGTCCATTTCTCTGAGGGTAGTATGGGGACAAAAATGAATTTTTTATCCCTAGACTTTCACAGAAAGTTCTAGTCTCAGCACTGCTGAACTGCGGCCCGTTATCAATGATGAAGGTCATCAGAATGCCAAAACAAATCACAATGTTTTCTAGAATGAAGTTGCATATGTGTTTGGATGTGGTATTTCTAAGGGGAATAGCTTCTACCCATTTTGTGAAATATTCTATTGTGGTTATGATAAAGCTATGTCCTGCAGAAGATAGGGGAGTTATCAGTCCGATAATTTCTAACCCCAATTTCTGGAAAGGCCAAGTGATTTGTGCTGTATGCAGCTCATTTGGTGGAACATGTATCAGATTGCTATGTTTTTGATAGATACTGCAAGTTTTTACCTTGGAGAAACAATCGTACTCCATGTGCGGCCAATAATAACTCAAATGGCTTATTTTAGTTGCCATTGCTTTGGGCGCTATATGCCCTCCACAGAGCCCTTCGTGTACTTGGTCCACGATGGTCTGGCCATCTGTGCTACTAATGCATCTTAATAGGATACCTTCATAGGATCGACGACACAATGTGTCACCTACTAATGCATGCTATCGAGAACGTTTTCGTACTGCATCCTTTTGTGCATTTGTTAGATGTTGAGGTGGTTTACCATGTAAAAGGTACTTCTTTATGTCGTCGTACCATTCTACGGCCTGCATTGTACTAACAGATGTAATCGGTAATTCATCGGGATTATTAGTTATGGGTTTAGTACAACTGATTATAGAGCTGGGCAACGTGTGGAACATGTTTGGCGATATGTTCAGAGCTAACATTGCAAGTGCATCTGCAATGGTGTTATCATTTCTGGAAACATGTTGCACGTCTATATTTTCAAATTGCTTCAATATGTGCTTAGTCAAATCACAGTATGGTTGTAAGTGTTGTGCTTTGTAGGCATAAACATCTGTGACTTGATTTAGAACTAATTGTGAGTCACCTCTGATTACCAGTCATGTGATGTCTGAAGCTAGTGCTACCATGAGACCTCTAAGGAGACCTTCGTGCTCTGCTATGTTGTTGGTACAATGAAAGTCGAAATGGTAAGCAAAGGGTCGGATCTCCTCGGAGGGATGGGTGATGAAGGCAGCAGCACTTCCCCCTCGAGAGGTGGATGCTCCATCAAAGTTCAAAATGGCATCATAGTTGTTAAGTACCATGTCTATTGTGCTTACATTTTCATCTGGGAACTCTAGCTCTATTGCTGCTCGATCATGCATTGGTGATGTAGTCATTTGATTTGTTATGGCTTGACCTTTAACTGATGATTGCGCTATGTAGTGTAGGTCAAATTCAGCTATCATGGCTTTCCAGCAAGCTATTCTACTCGACTCGTAAATGTTTCCTGTGATGGCTTTGAGTACATTATCCTTGCAGATTATATTGACTTGGTTATGGAAGAGGTAATGTCACCATTTCTTTAAGGAAAGACCAGGGCTAAGCATGACCTTTCCACCTTGTTGTACTTCTTTTCATGGGCTACTAATGCATGGATTAAGTAATAAATAGGGACTTTAGTCCTATCATCTCATTTTTGGCAAAGCATGGATGCAATTGATGAGTTCGAAGTGGCAAGGTAGATGTAGAATGGTTTATCATTTCGAGGTGGATAAACTGTGGGTAGTTGAACTAGTGTTATTTTAATGTTGTCAAATGCTTCCTGGCATTGTGAAGTCCACTCAAAATAGATGTTCTTGCGTAACAAGTGGTGCATAGGCTTCAACTTGTCTATCAGCTTTTCTATGAAACTCCTGATGAACTGTAATCTACCTTGTAGCCCGCAAAGTTCGATAAGGTTAGTAGGTGGTTTTAAGTTTGTTATGGCCTTAACTTTATCGGGGTCTACTTGTATCCTTGCTTCCGAGGCTATGAACCTGAGCATTTTTCTTGTCTTGACTCCAAAGACACATTTCTTTGGGTTAAGTCTCAACTCATATTTTAAACAATGTTTTAGTACCAAGTCAAGATCTTGTACGTGTTGTTCTGATGTCTTTGATTTAACCACAATATCATCTACATAGTCATTGAGCGAGTTGAAGATATAATCACTAAAGATAAATGTCATCGCTCTTTGGTATGTAGCACCGTCATTCTTGAGACCGAATGGCATCATTATGTAGCAAAAAGTACCCCATGGGGTCATAAAGGTTATCCTAAGTTGATGCTCAGGGTTAATCCAAATTTGGTTATATCCTGAAAAGCCATCCATAAAAGATAATAAGGCATGTCTAGCAGTCGAGTCAACTAGTTGATCAATGCTAGGTAGGGGGAAATCATCTTTTATGGTTGCAACGTTGAGGTCTCGGAAGTCAATGCATAGGCGAATGCTTTCATTATTCTTTGGGAAAATGACCATGTTTGATACCCAGTTAGCATAGTCAACATCCCGAATGAAACTAGCCTGATAAAGTTTGGTGATTTCATTACAGACTGCCAATGCTACCTTGGGTTTAACCTTACATGCTTTTTGTTTCACTGGTCTTAATTTTGGGTCGAGTATAATGTTGTATTGGACTATTCGAGGGTCTAACCCAAGCATGTTAGTGTAAGACCAAGAAAATTCTTTTATGTTATTCTTAAGCACTTGTGTTATGTCATTAGCCAATTGCGGGCTTAAAAATGTACTTAGTTTCAGGATTTTGACTTCGCCATTTGGGACGGTAATGGGGACTTTAGCTAAGGGGTCTTCGGTGATGCTATCAGTTTCTAGGTCCAGAGTCTTGGTCATCGTTTCAAAAAAATCTAGCGTTCGTTGAGTTGATGCCACGAAAGTGTCGTTTGTCATTGAGCCTAAATCAATAGCCTCCATGTTGATTTCTCAGGTAATCGTTCCATGCTGTCCATTGATAGATAGTGGTAAGAATAATTGTTTTCTGTCCATGATGTTTGCTCCTACCAAAAAATAGTGAGCAATGTCGATCAGTTGGTTGGTTATCTTCGAATGCAAGTAATCTATGCGTTTATGCATCTAAACTAGACTAAGGTATACGATGGTAACTTATCATCGTATCTGGTTGCCTGGTAGTTTAGGGCCTTACCAGGCCATACCTGTCACTAATGTACTGATCATGGTAGTTTAAGGCCTTACAGGGCCATGGTGCTTATTCATTCATGATGTCTGGTTGATTGTACGATTTGGAATCGTTATCGAGTGTGAAACTACTAGATAAGGAGTTCACGCTAAAATGTTTAGTGTGGGAAACTAGATTTGCTTTGCAAGAGAATATTGCATATGGGTAGTGTTCATCCCAGTATATCATTATTTTGTTTTTATTTTGTTCATTATCATTTTTTTGCATTGTTCTTATGTATTTACACATTCTTTGTATTTTGGTTAATTTTCAAATCAATTAAATAAATTATTTCAAGGCATCCTCAGTGTGTTTAATGCAGAGTATATAAATTAGAGGTAGTGTTAACCGCAGGATAGCCACAATCAAATTCGAGCGTGAATGTAGCAAAATCCCAACGTGAACCTGAGACTAGTGTGAATTGGGTGTAGCGTACACCGTGGGCAGTGTATACCGAGGGTAGCATATACTGAGGCAACTAGGGTGACATAGATTAGGGTGCGGCGAGTCATCAAAGGGCATCCAGCATGTAGCTCCAAACCCCAGCGTACAAGGTTTGCAGCGTGTAGGGACAAAACCCCAACATATAGGGTTCGCAGCATGCAGGGACGAAACCCCAGCGTACAGGGTTTAGCATGAATGCCACGATCAAAAAGGGAAAGCAAGTAGAAGGCCAAGGGAGGAAGGATCCTAGCTTGACCTTTACCGAAGAGAGCGAAGTGATGCTCCAGTGCTTGCCTAGACCCAGGATTCCCTCATGGTCAGGGTCAACATGTAGGTAGGCTCTGACCCTTCGTCAAAATTTGTGTTTTTTGCCTACTGTTCCTATCAATTTTCTCATTGCATAGTGTAGATGTATGGTTAGTGTGATCATGCTCCAGCGTGCAGCATTCAGGGTTTGCATGCTACATTTTCTAGCGTGCGGCGTTCACGCTGAGTTTGATGCTGAAATTTTTCTAAGTGTTGGCTCCCTAGTGTAGAACTTTATTTTTATGTGGCTTATTCACCCTATTTCTTGAATACTTGTAGGGATCCCAAACGTTTCCTGTTGGTGGTAGAGCTTGTTGGAGTTCTGACGTGGTTTGGTCTAATTGATTCTGAAGAGCTAGTTCCTGATATGACAATTAATCGCAATGGAGTATGGTTCAGAGAAGGGGCCTATGAATTCCTTGCCTTCATCTTAGACAAATTCAACGTGGTAGTATGGTCACATTTAAGTGAACAATTAGCATTGAGCATGCTCGAGACCATGTTACCAGGGTCTTCAAATGGTGTTTTGGCTTTTGTAATAGACATTGACGAGGGACCACTTACGATTGAGGATGGTCCCTCTGGGGGACCCAGATCTAGTCGTCCATTATCGCATGTGTGGGATTTATTGCCTCATGGGTCTCACCATATCAATAACACCTTGTTCCTAGCTGCTCGTGTGCATACTTTGTTTCAGAACCCTCTTGGAACGGTGTACCGAGTAGGAAGGTATGTTTGTTTAATTTGTCGTTGTACCGTCCGAAATCGTCGATCTTCAACTGGAAGGAAACATAGACTTGGAGATATCTGGACATGCACAGAAGATCCTACCTTTGTCTGAGGGTGAGCTGGAATGAATGAAGGTAGAGTACCTTGAATGGTCCGCACGCGGATCAGGCAAGGATTTCCCCAAACATACATTGAGGTGCTATACGCTGGGTTATACGTGAACAGCGTAACAGGCGTAAAATAGAGCGTAAACAACGTAACTGATGAGAACTGAGCGTAAACGTAAAAGAGTGTAAATAGAATACATGCAACAATTAATGCAAACTGTAACAGATTTTAGGAAGAAAATGTAACAATGGTATTTCAAAATGAGAGTTACAATGCACCGGTCTAACGCAGTTGTGGGTTAGACACAAGGTGGACGAAAAGCCCCGGTGAATGCAGGGATGACTGTGGGCTGGTTCACACTGTAGGCACAATGTAGAGGCTGTATGCTCAGTGTACAAGGTTGTCCAGCATACAAGGCTCTTTGCCCTTTTTTTGAGCATCTCTGCTCTCTGGTTTGCTCAAAATGTTTGCCAGCCCACCTGGATCTGGTTAAAAATTGGGGCTTTTATACAAGTTTTGACGTTATACTTGGGTTGGGCGACACGTGGCACGTTGACTAGGTGCAAAAGCATAAAATTTACCAAGTGTACAACATGTTACATCTGCTGGGTGTATATGTTGGGTGTATACACTGTATCTGGTGGGCGTAGACTCTAGGTGTATATGCTGGATGTGCTGGGCGTATATGCTGTGGAGGCTGAGCATGTATGTTGGATGTGCTGGGCATATACACTGGGCGTATACGCTGATGGCTGCTAGGTGTACATGCTGATGGTTGCTACCTTGTACCAAGTCTTTCTCTGCAGTGCTGCTTCCATGCAGTCTTCGGGGATTGTATGCTGGTCGTATACATCAGTCGTACAAGCTGAACACACTCGTGAGGCATGTACACTGGGCGTATACGCTGAGAATGTTGGATGTATACGCTGGGTGTATATGCTGTGGATATGAACTTGAGCGTATATGTTGGGCGTATACACTGAGAATGTAAACTTGGTGAAAATAAAGTATCTTGATCTCTAAAGTTTCCACGTTTGATACCAGATGTAGCCGTGGCCGTCTGTGGGTCGCAGGGACCTGCTTCTTGTTGGAAAAGTACTAAGCTCAAAATTTTGTGGTGTATCAACCGCCTTTTTTCTTGCTACTTAGTAGTGGTTTATATTCTGACCATCGTCTCTTTGCAGGCCTCAATTTGATAAGGAAGGAGTATGTGTAGGTGATGATGGGCTCGCTTTGGCTCGTATCGCCTTGGAGGCCTTCATGGCAGGCCCCACTCTTCATGGTGTCATGTTGGCCTAGACTAAGGGTGACATCGTTCGTTTCCACAAACGGTACTCGAGAGCACTTGCACAATGCGAGGCTAGGGGATGGTTGCATGGGGATTGGTCTAATAATGGGTCAGTTTTCCCATGCGATGCCGATTTGGCTCCTAGCAATCTAAATCCATCGCCTAACAGTAAGTAATGGTATTTTTGACAACTCCGTTTGCTTGTTTTTCTACATCATTGGTTAGGTTGACTCCCTGGGGTTATCTTGTGCGTACAGTGGATGCCCTATCTGGTGGAGCCACTATCACAATGGGATGGACTAAGAGCACTTTGTCTATGAAATTCGGGGAAGTCAGTGATGCACAGCGATGGTTGCGTACAAAGGCACCGCCACATATCATTAGTCATTTGAGTGATGCAGGCCTCATGGATTTGTTTACTACCCTAAGCCCTGATGTTTCTGTGATGGAGATGATTGGAATCATTGATTCTTTCAATGAGTCTGTCACCTACTATAGCACTAGCATCAAGTATGTCAATGTGGTTTTCCATCTATTTGGAGGAGTTCTTTTCAGACTTCTTTGGTGTACCAGTAGCTGGGACTACGGTGATTTTAGATAGGGTGCAGAGGGAAATCCATGTAGTTCGTGAATTGGAGAACTGGTTGGGTGTCCTTAAGGGCTCTAAGGGGTTTCCTATGTAGGGGAAATTAAGAGTGGAAGAGGTTAATGAGTTATACCCTTTGTTCAGGGCACGGGTGTTTCCGAAGTCTCTTTCTCAAGTGAAAATTTTTGGGGTAGAACCTGTGCGCATCATGTGCACTATTTTAGAGACTGGGGTACGCTATAACTAGGCCCAGTTTCTACTTTCAGGTTTCCACAGGGAGATAGTGAGGTTGCGTTCAATCATTGAGGTGCAATCACATTTCACTTTTGCATTCTTTGCCGGTTACTTGCGTTGGCTAGTTGAATTTCTGGTTGTTTGCGCACATAACAAGTATGTATTAAGGGATTGCCACCAACTATCTCGCCCATGGATTTGCCACTTATTGGAGGTGGCTGAATCTCAAGATGCTCCTGAGGGAATTGACGAGTCAGTTTCTGTCACGACAGAGGGGTCATCTGGTCGGTCAATTCACATGCATGACAACATAGGGTTGGAACCAGATCATGTGCCCTACACTACTAGGAGAGCTGATCAGGTTATCCAGGAAATGATCAGAAATGGAAAGGCGAAAGTTCAAAAGCATGAATGTCCTAAAGAGGTTGCTCTAACCGCCGATGAACCAAGCGTGAAACGTATATGGTTTAAGATGCCTGTACAAGGTAAGCTTGATTCACTGATTTTTCCTTATTCCATTGTCATCATTGTTATTTTCACTTTATTTTTCGGTGGTTTATACCACGCCTGATGTTGAACCTATGAATGACATTAGAGTTAACTTCTAGAGTAAGAAAAGAGATATTAGCACCAATCATCGAGGAGGAAGAGGCCTCAACGAACTTAAACAAGGAGGACAAGGCAGGCAGGGATGAGACGGGAGGAATGGAGGATTGGGAGGGAGATACAATAGAAAAGGGTAATATCGATGATCAGGATGGAGTTTATGAGATGTTCGATGGTTTCTTCGGAGGGAGACTAGACCTTGGCGATCCTCCAAATCTGGAAGAGGACAGAGATTCTGGTATGTTCTCCTTATTATGGTTGATGCCATTGGAATTATGCTTTCCATCATTCTAAATTTTTATTTCATGCTTTTACTACTACCAGGAAAAAATGTTGATGCTAGGACTCTTCCTAACATTCATTTAGAAGTTCCTATGATGAAGGCCTCCAAGAAAATGACCACCGAAGTTAACCTATCTCCTATACATGAATCCTTTACTTGGATCAAAATGCCAAGTAAAATGGACTTTAGAACTGGTGTCGTTGATGAAGTGATTGATTGTATCGAGTGAGCTCACCCTGGAATAGGTACGTATATCTTAAGTGTTTCGTATCCTTTGGTTTTTTTGTTTTTGTTTTTTGCTACTGTCCAATGTCTAATGTATGTTCTCCTCATATGAGCAGGGGCTAAACTAAAATGGGATTTAGCTGAGGCCACTAGTATTTATAGTTTACCTATGCTGCCCCTAGAAATTGAGCAAGTGCCCCGACAAATTTATGATGAAGTGGCAGAGTGCATTGTGCAGAACGCCAAGTCTCTTTGGACGTTTAGGCATTCTATTGAGAGGCTATGGGTGCAAATTAGCAGAAGAAAAAGAGATTTCCAAGCTGTTAGCAGAGCAGGATGATCTCAAATCGTGCTATGAGTTCACCTCAGGAAGGTTAACAGGTGATCACTCTTGGTGAACTTACGAAATTACTTATGATAGATATTGGAATTTATTGAATCACCAAGTATCGTTGACTCGAGAGCTAGTAGAGCATAAAGCACAAATAGATTTACTGAACCTCAAATGTCAAGATTGGAAGGCTTTCGCTTCTAAGGTACGAAAATGGGGTCAAGATAAGAAGACCCATAAGTATCATTATAAAAAGTTGTTAAAAGAGGTATCTATAGAGAAGCGTTAGCTCGAGATGTTTGTTGAGGGTTTAGGCCTGCACTCTTCATTTGATGCATTTGCTAAGCATACTGTGGTGGAGATGGAATTGCCCAAGAGGGCAATCACGATAGCTTCTGGGGAGGTTTCTGTGGGGGAGTTTCATCTGAAATGTCCCACTTGGTCCATGGTGGATAAAGGGAAGGCTTTCGCCAACGTTGATCTGGGCCTTGATGGGACTAACTGGGCAAGTGTTTCTGAAGAAGAAATCCTTTGTCAGTTGGAATTCGGTCTAGGACGATCCTCTTCAGTAAGTAATTTAAAGTTGTGAATTTTTGTTTATTACCTTTTGGAATTCTTCTCTTTTATTTTTGTATTAATCATTTTCTTTTACATTTTTATAGGGTCAGGGTGATGGCGATGATCAAGAGGGTGGCCCCAATGGAGCAGGGACGCATGGGGCCAGGGAGTCTAAGGGGGACACCCCTCCTGACCCTGATGCTTAGCTTTAAATTTTGCCCTAGGATCACTCATGTTTTATTCGAGCTGCAGGTAGAATATTTTGGTTTGGATTGTATATGAACTAATAGATGGGATCGGTCAACTGCTATAATTGTCTATTTGTATATGAGTATATATTTTTTGTTTGTCGTTAAAATGATTATGCATGAGATCTATGTATCATGTGAGGATATTGCACTAAGTTGTAATTTGATGTTGATACATTTATATTTTTTTTTCTATTTTTTTAATTGAATTTTCTATTTATTCATTTTTTTGTTTGAATTTTATTTGAATATTGGTAAGTGCAAATTTAAAGTGAAAATATTTTGGGCTTGAATGTAAATGTGATGCAGCAATGTAAAATGTTTTTTTTCATTTTATTGCTTAAATGTAATGCACGAAGTAGGAACAGAGGTAGGGAAATATGAAGAAACTATGGCTAATAACATAACAATGCAACAGGGTAACATGAACTGTAAACTTAAATTGAGAAAAAAGAAATATAAAAAAAATTCTCTAGTTTAAGATCATTTAGGGCCATGGGAACTCCCTGTGTATGATGATTTCACCACCTTCGTAAGGCAAGTGGATCTCTTGGTGTATAGGGGAAGAGACTGCTTTGATTTGGGCTAGCCAGGGTTTTCCTAATATTAAATTGAACCCTGGCATTTTGTCGATGACAACGAAGTTAGTTGATGTGGGGAATCGATCCCCTACTATAAAGTCCAAAGTTATAATACCTTTTACTACTACGCGTGATCCACTAAAAAATTTTAAGCATGTGGTGGAAGTTAGTTTAATTAGTTGTGTGAGCCCTAATTGTTCGATGACGGGGTAGGGTATTACGTTTGTGGTGGTCCCGTCATCTACATGCACCCGATGTATTTTGAATTGATCTACTTGTATCGTTATGAACATAGGTGCGTGGGTGATGTCTCCAGTTCTCTCATAGATCTTAATTTTTTTGGGGTGAAAGCTTAATGATTTGGGTTTGAGTCTTTGTCATTTGGACATGACCGCATGTATGGAAGGCTCATCTACGGGTAAGTTTTCACGTACTGGGATTGATGTTAACATGTGTACTAGGGCCTCACAATGAGTTTGAGAAGTTAATATCAGGTCATATAGGCTTAGTGAGGTATTTTTTTATTTAAGTGAGTGTGTGACCTGGGTTAAAGCTGTTGCTAAATCTTTATTGTTAGGGGTATGTTTGTTAATGGTTACTTGGTCCATCGGGCCCAACAGTTTTATCTCATGTGTAGCTGGTTTGGTGTTTTCTTCCGTAACTATTAATTTGGATGTATCATTCATTCCTGATGTCTCCCTTAGCGTTTGGTTCATTAGCAGGTGATGCCATGGGTATTGTACTCAGTGGAGTAGGCTTAGGGGGTCCCGAGGCAAGCTGTTGACATTCTTTCTCCATTCGTTCTCGTGTGAGCCTATCTACCAGGCGTTCCCACATGTGGCGCGGGGGAACATTTGGTTTCTAAATATATGGTTGCTTTGGAACCCGTATGATGTATGGAATAGGCCTAGGTTGCAATTGGATGGTTGACGACGGTTGAATGTCAAGCTGCCTAGGCACCCTAACAACATACGGGGTCGGTTTATTTTGTGTTTGAAGGGCAGAAGATTGGTGGTTATTAGGATGTTTGGGTATCCTGACAACATACGGAGTTGGTCTAGTTGATGGTTGTTCCTTCGTAATTGCGACCACAGGTGGCAATTGGACTATATAGGGTGTAGGCTAGGTAGGAGGTTGCATGTTTATAGTAGCAGGAGGTACACACACCACGTATGATTTTGGTGGTATGGTAGAGGCTGCCACCACAGGGGGTATTCAAATGACATAGGGTCTTTGCGGGGTGGGTGGATTACATGGAGAGTATGATGATTGATGTGCAGGAGTTTGTGTAGTAGGAGGAATACAAACTACAAAGGGTCTCGTAGGTATTTTCTGTTCATTATCTGAGTAAACGGTGTTAATTCTAGGTGCTTCTTATTTGTTGTCTAGGTAGATGGTGTTAATTACGTATGGAGCCTCATTAGTATTTATAGGATCCTTATATATGCCCATAGCCTGGTTTTGTGGCTTGACTGGGTTGGCTTCATCAAAAGTAATCTCACCTCCATCGATCATCTATTGGATATCTTGTTTCAGGGTGAAGCAATAATCAGTGCCATGCCCATTGCGTTGATGATAATCACAAAAGCGGTATATTCTAAACACTCTTGGAACTAGAGGCTCATCTGGTGTTGCCAAGCTTGGGTTCTCAACCAACTGACAAAATCAATCATGCCTTTGGATTGCATCCGGGGACAATTGTTTATGTTTCATTAGCCCGACCTTCAAGAGTTGGTCAAATAATTACTAGGGTTTCATTTGAAATGGTGTGTATTGAGAGGGGTATCTCCTCTCAAAGTTTCTCCCACGACCTGGTGTAGGATTTTGTGATGTGGATGGTTTGGGTGCAGTAGTGGGAGGAGGTCTAGCATAGTTAGTAGGGGTAGTAGGCGGTCTACCTTGTTGTCCCATACTCATTTGTTGTGTTTCCACTACTGCTGCTATTGTTGTCTTAGCCTTTTTTTGTCTTTCTTATTGTGTTGGTTTTTATAGGCCGAATAGGTGGGGTCATGGCTGTTTTGGGCTACCTCTTCTATGCTCTTTATTTGTAGAAATGCTTGACTAAGCATGCGTGGGTTAAGGTAGTATAGCCTGGACTTCACGAAATCATTCATGACCCCCTTTAAAATAGTGAGGAGATAAGTCTCCGGGATAAATTTTTGAACAGGTTCAAGTGGTGCTTGCTTGACTTGTATCAGGCTGTCAAGTGTTTCTTTAGGCTTCAAGTTATACATGAACCTAGTGACAAACTAGTGTAGTAGATCTTCCAAAGAAGATACGGAGTTTCGGCGCAAAGCCCGATACCAGTCAATTGCTCTCCCTATGAGGGACATGGGGAACACCCACAAGATGGCATGTGGCCATGCCTAAAGTAACACGCATTCTAATCTAAAANAGATGGCATGTGGCCATGCCTGAAGTAACACGCATTCTAATCTAAAAGTTATGAGATGGGCATTGGGATTTGTCTCCCCATTGTATTTAGTCAACACAGGTAAGGAAACACCCTTAGGTAACATTAGAGGTGGAACTGAAGAGTTGATGGGGTCATCTTGATAGAAATATACTATCTTAAGCTCTTCGTCGGTGACGGTTTTGAGGTGCTTGACCTTGTTAGTTAGCTCTTGCATGAGTTTTTTAGCGTCAGCCCAGTCTTGGGAACTTGGTGAGATGGCAGATTGATTATGTGGGGTAGTATACATGTTAGATTGTTGGATGGCGGGTGGGAGAGAGGAAAGTTGAGTGATTAGAGGTTGGGCTTATGGAACATTCATAGTAGATGCTGCTAAGGGTGGCATATTGTAAGAAAAGGGTTGTTGTAGTTGTTATTGCTATACCTGAGGGATGATCATGGGTGGAATTATAGGAGGTGGCACGTTGTAATTACGAGGTTTATGTGCTTGTGTACCAGTCCCAGCTCATTGTCCGGTCACATTTTATGTAGGAACACCCTGAACTTGTTGAGTTGAAGTGGTGAAGGGAGCTTCTTGAGTTTGGATCCGTGGTATATAGTGTGCGGATGTAGAGGCTGGTATCACATATGGCATCCCAATTACTCAGGGTGGGAAGGTCACTCCTACATTATTTTGAGGGGGTTATTGTTGGGTTTGTATTTGCAAGAGGTGGGGTGGGGTAATGTGGTGACTAGAGGAACAATGACGATGGGTATGTTGAATTGGTTATCAGTCGCAAGGAGAGTGGGAATGAGAGTAGAGGCTTCTTGTTGAGGCACAAGTGCTTAAGTGGTTCTGAGTGACTGGAGGGATGTAGTTTCTCCCATGAATGGGTGAAACAACGGGTTCACGTAAGTTTGTGGGCTGAGGGTATGGTATGAATCTTCGTGTTCAGACTAAGAAACAAAGTCATCGTCCTCTTCCAATTGAGGATTTGCATAGATTGTTCTAAAGACTAATTCCTAGCCAGGAGGAGCTGTGAGATAAGTTCGAAGTAGTGCTCGGGAAGAAGAATGATGTCATATGGGGAAGGGATGAACTCATGTCCTCCCCTATGAAATAGTTCATATTGTCTCTTGACCTCCATTTTAGTTTGATCTAATATTAGGCCGGCTTGGATTTTTACGCATATGAAATTATATTGTTCCTGTGTGATAACATTGAATGATGGATTCCTCCCCTATAGTCAGAGAGATCAACGGGATCCTCCACGGGGATTAACCTCATCGTGGGCCCCTATGGGTTGCATAATGAGCATCAACATCGTCGTGGGGCCCACAATATCTAGAATGGACTTGGTTGAGACGTTGGTGTTGGCGGTATTCATGGTGAAAGGGTTGTAAATGTAACTCGATGGAAAGGATGCAATGTTAGGGCATACAGGTAAGGACTTGGCCAAGTATGAAATGGGTGTGCTTATCAGTGTACACCTAAATTAACAGCATGCAACCTATTGGCACAACGTGTGGACTAGGTCCCAGCATACAAACTTCAGCGACCAGCGTACTGCAACTAGTCACAGCATGTAAACCAAGGTCACAGCGTGCAGGTTGCAACTGTCAGTGTACAAAGAGGATGACGAGTGTGTAGGTTTTTAGGACAATGTGTAGACAAAGTCTACAGTATACAAGTTTACAGGATGACATGTAGACAGAGTCTACAGCATGCAAGTTAGATGTTTGTAGAGTGTAGATGCTGAGAATGTTTACAGCGTGTAGACACTGGGAGTGTTTGCAATGTGTAGATGCTGAGAATGCTGCAGAACAGGGTACTGGTTTTGGGGGTTCAAAATTGCTAAGTTTGAGGACACCCGGTAGTAGATCGGTAGTACAGGGAGCAGGTGTGTGAGATCAAGTTAGATTCAGATAGTTTCAAGCCCTCTTTCTAGTGCCAATTTTTGTACTGTCTGAAATCGTTGGTGGTTGGAATGAAATATACGCTGAGAGATTTATGGACAGACACAGAAGACCCTACCTTCACTTGAGGGCAAGCTGGAACTGACGAAGTTAGAGTACCTTGGGTGCTCCATACATGGATCAGACAAGGATTTCCTCGAACATATGCCGACGCGCGATATGCCAGGTTATATGTAAATGGTATGAAAAATGTAAATCAGCAAGCACGAATGCAAAAGTGAGATAAAAAAATGCGAATGAAAACTGTGAAAAATCTTGGCTGAAAATGTAGCAATACTATTGGATAATAAAAATTACAATTCACCGGTCTAGACGCAGTTGTGGATCTGACACAAGGTGGACGAAGAGCCCTAGTGAATGCAGGGGTGTGATAGCATGCTGGTTCAGACTGCAGGCATAGCGTAGAGGCTATATGCTCAGTGTGTAGGGTCCAAGTCCAACGTATAGGGTGGATGTCACATATGTTCTCAGTGTGGATTGCCCAGATTCTTGCCAAGATTTCCTCTAATTTTTGAACCCTGATCTGGTCAAAAATTGGGATTTTTGTACAAGTTTGGGCATTAAATTTAGATCTAAGGTGGGATGATTAGCCATGAGATGCTGGAATTTTGGATCGGGTGACAAATGGCTAAGTTTCTCAGGTGCAAAGAATGAAACTTTACAAGTGTGCAACATGCTGCATGCCATCATGTGCTGCTGCACGCTGGCGTGTATACATTGGCGTGTGAATTCAGCGTACAGACTTGACTAAAACAAAAGAATTTATTTTTACAAACTATTGTTACAATAGGAAGTATCCAATTCAACCTTCAGATTTTGGCTTAGATGTCATGAGAGTGCTGCTTGCAGATATTCTTGGACTTGATCTGACATGGCTCTGCTGATGTCTTCTACTAATGTACACTGTGCTGCATGTTGTATGGTGCACGCCTGGCGTACACGCTGGGCATACACTCTAGGCGTATATGCTAGGCGTACATGTTGGGCATATAGGATGTACATGCTTGGCTTGTAACAATTGCTATGTCTCTGAGAGTTGATGCCTTGTGACAATCTTGCTCTGGAGTGCCTGTTTCGGGTAATCTTTAAATTCGTACTCAATAAAATCAAGTATTTTGAGCTAAAAATGGCAGGTTTGATTTTGGATGTCATCGTAGTCTTCTGTGGATCTTGGGGAACCATTTCTTACACAGTTCGACTCCGTTTGAAGTTGTATGCGAGGCCTTCAAGCTTTAGTCATGGTGGGGAGCATCATGACTTAGCTTGATTCTTGTCAGAGGAGTACTAAGCTTGAAATTTTGTGGTGTTTCACCCACAAATGCAATGTTCATAGTGGTTGAGGAAATGCCTGGGTTTAATCTAATCTTGGGGAGATCATGGTTAGAACAACTTAGGGTTGTCTCCTCGCCTATACACCAGGAAATCCACCTACCATATGCAGGCAGGGAGGTGGTGATCCATGGTGAGGAAGTAGTAGGACAAGCTATCAATAACATAGACATGGAGCAGGGCTCAGAGGTCATAACCTCTAAGAATGAAGCACCTGCTCACTCACACATTAACCATCCAATGGGAGAATTGGCTTAGCAAGCTGGTTACCAAAATGAAAGCGCATGGGTTGAGTTGCCCTTCTAAACAGGGGACAACGATGTGAACGAGGATCCTGGTGAAACACCTTGGCCTTATGTTCCAATCAACCCATGACAGGTCAGGAAGCAACTATGCATAGCATAGCAACCCCACTGCTTCTAGTGCAGTTGCCATCCTTTACACATGCATCACTTTTTCTTTGTTAACATGCCATCCCTTTTGGCATGCTACGCTATGGCCCGAAACGGACTAAAACTATGCTACGCAATGACCCAAAATGGCCCAAAACTGGCAATGGCCTGAAATGGGCTAAAACTAGCATCATCACTTTTACTCTGTTAACATATCATCTCTTTGGCATACTACGCAATGGCCTAAAACTATCAATGGCCTGAAATGGCCTAAAACTAGCAGTGGCCCGAAATGGCCTAAAACTAACACATGAAAGCATGAACATTTTACACAAAACACATGTATGCAATACACAAGTTAGTGCGAAATCAATTTCAATTTCACAAAATTCTCTTCACTTCATTCAAAATTGTTGTCTTTTAAATAATGTTTGCAAAATTTGTTACAAAAATTCAAAAATTCAAAATTGCAAAAAAAAAATCCCATGCTGTCATGGGTTGTCTCTGTTTGCATCATCTTCACCATTTGTTCCTGTAGCATTTCCTTTTACATCATCTTCCCCTATGTTGCCCTTTTCCGGTTCTTTGTTCCCTCCCTCTACGGGCCCTGCGTCCTCATCTGAAGCCTGCATCGTAGGAGTGAAACGGTTAGCTAGGGCAACAAGTGCAAATTACAATAGAACATGAGCATTGACATGGTAAAAAGAAACTAACCTAAGAAGGGCCTGCGTCCATCTCAAAAGGTATTCAGTCTAAACCGAGCCTGAGGCAGCACCAAACCTCCTTTTCCGTGATGTCCACCTAATGCCTGTTGCTTGGTTTAGCATTCGCAGTAGCTCTCTTCCTTTCGGTGGTGGTCCACTTTGGTGGTCCTGGGGAAAGGGAGATGGTTGTGGTCTCTCCTGTGGGAAGGTCTGAAACACCANCGGCTGCGTAGTGAGCGTAAATGAGACATTGTTTACGCTTCGTTACACGCAGCTGCGTAGTGAGCGTAAGACAATTTTGAGCCTATTTTTTTTATACTGGGTTACGCTCATACACACGACACAACGCAAATGAGTGTAATATAGCCTAAAAACAATTAAAACATGCTCAACATGTACCTGCTCTTCACACACACAACACACAAACGAGCGTGTTGTGTGTAGTCACAGTCTGACTTAAAATGGTCGTGTCAATGGAACCCGAAGTATCCGGGACCCACATCATCAGGTTGCACCTTTTTATGGGACCCCCAGCCTATAAATAGACCATTTGACAAAGATATAAAGGGGCAGCAAAAAATCAAAAGGGCAAGAGCATTTTCTGAGCAAGGAAGCACTTATCACCTTGAGCAGAGAAACAAAGAGCAACCTTTTGGCAACTGCCGACAGCACCATCCTTCAGCAAGAACAGAGCACAGTGTGCTTGAGCCTTAGCAACAAGAGAGATCATTCATTGGGGGAAGATACAACTTTCTCCATTAGTGATTGCTGCCCTGAGCAGAACCTACTCGAAGCAAAGAAGCCGACCAGGGATTGTAAGATCGTCTCGCCCAGTTTGCAGACTCTACCGGTCAGAAACAGTTGATCGGCAGAGCTCAGAACTTGACCATCCTTGCATCCCAGCTTTGGCTTGCGAGGTAGATCGGACTTCTGTCTGGACAGTTTCCTTGTTGTTTTGTGCTCATTTTTTTTGCATCAAGTTATTGGGGGTCTCTCCCATTGTAACGTGACATACAAATCATACATTCTTTCAAAAATCGAAACATAGATCTTTGAAAATCACGCGTTTCTCTTCTGATTAGCATCTCTTTGGCATGTTTGACATTATCATCGTAGCGATCCATCCAATTCATTTTCCTCCCATTTCACAATCCCTTGAATCAAATCGAAACAACGCAAAAATCCATAATCTTCAATCGTTTTACTGACCCGTAAGTCCTTGTCTGATCGACAAGACCTTTCAGGGCGCCGCGGATTCGCTTTTTCCAGCATAGCCCTCACACGGATCCGTGGTTAAAACTGTATACACGGAACCTCAGTCGATATTTCCAGCTGCTGACGTTTTCTGTCATTACAAGGTCCACTTTCAAGCCAGGAGATTCCATAACCTTTACCTACTCCTTGAACTTGACATAGGTCTCGAAAGCGTTAATGGAATTTGCAAATGCTTCATACATAAATGCCTTCACAGTAGCATCCTTATACAGTTTACAATGGATGGCATTTTACTATTTATACATGTGTTTATGGTTTCTCTGGGACTACCCCCATTGGAAAACCTTGGCACTGAAGTCTTTTAGATCTTGACACTTATGGGCTAGCAAGTCCATTTGCATTCATTGTTCAATTATCTTGCGAGTGGCTTCAACGTTCTGACATGCAACAGTCCAAAACCTAGCATAGTCTACTATAGCTATGCACCAGTCCTCATTATTTATGTCATGGGCCATGAGGAACTTGTTCCTAGACCTAAGATCCTCCACTTCGGCAACTAGGTCGGCCTCTCTTTGCTCAACCCTTTGGACTTGTTTCCACAAGTCCTTGTTGATGTGCTTATCCTTTCACAAGGAGCATGCTGAGTGCAAAATGCACTTGCAAGCCTCGTTGTACGTGCAACGAGAAACCTTGGTCACTTCAGGTGGGAATGTAGGCACGGCACCAACCTTTAAAGGTCATTGAAACACCACAAAATTTCAGCTTAGACACTTTGAAACAAGAACGACTCAAGCCAGCTTGCTCAAGCCAACTTGCTCATGCTATCAAGCTAACTTGCCCTCAACATGACCAATCATGATAGCTTCCAAATTAGGTCAAAATGGTCCTAATTTGAATGGGCGAGGCCCCCTTGGGGCCCACCAATGACTACTCCAAGTTTCAGCATCCAGAACCTAAGATTTCAAGTCAGAATTGCATGAATCTTGCTACTCATGCTGAGGTCACGCTGGACAACGTGAGTACAACATGAGTACAACTTGACCAACTTTTAGAGCCCTGAAACCAAGTCCAAACAGTTTGAATTTGAGCACACAGACTCCCCTTGAGCTTCACTGATGTTCATTGCAGCTCCCAGCCTCTAAAACCTCAGAAATTAAGCTCAAAATGATATGATTTGTTTACTCATGCTCAGGTCACGTTGGGATCATGTTGGAGCATGAGCCTAGCATGACTGAACAAAAAGAGATCAAATCAAGCTGTCCCAAGCACAAGTTTAAGCATAAACTCAACCCCCAAGGACAGGCAATAGTTCTACTTATTCACAAGCTTCAGAAAATCAAAATTCGAGCATGAAACTCGACATTTTGGCTTGGTCATGCTGAGGTCACGCTGGGGTCACGTTGAGGTCACGCGAGTGTGACCTATCAAAGGTGGCTTAAATCAACACAAGAACAGACTCAAATTCAACATCCAAGCCACCTTGGAGAGAAGGTAGCAGGTGCACTTCAAAGAACAGGCATTAGAGGTCAAGATTTAGCTCAAAATGTGTCACTTCTAGTTCGTCACACTGAGGTCACACTGGCAGTGTGAGCACTGGTCATGACCAATCAAAAGCACTTCTGATGCATGCTAAGGACATGCAAAGAACAAATCAACTTACACTAGGAGACTTGGTAAAGAAGAGATGCCTCAAGTAGCCATCGAACCACTCAAAGCAATGCCCTGCAACAATCAATTCAAAGGATCATGAAGTTTCAAGCGAGTTGGAGTCAATCCCTCTTGGAATTCATTGTAAAATTTCATTGTAAGCTTCACCATCTATGAGCTTGTTAAGCTCTTACGTTGCTTCCCTGAGCGTAAGCTAGCTTGCGTTGTAAGATACAATGCACCTGGTGTAGAACATAGTCTGCCTATGTACACCTGTCATGCAATCCGTTTTTTGTGGATCTCACAGCCATTGACCTCATGCATGAATCCTACTCCCAAGCCTAGAAAAATGTATAAATACCCTATTCATTGACATAAACCAGGTTGGCAATTTTGGCAAAAAGAAAATCAGCAATCCTGAGCTTGGACGCACGTGATCCCAGCTCCTACAAACACCTCACATCAGAGCTGAATGTCTGACCTGCAATCCAGACACACAACTACATTTTGATCGGTGCACACTCTTGTTAAACAATACAATACAATACGGTTTCATTATTTCCTTCCACTTATATTTTTTACTTTGTTTATGCTTCGTTTACAATTCAATTTCTATTTATGCTCTGCGCTCTATTTTCATTTCATGTTTCTATTTGCATTTCGTTTACACCGTTTATGATAACCCCAGCGCTAGCCATAGCTTACGCTCAGGGAAGTCCTTGGTTGATTTGCATGCAGACCATCTAAGGCACTCTACCTTCATTTTCCCGGCTTTCCCTCACTTGAAGACAGGGTTAGCTATATCTCTCTGGAGATCTTTCAGTGTTCGTTCTCCTTCAACCTTACGTCGAAGATTTTGGACGGTACAAAAATTGGCGCTAGAAGGAGGGCCAAACATGTTTACCATTTAATCAAAACCCTAATCAAGCTACTTGTTCAAATGCTGTGTAGACCAAGTGCTGAAACCACAGTACCACAGTACTCACGCTACAGTTAACTTGCATTAAGCTTGCTCACGCTATAGTATTCACACTGCTATAATGTTCACATTGCTACAGTACCGCTACAGTGTTTTTTCAACAAAAACACACAAAACACATCCATTTCAAAGATGAATTCACCGTAATTCACATCTAACTTCAAGATGGTCTAAGTATTGACTACCATCAACATGGATTACCTTTTCCAATACACACAACATAACGATTCCAAGATGACATCCTCTTACCCGAGATCGCCATTTGAGTATGAGTACGAGTTCGTAGCCCTGCTTGAACACGACAGCCCTTGGGGCCTTGCTTCCTCACAAAAATCATAGCACTTGGAGCATATGCCCAAGGCATTCGCTTCACATTCTATGCACACTGGGGCCCAGCCCCAAACAATCCAAACATCTTGTGCATACGATGGGGCCCAGCCCCAAGCAACACAAGTACCTTATGCCTACACTGGGGCCATGCCCTAACCTCCCCAACCTCTACCAAACATTTATGGAAGTGCCACAAATGCCATGCCTATTTCACTTGTGCCTCAGGCACCTACTCATCATCCATCTGGTATGACGTTAAACTACCAACAACTAGCTACCATGACATTAAACTCACAAAGCCCACAACCAGTGATCCAACCCTTCACTGCACAACCCACACAAGTCCAGTAAACACAACTGGCTGGTGAATCTATGAGTTGGAAACAAATGTTCCAACTCATCCAGACTCTGACAGAGGAAGTCAACCAACTTTAGGCTGCATCCTTAGACACACCCAAGGTGGTAGACTTTTACTGTGATGATCTAATCTGCCCTACAGTCTCACCCCTTACATTACTCGTGGGCTATTCGTTGCCACATCTGATAAAATACAATGGTCATAGTGACCCCAATGTACATATCATCACATTTTTCATAGAAGCCATCACGTTGTACTCCTGGCCACATGCCATTCTATGCATCTTTCTCCTATTTCTCACTGGCAAAGCTTTAGACTGGTACTGTACCCTACTCTGAGCTTCCATCGCATCCCTTGAGGGCCTCATACACTAGTTTGTGACACACTTCAGATGTAACATCAAACCTAAAGTGACAATCGGCAAGCTCCTCCACATCAAACAAGGATTCCCAGAGCCCATACTACCCTTCCTCCAGTGATGGAGTGCCAAAGCTAATGAAATGCATGAGCCAATTGCATAGACACATCTCTTGGCAATCTTCAAGGGTGTAGTTAATGACTTCATCAAGTCCAAACTACTCTATCAGGCCCCAAAATCTCTTACCCAAGCCTTTGACCAAGCAAAGGGCATCAAAGAGGCAACACGAGCAAGCAATGACCCATCCTACTTGGCCTATAGGAGCCAACACAGAAAAAAACAACATACACAACAACAAAAAAAACAACATGCACAACAACAAAAACAACAACAAATGCAACAACTGCAACCAACAAAAATAATACAAATAGCACAGGATACACAAGCAACATCAAATGCAACAATCGAAACAATCACCATGACAACACATGCAACCAACAGGCCCGTGGCCTCAACACCCCAAGCTGCCTGCTCTAGCTTTGGTGCTGCCACAGAAGCTACTCCTAGACATGAGCGCACCCAACGCAAACACATACCCTTGCCAAGAAAACCTTTCCAATTGCTAGAACAGCTCCTCAACACTAGTTTGGTCCAATGCAAACGCATGTTAGATGATGCCTACATATGCAACCAGAAACACTGTGAATTGGAAAGTTATCCCACTACAACATACTACGCATGTGTCCCACAACATTTTTACTTATGTGCATACTACCACTACCACAAAATGTCTGGAGATGACATAGACACTTGTCAAACTTTGCAAATAATTTGTAAAGAATGGAAAAGAAAGGATTGCTCAATGCAGCGCAACCTGATAGTCCCACCCTCTCTGCCTCCACAAGCAAGGAGCCTTCCTTTGTCATCAAAGTGCCACCGCATAAACCCACAACACCCTTTGTGGTAAAGGTTCCACAACAACTATCTGCTAAGATGATAAATTGGTAACAACCCTTCATTACAACGTTAAACACACAAGTCGCTTTGATGACACCCACACCAAGCCCAGGTTCTAGCAACTTGGCCACATAGAAGTAGTGGCAACCCAAGTCACCAACACCTAAAGGACAAACTAGGCCTAGCTCTATCCCTAGGCCCACTAAACAATAACCCTTATGCATTGCCCCTCCATAAGAGCTCTACATCACGGCTTACGCAATAGAGGAAGCTCCCACCATGACAAACATAAATGACAACCTCGCAGACGTACTATCTCATGCACACAATGCATTAAAACATAAGAATGTAACACCTACATTGCTTGACCTCATCTTAACATCATTAGAGCATCGTCAAGCACTAACAAACGTGCTCGCCTCCATCCCCACCATAGAAAACATGTCTCTAACTAAAGACACCATTCGCATAGCCATTACATCCCATGTACCACAAGATACAAATAAAACGACTCTAACCTTCCACAACAATGATGTAAAGATCGACCCCAAACAAGGAGAGGTCATACGTTTACCATTGAACACTAGTGTCAGCATTGAAAAATACATAGTACACAGAGTACACATCGATGATGGCATGGCAGAAAACGTTGTTGCACACTCCGTCATCGAATGACTAGGCCTTACACATAACATTCAATCGATCGAAATCGAGTCTCTAAACTCCTTCGATGGAGCATATGTAGCCATTAAAGGCACAATCCACATCTCTTTCATGATAGGAGACTAGCACCCCATGTTTGCAAACTTTACAGTCATTGACAAGATGCCAGACTACAACATGATCCTAGGATGCCCCTGGCTAGCTAGGTCATGCGCAGTGTCATCTACCATCCACCAAGAACTCCACTTCCTCCACAAAGGGAGGGATACCATCATACATGACACAAGGGTCTCATTTCTCCAAAGAACGCACCTCCCATGTCTTGGCTCCAAGGCTGCTATACATTGGCTGTTGACAAGGACCAAAACCTAGATTATTCACATGAGAGAATTCCTCTCCCACAATTTAAGCAATAGTTATAACCCTTGATAATATTTTGATTTCCCCAATCACAACCAATTCCCTTGCATCTTGAACTACATTTCCCCCAATCCTTTGTACTTTTGAACACGGTGCGATGACATCTGGCCAGGGGCCAACGGACAATGCTTGGTGCTTGGTTTTTCATGGTGTTTTGTACTTTTTTGTCGACTTCTCTTAGGTGGATTTCTCTAGATGTCAACAAAGAGGGGCCAATGAAACACCAAAAAATTTTAGCTTAGACACTTTGAAACAAGAATGCCTCAAGCTAGCTTGCTCAAGCCAACTTACTCATGTTGTTAAGCTAGCTTGCCCTCAACATGACCAACCCTAACAGCTTCGAAATCAGGTTAAAATGATCCTAATTTGAATGGGTGAGGCCCCCTTAGGGTCCACCAATGGCTACTCCAAGTTTTAGCATCTAGAACCTAAGATTTCAAGTCAAAATTGCATGAATCTTACGACTCATGCTGAGGTCACACTGCCCAGCGTGAGTACAACGTGAGTACATCTTCACCAACATTTAGAGCCCTAAAACCAAGTTCAAATATTTTGAATTAGAGCATGTGGACTCCCCTCAAGCTTCACTGATGTTCATTGTAGCTCTCAGCCTCTAGAACCTCGAAAATTAAGCTCAAAATCACATGATTTGTTTACTCATTCCCAGGTCATGTTGGGGCCACATTGGGGTCACGTTGGGGTCACGTTGGAGCATGAGCCCAGCGTGACCGAATAAAAATAGGTCAAATCAAGTAGTTCCAAGCATAATTTTTAGCATCAAATCAGCCCCCAAGGATAGGCAATAGTTCTACTTGTTCACAGGCTCCAGAAAATCAAAATTTTGGCATGAAACATGGCATTTTGGCTTGGTCATGCTGAGGTCATGCTGGGGTCATGTTGAGGTCATGCTGACAGCATGAGCCCAATGTGACCTATCAAAGGTGGCTCAAATCAACATAAGAACAGACTCAAATTCAGCATCCAAGCCACCCTGGAGAGAAGGCAACAGTTGCACTTCAAAGAACAGGTGTCAAAGGTCAAGATTCAGCTCAAAATGTGTCACTTTCAGTTGGTCACGCTGAGGTCACACTGGTAGCGTGAGCCCAACGTGAGCACTGGTCAAGACTAAGAAAAGGACTTCCGATGCACGCTAAGGACACACTAAGACCAAATCAACTCACACTAGGAGACTTGGTGAAGTAGAGATGCCTCAAAAAACCATCGAACCACTCAAAGCGACACCCTACAACAATCGATTCAAAGGACCATGAAGTTTCAAGTGATCTGAAGTCAATCCCTCTTGGAATTCATTGTAAGCTTCATCATCTATGAGCTTGTCAAGCTCTTATGCTATTTCCCTAAGCGTAAGCTATCTTGTATTGTAAGATACAGTGCACCTAGTCTAGAATGTAGTCTGCCTATGTACACCTATCACACAATCCATTTTTTGCGGATCTCACAGCCATTGACCTCATGCATGAATCCTACTCCTGGGCCTAGAAAAATGTATAAATACCCTGTTCATTGACATAAACCAAGTTGGAAATTTTGGTAGAAAGAAAACCAGCAATCTTGAGCCCAAACGCATGTGATCCCAGCACCTACAAACACATCACAGTAGAGCTTAACGTTTGACTCGCAATCCATACACACAACTACGTTTTGACTGGTGCACACTCTTGTTAAACAATACAATACAATACTGTTTCATTATTGCCTTCCATTTATATTTTTTACTTTGTTTACGCTTCATTTATAATTCAATCTCTGTTTACGCTCTGCGCTCTATTTGCATTTCATGTTGCTATTTGCATTCCATTTATACTATTTATGATAGCCCTAGTGCTAGCCGTAGCTTACACTTGGGGAAGTCCTTGGTTGATTTACATGTAGACTATCCAAGGTACTCTGCCTTCATTTTTCCAACTTGCCCTCATGTGAAGGCAAGGTTAGATGTATCTCTATAGAGATCTTTTGGTGTTCATTTTCCTCTAGCCTTACATGGACGATTTTGGATGGTATAGTCATGCTGAGTCCCATTTGAGTCGAGAGGCTACCATTAACAAAAGAGTGTAGCAATCGTGTTAGCATAGCAAGGTTAGAAATCTCAACAAAATTCTAGCATAACAACATGAGAACATCTAACACTACTACTTACCCATCTTAGGGTCCACCTACCAAAGGTGATTGATCATGTCATCAACAATTCCCTGCACAAACGCAAGCTTGTCGGGGATCTCAGCCCATGATTCCGCATGAGTCAGAGGAGGTCCTACAGCATCAACAATAGCACCTGTTACATGACTAAACATATTAGCAATGGTTGAAAGGGGGCTATGACTAGGCAAACATATTGTGAAACTCACTAGCGTTTGTCTATGGTCTCCCTTCTGGTTGATGCAAAACGATGGCGATAGCCTTGGTAGAAGGCCCTGCTGAGTTTGCACAAGCCTCTTCTTCATGCGCTGGCACCTTTCCTTTGGAAAGACCAATGTTCCTTTCATTTAAGGGAGACTCTACTTCATCTCCAAAAGAATCCTCCTCGTTGGTAGAAGGATTCTCCCTAATGACAAGAGCCCCTACCTTAGCAATAGGAGCTCCTTTATTCTTGACCGGGGCCCTTTCTTCCACGACTAGGGCCTCCGTGTCTTTATTTGTTGCCCCTACCTTAGGGGCCGACAATTCTTCATTGTCTTCTTCCTCTTCTTCTTCCTCTACCAGTAGAGAAGCATGTTTTCATTAGTACAAAATGCTACGTTGCCTAGCATAGCAGACAATGACAAAGTCAGCATTACACAAAAGTGTTTACCAATAGGGGGTTGCATCCTTTGCAGTTTAAGCCATAGTCTTCGCCCCTCCTCTTCCTCCATGTGAAGGGTTTCCTTAGCTAGAGGAGGTCTCTTCCACTACGACTTTTTGGACATAGTATCGGCTATGAGATGTTTCCCCCCATGACATGCTACCAGCTATAGAAGGAGGTGTCTCTCCTATGCTGTCCTCGCCATAAACGTCATGAGCCACCTGATCCTTAGTCGTTATAGATAGCAACTCACCAATTATTTTTGGGGGATCTTGGGCTCTGATGGTCCAAAGAATCTGACAAATCCATGATCTAGAAATATGGTTGCAATTTCACATGACCCAAACTCCATTCTTGCGAACCACCAAAAACCTCGCGAAGTGCTTCAGACAGCCTATGAAGAAGGCATAATGTATGTTGGAGCGAGACTCCAATTTCTGGCGGAGTTCCAAGATTTTGGCCTACAAGCCTTAACATAGATAGCTAGCCTAGTTATAATGGGTCCCCTATTTCATGACCTCCTACATTATTTAGACCTACTCAAGCCCCAGGACCTTCCCTTGGGTAAGCAGCTAGGGGAATGCACGAGCATAGAAGACAGGGTAGATCTCCTTGGTAGGACTATCTTTAAGCTTCTCCATGGGGATCCCCTTTTGCTCCTTAGCAATCCCCAGCCACTCTTGAATATCCTTCTTTTGAAGGATCAGCTCCTTCTTACCTTTCGACCCTATGAGAACACTATTACTAGGAACACTAAACAAGTCCATGAACAGTTAGTCATCGATTTCAATGATCACCCGCATGCCCCGTATATGCATGCGGAAGTGGCCCACATTTTCGAAAAAGGAGTTGACCAGGGAGAGCATCTCGATGGAAGGAATACTAAGATTTGGAGCCATGAACAGATCCATAAGCCCAACCTCTTGGATGTTCCAGACCAAGGAGTCCGAGGCCACACAGTTCATCCAGCATTGGCTTGGTTCTACTTCGCTGTATTTGAAGTAGATGTTCACCCCCTGTGCCTTGGTGGTTACCACCATCACCTCCTAGGGCTTCTTCACCCCTACAATAGTTTCACAAAAATATTTAGCATAAAAAGTAGAAAGCACAAAGATTACAAAGACACTTAGGCATGTAACACTTACTATTTGGCCGACCAGGCCTATATGGTAAGGGGAACGATGGAAGTTCAACCAGAACTTGTTCAACCGTGATCACTTTGAAGGGTTCCATCCACTTGTCATCCAGCCAACCCTGCCCCTTGTACTGATCATAGAGAATGCAATATAGGCCTAGGTAGGTGTGGTATTCACCCCGTCATTGACCGATCATGCCTGCCCATAGGTTCTCAGCAGAAGAAAACTCCTATAGGGCTATCTGTGCTATAGCCAATAGACTCAGTTTGTCGTGAACCCCATCCTTGTTGATGAAGAAGCTAGTAAAAAATGCACACTATTAGCATTTAGCGAATATGGCCAGCATCGCACAATATAGCGAAGCAAGGCTGTAAAACTCACCCGCCAACATAGTAGACAGTTCCTTGAGGGTTTTGGAAGCATGTTTTCATAAAACGTGCATGGAATAGTGTGTTGAAACGGTGGTAGCAGCTGTACTCCAGCATCTCCTAGATCCAAGCTATAGCGGCCGAAAACATCGATAGCTAGAAAACATTGAGCGGTTGGCGGGTTCAATAGTTTCGAGCCCATACCTATGGGAGGGCCGTACTAGGTGTGTGTGGATACGGGGCACCTTGAACGGTCTGGTCAATCAAACAGGGAATTAATCGATGTCTATATAGCCTTTTGCAACATATAATTTGGAAATAGAAATGAAAGCATGAAATAATGCTTGAAAGTAAATAAAGCAGAAAAAGTAGTGCAAAAAGCAACAATAAGCAGGAAACAAAGTAAAGTACAGTTCGAAAAATGCACTACTCTGAAGCTACAAGCTTGCCCTATCAAGGTGGATATAGTCAGTTCCACAACATGGCGGAGTGTAGAGATCCCGAGAGTAACCAAGATGTGTAGACAAAAATAGATTCTGTGCTTGGGTGCGGCCTTGGGCACTGACAATGCAGGGATTCTACCAAGGTGGTAGAAAGGGAGGTAGAACAAAATGTTAGCTAAAGATGCTAACTATTTGCAGGTTCAAACAGAAAGCTTACAATGCTCAGTGCTCAATGTTATGATGCTTGCTTTTTTGAACCTCTAGAGAAAGTTGAACCCTTTGAGCGCTACTCATTGGGGTATTTATAGTGCTAAAGGGTACGTGAAAGGGACAGTTTGGATGCCACATGCCTCGGGCCCACATTAACTGGCTGGCACCACATGTTCCATGTATGACCGTTGGACCTGCATGACCATTGTAATGCAAGCCTGTTATGCCGTAACTATGAGTCTACCATGCTATAATTGCATCATCAGTGTCTAGAGACATGTGCCAACGGTCCAATTAGGTGAATCACATTAATGTTGCACAACCACCTGCATGCCCTGCTATGCTTTGTAGCGTAGCATGCTTGGCATAGCGTAGAACCTTTTCGTGCATTCTGCTACATGTGTGTTGCATGCTTACTATGCTATGCTATGCTACGTAGTGTAGCAACTGGCCTTAGTCACAAAAGCTTTGCTGATTTGAAAACTTTGCTTCCTACAAGACTTATAAACTTGTTGATTTTGCCCTTCGAGCTGCCTTCTATCTCTTTTGCAGGATTGCTATGCCTCGCTATGCCATATAGCTCAACGTAGCATAGTAGCAGACATGGTCCACTGCTTCTTGATAGAAAGGGATATTATTGAAGGACTTGAAATTGGGCATGGGGACTGACTGTGAAGTTATTTCCATGCTACGCTACGTCACGTGGTGTAGCGTAGTGTAGCACCCCATTCTGCAATCGTCTTTTGAAGCTTGCTACACTACATAGTGAGGCGTAGTGTAGCGTAGCAAAATTCATGACTTACAAAAATTTCCGAACTGTTTCATGCATCCAGAATGCTGCTGCCAACTCCGTGCATAGTTTCTAAGCAGGTTGTCAGCTGGGCAGGCTACTTAGATGGATAGACAGGATGACTTGTAGAGCTTGTTTACACCTAAAGTAGAAAATTTTCTGAACTGGCTGGCCTGAACTCAGAACGTTCTCCTCCCAAAGAACTGTTGTGGTGGTTGAACGAATTGTAAGGCCTGGTGAAGCAAAAATGATTTCAAATATTTTGGGGTGTTTCATTGGTTCCTCTTTGTTGACCTCTGGAGGACTGGCTCGATAGACATTGACAAAGAATATGAAATACTGCAACAGGCAAAATGCTGTTGTTGTCACTTAGTGAGTGTCGAGACATCGCTTGGTTGTACTTGAGAATGTTGCATTGGTTTTGTAGAGTTTAAGGCAGAGAGCAAAGATGATGTTTAATAGAGCCCCTCATCAGAGTGCTCATGAGGGACTCCTTCGCATTTTCATCTTTCGCTGGTGCCATTCTTCAACCTCTTGTAGGACAAGTGTTTCCTTCGCAGGGTGTGTTGTGTTACATTTGTAAAGGTTTTTGACCTACCACAAATGCTTTCCATATGGCGAGTTGTGTTACGCACATCATGGAATTTGCACTCTAGAGTAGCTAAGCTAGTCGAGGTACTCGCTTCGCGACGCTATAGCTTTTGCTGTTGTCGCAAGCGGTGCTTGCAAGGGAAAAGGTCTTGCTGGCTGTTAGCATTGTTAAAGCTGTTGGACATCATTGCTGGTGTACGATGTCCAAAGCAGGAAGGCCAGTAGCGGTCTTGATAGCACTGGCGTGGAGGAGTCAGCCTCCGAGGCACCGGGAGTTGTTGCTAGTGTGGATGCACTGTAATCACTGCCAAGGGCATGCTTTCTCAGTTCAGCTATGGGATCAGCTACCACATAGCTAAACATCGTGTGAGCTAAGGCATTGGCAGGGGGATGGAGAGTAACAATATTATGGCTAGGCCTCAATACTGCTAGAACTCTAGATGCAAGAACTAGCCTAGGAACTTCCGTCAGGGCGGTCGGCCGTGGCGATGGTAGGTTCAGAGGGCCAGTATAATGTCATACGGCCTCTTTAGAGGGTTAGCATCATTCTAAGGGTGACAATGTCACTTGTGTCTCAGACCATGTTCTCATTGCATCGTGAACTACTTTTCGGAGCTGCGATGTCCCAGCCACATGTCAGCATCGTGCATGCTTGTCTGATGCGTACTTGGCATCGATGCATACTAGGGATGTGACACGAACCCAGTTTAAGGTTTTGGTAGACCATGTGCTGGTTTAAGATCCTAGCAGACCGCTGTGCTAGTTTAAGATCCCAGCAGATCGTACATGCCAGTTTAATGTCGTAGTGTTCAAGCAGTGCCAATTTTACGTCATAGAGGATGGTTGCCACCAATTTAACATCCTAGTGAATGTTGCTTGATGCTGCTAGTTTATCGTCATTATGGACACTGCTTGGTGCTGCTAGTTTATCATCATTGCGGATGCCTTTTCAGTGCGATTGCTAGTTTATCATCGTAGTGGACTGTACTTGTTGTTGCCATTGTGCTTCAGACGTAGTACAGCTTGAGATACGAGTGATTCACTGGATTGGCGAACTCGTTGCCGTCCATGTCCTCTAGCTTGAAGGTTCCATTCTTGAAGACTTTAGTGACCACGTAAGGACCTTCCTAGTTGGCTGAGAATTTGCTCATGTGCTCACGGATGACCTTGAGGATGAGGTCTCCCTTTTGCATTGAATGTCGATGGGGGTCTGCATGGTGCTTATGCTACTGTTTGCTTTGGTAGTGCTTGATGCATCTCAGCATTTGTGCATGCTCCTCCTCCATTGAGTCAAGGTCGATGGTTCATGACTCATTGTTTGGGGCTTTGCTCACAACATCCGTGAGGATCATCTAGAGTAATGGTACCTGCAACTCAAGAGGCAATACAACTTTAGATCTGTAAAAAAGACTGTAAGGGGTCTTACTTGTTGTGGTCCTACACATCATTTGGTAGGCCCACAGGACATAGACAATTTTCTTGTGCCACATCCTCTTGCTGTTGTTAAGAATCCGCTTCAACAAGTTGATGATGGACTTATTTGTAGCTTTCGCCTACTCGTTCACCTATGGATAATAAGGGGAAGAAAATGATTGTTTAATGCCTAGATTGCTATAGAAGGTTTGGGTTTCTGTACTGCTAAATTGTGGCCCATTGTTGGTCACAATAGTCATTGGGAGCCCAAACCTTGTTATGATTTTGTCAAGGATGAAATGGCAGATTTGCTGAGATGTCATTTTCCTCAGGGGAATAGCTTCCACCCACTTGGTAAAATACTCAGTGGTGATGATAATGAAGCTATGCCCTATGGAGGACTTAGGCGTGATTGGCCATATGAGGTCTAATCCCCATCATTGGAAGGGCCACGTGATTTACGTTGAGTATAGGTCTGTACGCGAGACGTGTATGAGATTTGCATATCTCTGGCATGTGTCGCACGTCTTGACTTTCGTTAGGCAGTCACACTCCATGTGGGGCCAGTAGTACCCTAGGCGTATGATTTTTGCAGCCATATCCCTGGGTGCTATGTGGCCACCACAAAACCCCTCATGGACTTCATTAACTACCTTTTGCACCTACTCACCACCCATGCATGCCACCAACATCCCATTGGAGGAACGTCGACATAGGGTGCTATTTCCCATTAGCACGTATTACCAGGCACACTTACGGATTGCATCTCGCTGGGCAAATGTTAATCCACCTAGGGGTTCACCATGTTGTAGATAATTTTTAGAATTGGCATACCACTCTTGGATATCTGTAGCACTCTAAGATGCCACATGTTCCACCTGAGTGATAGGCTCCACGCATTCTATAATCAAGTTTGGTAGGTTTGCCAATGAATGTGATGGAATGTTTAATGCAAGGGTAGCAAAGGCATCTGCCATAGTGTTCTCGTTGCATGGCACGTGTTGCAAATCTGTGGTTGCAAATTGATTAAGCAGGATTTTCACTAGATCACAGTAGGGTTGCAGGTGCGTAGCTTTGCAGGTGTAGACTATAACGATGGAAAACGTCGGCCGTTGGAAATACCCATGGAAATCCATGGTACACAATTCTAACTCCGGATCCGTGCGAGGACCGTGCTGGAAAAAATGAATCCGAGGTGCGCTGAATGATCTTGTCGATCAAACAGGAACTTATTTAATCAGTAAAAGGTTTGATAATAATTTTGATGGTGAAATACAGGTTCTTTATGAAGCGATGTAATGTTGTTACCTTGAAAGTAATTGAAGATAATGCAAACGATTTAGGTAAGATTGCCAAATCTGTCTAACTAGGGTGCAAGAGATCATATTTGACAGATAATATGATCACAAGATTTGAGATTTAATTTATGAAAATAATATGTTTGATAGAATGAATTTAGGTGGGCTTCGGTTTGGACGAAGCAGATGCTAGTGACAAGAAAGTTATACAAATATGAAACAAACGAGGATCAATCTACCTTGATCTAGCCAATCTGGACGCAAGGAAGTCAGATCTGTGGGAGAATATCTGGTAGTCAATTGTTTCTGATCAAGAATTCTTGTCAATCACTTTCGACGTTCTCACGATCGTTGATTCTCCTTTGCTCTTTTGCTAGTCTTGAAAGAAACATTTTTCCCACCCCTTGATCTTCATCAATTGGAACATTTATAAGGTTAAGATTAGGAGAGAAATGTGGTTTAAGTGACATGTGTCCTGCACTCATAAAATGCCGTTGACTCAATGTGATGTTGTTGAAGCTTATGATGTGATGTTGTGTGGTGCGTTGTAAACTACCCTTGTGCGGGCTTTGGCACCAGGCTGTCCTTTGATTATGATGTAATACACTAGAGAGCGTATTGTGGCATATGGTGTGCTTATCATTACTTAAATTATGCTGCATTACACTAAATTATGCATAGTAGTGTAATTCAGCATAAATGAAAAAACTGCAAAAGTTAAAGTGTTGTTGCTGTGTTTCCTCTATTTCTATCTTTTTTGGGGTTTTTACTACGCTGCGCTATGTAAAGCAGGGTAATGGGCCCTTTAACCAAAAAAGAAAAATCACTGAGATGCACGTTATACAGCAAATTGTTGCTTAGGACTTGAGATTTTTGCCAGGCTGTGGAAGTCTTGTATGCTTGCCATCCTTGATGCTACGGTGGGCTGTCTTTGATATTACGCTACACAATGTGATGTTACGCTATGTAGCATAATACAACGTAATTTGCCAAAAATTAAGATTTTTGAAATAGATAACTTGCAATGTTGGAAGCTTGGCCATCGTGCTTTCGTCGCTTTGCTCCATCCTATGGAATTCACTTGTGCTGTGCTGCGCAGCATGGCGAGATAGACCTTCGACTGAAAAGGAACTTGTCGTGCCTCGCTTTGTTGCAACCCTTCATTTGAGTCACTAGTCTTTTCACTGAACTATCAAGGCCTTGAAATTTTCACGGTGTTTCAGTGGCCCCTCTTTGTTGACGTTTAGAGGGCTTACCCAAAAGACGTTGACAAAGAATACGAAACACCAAAAAATCAAAAGCGTCAATGGTGTCTATCGAAGACTACTCAAACGTTGTTCTATCAAACTTAGAAGTGCAAGGATTGAAGGAAACATAGTGTAGAAGGGATCTTATAGGAGTTAAGGATGGTAGGTTTGGGGAAGACTCAAATACATGATCATGAAGCTTCTCCAAATAAGTCATTACGTCCTTTTGCTAATGTGTTAATGAAAGGTTACGCCATCATACTGCATATCAAGGGCTTGCAAGTGCGATTTGTGTTATGCCTACATGGCCTGGACGAGTTGTCTTACATCCATTTTGCTAAACCCCCCCTTTTTTTGTTGACAAAATGTAGATTGCATGCCACAGGGCGAGCTACGTTACACCAGTTTATGGGCATGACAATGAAAAACGGAGTTACTTAATGCTTATCGTCTGTACAAGTAGAGAAGAAGGCAGGACAATTGTAAGGATAAGGAAGGGATAAGGAAAGGGGGAAGAATAAGGTAAGACATCTGATGGAGGGAGAGGTAGGGTTTGCACTTTCAAGTGACCAGACTAGTCTGAGCAGCCATCTCCAAATGCCATGACGCGTCACCTACTAATGAAAGTATCCTTGATCGACGCTGTCATAACAAGTAGCCTGCAAAACACAACATAGAATAGGAAGGTAGGAACAAATGTCATGATCATTAAGGAGAGATGCTGTTGAAATGAGCACCATCCAAAACAACAAGGACAGTGTAGGCCCTTGAAAATGGGACCACAGCAAGCAGTAAGAGTGCCAATGTTGATGCTGTGGTTCCTGTAGTTTCCTTCAAGAGCCAGATTCATCTTGCTCGAAGGACCATGCAAAGAACGTGTCAGACGAATCTGCTACGCCAGCATTTAGTGATGGCAATGGATGGAGGCCATTTAGGCTATGGGTAACCATGGTTTTTTCTGGGCCCCAAGCGGTAAAACTGATCCTAGGAGGTGTAGCTATGAAGTGGCTATCATAGCAACATCTCTGAGGGGTCAGTAGTATGCCTTTTGACATGTCCAAGGAATTAGTAGAATGTCGGTGGGGTAATGGCATCGTATCTGTCCTGATGCATTGCCTACTCCATCTGGTAGGGATGTAGTGCAAGAATGATCATGCTTGCTTTCTTCAAGGATGGCTGATTGACAGACTCTAGTTTTAGGTCTTGGTTGACTGTTGTTGCTAATTTTAAGTCTCAAAAGACCGTGGTCCTGGTTTAACATCTGGGCAGATGGGAATCTGCTAGTTTTACGTTGTAGTGGATGATGGAAGGGCTAGTTTATGGTCCTAGTAGACCGTTTTGGTTTTATGTCATGACCCAGGGACAAGTCTGTGCTGGTTTAGCATCTCAGCAGATATGTGGTTACCTTTGCTAGTTTAGCATCTTAGTGGACACGTGCAAGCGCTACGAGTTTTACGTCATAGCAGACGTGGTACAAATTTGCCAGTTTTACGTCATAGCGGACATTTGTTACCTGGTTTTGAGCTGAGTCAATGTTCAGATGTAATACCACTTTAGGTATAGATGATTCACCAGATTTGGTAGTTCGTTGCCATCGATGTCTGCTAACTTGAATGCTCTGTTGCCATATGTGCCGAGGACCAGGAAAGGGCCTTCCAAGTTCATAGAGAACTTGCCTACTGGTTCATGAATGGCCTTGAGAACTAAATCTCCTTTCTCAATTGGTCGTTGATGCAAGTTGTGCCGATGCTTCTATCGCTATTTGTCTTGATATCTCTCGATGGTGTTGAGCGTCTGGATGGTGTCGAGCGTCTGGTCAGATGGTAAGATGATAGACACACATCCTCAAGAGAAAGCATAATAATAGTGGCTGCACTACTACCTCTAGTGGTTGAAGCTCTGTCAAAATATAACGTCGCTTAAAGGCTTGTTGATACAGGGCTTAAACTGTGTACATGTTTATCCGGGAATTTTGGCTCTATTGTAGCTTGATCGTTAACTGGTGACGTTGCTAACTAGTCAGCTATGGCTTGGTCTTTGGTGGATGATTGGCAAACATAATGTAAATCGAACTCAGCTATGATAGCTTTCCAATGAGCTATTCTGCTACTTTCATACAAATTGTTAGAGATAGCCTGCAGAACGTTACTTTTACAAATTATGTTGACCTGAATACAGAAAATATACTGCCTACATTTCTTAAGTGCAAAAACTAATGCCAAACAGTTACGCTCCACTTCGTTGTACCTTGTTTCATATGCAAATAGAGCATGACCAAGGTAATAGATAGGTGCTTCTAACCCATCGTTCCTTTTCTAGCAAAGTAATGCAGCTATAGACATGTCCGAGTTAGCTAGATAGATGTAGAAAGGCTGATCCCTTTGTGATGGGAAAACCGTCGGTAAATGTTGTAGCTCTTCTTTTAAGTTGTCAAATGCACACTGGAAATCATTAGTCCATTCAAAATTGACACCCTTCTTCAAAAGATGTTGCATGGGGTGCAATTTATCTGTTAACTTTGAAATTAACCACCCGATGAACTGAAGCCTACCTTGTAACCCACGTAGTTCCTTGAGATTTGTTGGTGGTGTCAACTCAACGATGACCTTAACCTTGTCGGGGTCGACCCGGATCCTAGTCTTTGATACCACAAACCCTAACATACGTCCGATTTTGACTCCGAATGCATAGTTCTTTGGGTCAAGCCATAAGTCATGTTGGAGAAATCGTTTAAGGACTAACTCCAGGTCTAGTGAATGATCTTATGACTTTATAGATTTGATAGCTATGTCATCTACATAGTCGTTCAATCTCCCTAAGAGGTA
The DNA here is from genome assembly GCA_015680685.1 of Gnetum montanum. Taxonomy (NCBI): domain Eukaryota; kingdom Viridiplantae; phylum Streptophyta; class Gnetopsida; order Gnetales; family Gnetaceae; genus Gnetum; species Gnetum montanum. The sequence continues at coordinate 254,668 of MNCI01028043.1, read as the reverse complement.
ATCACTAAAGATGTATGTCATGGCTCATTAATATGTTTCTCCAGTGTTCTTTAACCTGAAAGGCATCATGGTGTAGCAGAAGGTCCCCTAGGACGTCATGAATGTTGTGGTCAATTGGTGCTCTGGGTTAATACAAATTTGATTATAGCCTGAGAAACCATTCATAAAGGAAAGGAGTGCATGGACAGCTATTGTGTTGATTAGTTGGTCAATACTCGGTAACGGGAAGTTGTCTTAATTGTAGCTTTGTTCAGATCCCGGAAGTCTATGTAGATCCCAGAAGGCTTGCGCATTGAGATGATCAGGCTTCACCAGAATCTTGAAACCTGTTTCAATGTGCATTTTGCCTTCTTCATAGCTTGCTTCCAGTGTTTTTCCAAATTTTTGGTGGTCTAGACGAATGGGGTCTGGGTTCAACAAGATCACACCTAGATCTCCAAACCATGGATCTCCCATATTTTCGGCACTATCCGATTGCAAGACTTGCCTGAGGGAATAGGGGAGTCGTTGTCGATGATGACTAGGAGTATGGCTACACCTTGAATGCGGGGCCAAGATAGTGTGGGTGGAGTGCCTCCCTTTGACACCGGCGACGTGTCAAGAGGAAAGCGCCTAGTTGCTGAGATAGTGGATTCATCAGTGCCGCGGAAAAAGCCTCATTTGAACGAGGGATATTCTGAGCTAGTGGGTGGTGTTGGGAGGAAAATGCAGATCAGATTTCAAAGGAGCAATCCTCCAAGTTGTAAGTGTGAAGATGTATTAAGTGTTACAGTTTGTGTAGAGACACCGTTATGTAGCGTAACATTCGTTGAACAAAAAGTGCAATCCTATGTTAACTAGCCATGTTGTCTAATAGTGAGGGAAAAGGTTGTAGACCGATTAACCCATGAAACAAGGGCTATGGTCTTATGGTGTGGAGAAGGGACCTTGGTCTAGGAAGAAGAGGCCCCAATTAATAAGATGAGGAGTGCACAGCCTCTCGCGCGTGAAGAGGAAATAGCTATGAAGGATGCCGAAGTCCTTTTAGCTAGAATTAACTAAGGCAAGTGGTTTTTCTCTTGATAAAATTAATTTTTATTTTGTACTAGTTGTTATAATATCTTAGTCATACCTTTTATCCTGCGTAACAGGTGATCAGAGCGTGCCCTTGACAACGGCAGTGACTCAATCCTGGGGCGAATTTCCTGATAAATTCGCCTTTATGGAAGGGGTCGTTCAAGATATGATCGATTGCTTAGAGCGAATCGATCCTAAAGCTGGTATGCTATGATCCTCACATAGAGGTTGTTTTACTGTGACATTACGCTACTTAATTATGTCTAACTATTATTTTCGTGTTATTGGAGCTCACCTCAGGTGGGACCTGTCAGCACCCATTGATTTAGACACCGTCGGGCCCTCATCAGAAGCGGCCGTTGTGCCATACAACATTTATGAAGAAATGCATAAATGTGCTTTATGCTCAAATTGGTCCTTATGGGAGTATCAGAGTGTAAACGAGGACCTCTGGAAGAGATTGCAAAGGTTGGAGAAGGAAAGAATGGCTCTACGCGATGAGGTCAGGGATCTAAGATCACGAAATGAATTCCTGCAAGGCCAGGAAACGGGAGGTGAAGACTGGAGGACAGCTATCGTTGACTATGCCTGTTACTGGGCTGTTGTTAGGAACAACGTCCAAACTAGCTGTGAACTAGTTGAACAACGGATGTAGATGGACCTCCTTGCTAAGAGGAACCAGGACTGGAAGGATTATAGCGCGAGTGTACAAGAGTGGGGGTAGACATAGAAGGATCATAAACATGTTTACAACTTAGAAAGTGCTACCTACCATCAACACTATAGGGATTCTACCATTGAGGCTCAATCCCTTCGACTATTTCTCGATGTTATAGGCACTTCCAAGGCATTTGAAAAGTTCTAGGAGCAAGTGATGGTGAGTGCCTCTCTGGAAAGGGAAGTTACTCTTCCTGGAGGTGAGACTACCGTCCCTTCCTTCTTCCCTGAACCACCTCGATGGACTCCCATGGAGAAGGGGAAGGTCAAGGCTAGAATTGATCTAGGAGACGGGGTTTGTTCTAAGCTCACCGACAACAAAATCATGCACCATCTGTAGTATTATTGCATTTTTTTATACCTAGTTTTGACAACGATGTTAATTTATGTGCCATGCCTGATCGCAGGAACAACCTAAAGAAATTCCTTGACAAGATGAAGCTAACGAGGGTGGTGACCCTCATGAAGAGGGTGTGCAGGAGATGGAGCATGCTGAAGGGTCTCACGAAGAGGATCGCCCTTATGAAGGGGTTTCTCGTGCAAAATATGGCCTCTATGAGGACGACCTCCTCAGAGTAGAAATTGAACTAGGTGATACAGGAGATAGTGGTAGTAAGGGGGATGTGTAATGGATTAACCTAATGTTTTATTGTGGTGAAGACAAGAGACTATTTTCTTCTTTTAACGTATTCGAGACAAATTTTAGTATTAATGTTAATGCTCTTTTCATTGTTACATATTAATGTTAACGTAGGTTTTAACGTTGTGATAAGTTGTGATTAGTTTTGAGAGCATAGTGTCGATGTGGTTGCTAGTTTGAAACCGTCATGGACTGTTAAATTATCTAAATGTAAAACATAAATGATATTGCTAGTTTAAGGCCATTTTAGGCCCTGGTTAAAGCCGTTTTGAGCCTCTTTTTTGATGTTTTTAGTTTTAAAGTATGAAAAGTAAGCATAAATTGGATTTCGGTATAGAGTGTGAATGAAATTTGCGTTCCAAGAGTAAATGGGATTTAGATACAAAGCGTAAATTGCTAGTTTAAGTCCATTTTGAGCCGTAGTTGATTCAAGTGCCATGCGTAAATGAAGTTGCTACTTTAAGGCCATTTTTGGCCTTTGCGTAATTCAAGTTATGAAATGTAGAAGGTTGCTAGTTTAAGGCCATTTCAGGCCTTTGCGTAATTGAGTGCAAAGTGTAGATACAGTTGCTAGTTTAAGGCCATTTCAGGCCGTTGCGTAATAGGAGTAAAGAAGATAAAAACGTAAAGCCAAACACAAAGGTAAACAAGAGCGTAATGAAATTAACTTGTGGAAAGCGTAAATACATGCGTAAGAAGCATAGGCGATAAGTGTAAACAAAGTGATTAATGAGACCCTAGTAGTTAGGCAACATTGTTTTACCTGCTAACTCCATAACTATCTCTTAATTACCTTCATCTTTAATGATGCGTAAGGACGGGGAGATTTATGGCCCTTCTCCTTCACATCACAATCTTCCCCTGGGAATGGTAGTTCAGCCCAAGTTAGACTATCATCGACCATTGTTTCGACTTGCTCGAGTACTAGAAGAGGGGACTAATTCTTAGACATTTCTATCTCTGACCCTTGTTCTGTCTCTATCTTATTAACAGCCTGAGGGATTGTTTCATCACCGCGGATAATCACTTCTCCTCCTGCATAAGGAAAATGGATTTCCTGGTGAATGGGTGATGAGATTACCCTCAGTTGGGCTAACCAAGACCTCCCAAGAATTAGATTGAATCTAGGCATCTCTTCAACCATGATAAACGTAGCATCTATGGGGAACTAGTCCCCTACTACAAAGTTGATGTGGACGGTCCCTTTGACTTGCACCCATGCCCCATTGAATGACTTTAGGCATGATGTTGTTGTAGGACTAATCTGATCGATCAAGCCTAATTTATCCACTATGGGATAAGGGATGACATTAGTGGCCGCCCCATCATCTACATGTACTCTCCGGATTCGGTGCTAGCCGACCCGGATAGTGATGAACATGGGTGTTGTAGTCACTTGAACCTCAGGGTCATCCTTGATGGATTCATCATGAAAGGTCAATGGGGTGGTATCAGGTTTTTTAGTGGTAGGGAGAAGCATGATGGAGTGAATCGCTCCTTCATCTGCCGGTAGGCTTTCGTCCATAGGTATAGACATTAGCATGCAAACCATTGCTTCATGATGTGTTTGAGATGTTATGAGAAATTCATAAAGGCTCAATCTTATATTTTTCTATTTCAAAGCCTATTTGACTTGTGCCAGGGTGTTAAAGAGATGCTTCCCATCATCAGAGTGTCTGTCACCCTTTTCCTCCTTCATTCACCCTAAGAGGCAAATTTTGTAGGGAGGAGTGATAGTTGGCCGAGGGTTAGGCTTCCCTTGGCCTAGGGGAGATGATTGCTTTCATGTAACCTCTTTGTCCTTGGAAAGTGGGGCTAACGGTGCTGAAGAGAGGGGTTGAGGTTTGGATAACCCCAACATAAGAGGACCCTTGGCTACATCAATGGTGACAGTAGGTGGGTTTGACTTAGAGGATTATCCCTGGGTAGGATGGGTGGTCCATAGTTTTGACACTCTGATAACTAAGGGTGCCTTGGGTATAGGTGTGGGCTGTGCCATGGCATTAACAATTGCAGGCTATCGGGAAGCATTTTGGGATGAAGTTCGGAGGATGAAAGGGTGCCTTGGAGTGCCACTCATCGGCGCTGAAGAACCTGTCGTTTGGATTCAGCGAGGTTGCACTCGCAACACAAAAGGCTACCTCAGGTGGGCCTGATTATCGCCCTCTGTTCCTACCACGTTGATTGTGTACCCTGCATTTATTGCATTCAACGGGTCTCGGTACACATGCATGGCCTGGTTTTCTAGGCATGTTAAGCTACTACTATTTAAGATCAAGTTCCCTTGATCTATCAGATGTTGGATGTCATCTTTCAATGCCCAATAGTAGTCCATATCATGGCCGCACAATTGATGATAGTCATAGAATTAGTCTAGTTTAAAGTTTTAGGCACAAGCGGTTCATTAGGTTGGGTTGAGGAGGGATTCTTGAGTAGCTCGCAGTGGCACCTGTGGTGTTTTAGAGCCTCCTCGGACACCACCTTGTGTCAGATATGGCCGATTCCCAATAATTGCTTCAGAAGTTCTGAAGGCTTCACAAGTAGAGTTGTGTAATTTGAGCAATCCTTACGCTCAAATTTTGGCCCTAGCTATGGAGGTGCTTCGGGGGTAGAAGTAGCTTCGTGATTGGTACCACCTAAGCTTGTTGCTAGCTCAGCTGGCTTAGTAGTTGTTTTCTTGTTATTGTTGCCTTTCTTCTTGACCCCTTTAGCAACCACTACCACTGTAGTCATGGTGGCTTCTCCTTTGTCCTTGCTTTTCCTGTGAGCGTTCTTGTAGACCACATATGCTAGGTCTTTGGTAGCCTCTGCCATGTCTTAGATCTTCTTAGTCTGAGCAAAAGCCTGGCTGAGGGAACGGGGGGCAAGGTAATATAGCTTAGACATGATAAAGTCATTGACTGCTCCCTTGAAGATCGCCAATAGATGGCCCTCCGCAATGGGTTCGTGGATCTCATTCAAGGTGGTGCTCTAGAGTAGTATGAACTTTTGGACTGACTCAAGTGGATCTTGCTTAACTCCCATAAGCTGGTCTAGTGTTACTTCCAACTTCAGGTTGTATTTGAAGCGAGTCACAAACTAAGTTAACAGCTCTTCCAAAGTTGAAATGGAAGCACGTGGAAGTGCTCGGTACCAATCTAAAGCTTTACCCGTTCGGGACATAACAAAGACTCGGATGATGGTATGCAACCATTGTTGTAGCAATAAGGACTTTGACTTGAAAGTGACGAGGTGAGAATTGGGATCACCTTCCCCATTGTATTTTGTGAAATGAGGAAGGGGCATTCCAGGCGGCAATGACAGGACTGGGATGGACGGACTAATAGGATCATCCTGGTAGAAGTCCATGACCTGTACCATGTCAGAACCAGTGGCCTTAAGGTGCTTGACCTTCTCTATAAGGGTTTGAATGAGCTGGAATTCTTGGTCCAGCCCTATAGAAGATGATGTCATTTTTGGAATGGAAAAGGGAGCTACTCCGGGTAGCGGCATAGAGGTAATAGCTTGGCCGATGGTTGGCAGGATAGTCCTTGCCGACAATGTTGTTTGTGGCATCCACAATCCAGTGGTTAGCGCAGATGGGGAAACCACCATCAGCTATGCTATTGGGTACACTGCTTGCATAGCTAGGGGTATAGGTAGTGGTCCTACAACTAGTTTTAGCACTTGTGGGACGTGGCCTTAAAGGTGGGAATGGTAATGGTTTTGCGTAGGATGCACGACAAGAGACATGTTGGAAGCCCACCATGCTGTGGTGGCAGGCTTTGTCATGTGAACTGGGATCGTAGCTGGCATTGCAGGTATTGCATGCACATGCGGTGGCACAAGCGCAGGCACACGATGAGGCGAATTAGGTAATCTTGTCTGCTGAGGAATGATCTATGATGAACCCTCACCTAGGAAGATAGTTGGAGAATGAAAATGTAAACACGGTGAATGCGGGACTTGATCCATGTTAGAAAAGGGTGTAGTGACCATGAACAATGTATTTATACAAGATGTTGTTGAGGGAGGGGCCATGGTGAAATCGGCATGATTGCCTCCCTCAGAGTGGGATTCTAGATCATCCTGTCCATCATGAAGCACTTCTTCACAGAACATGGTTTCTAGTTCTTCTGGTGATGTCTTTGCCATCAACATTTGATCTATAACCTACCTTTGTTGATCTGTCAAGGGCATGAAAGTGGTAGACATAGGAATCAGTTCTTTCCCATCGCAGTACATGAGCTTGTATTCTCATTTTTCCTCAACTTCTTGTGGATAGAGATGCATATTTACCCCTAGCTTAGTGCAGAGGAAATTGTAGTGTTCCCTGCGCTGAGCTTGTCCCTCCGGCTCCTTGTTTTGTAGCCTAAGGGAGCGGCGTGGTCGCACTGGACTAGTTGGTTGCTCAACCATGGGGGGCGTAACTTGTAGAGTCCAAGGGTTTTCGAGATTGGCAGTGTCAATAGCTATGGTTGATGTAACCATTTTCAAATTAATGATGATAAAAGATAAAAATCAGGACAACATATGGGAACTAAGATAATAATTAGGGCTTTTTATCTTGTAGGATTCCAAAGGAATTGTCGAAGTGACCGATCTGTACCACACGATTTCGTAAACAACCCTGGAGGTATTACATTTATGTTGATCGACAATGGGTACAAACAACTCATGAGAATACCCGTGAAATGCGAATCAGCTATGAAGGCCCTCCTAGCACCAGAAAACTATAACGACAGAAAACATCGGCCACTTGAAATATTGACGGAAATCCGTGGTACACAATTCTAACCTCAGATCTATGCGAGGACCATGCTGGAGAAAATGAATTTGAGGTGCCTTGAATGGTCTTGTCGATCAAATAGGGACTTATTTAATCAGTAAAAGGTTTGATAATAATGTCAATGGTGAAATGCAATTTTTTTATGAAGCGATGTAATGTTATTATCCCTAAAGTAAATTGAAGATAATGCAAACAATTTAGGTAAGATTGCCAAATCTATCTAACTAGGGTGCAAGAGATCAGATTTGATAGATAATACGATCACAAGATCTGAGATTTAATTTATGAAAAAAATATGTTTGATACAATGACTTCAGGCGGGCTTCAGTTTGGAAAAAGCATATGTCAGTGACAAGAAAGTTATACAAAGATGAAACAAACAAGGATTAATCTACCTTGATCTAGCCAATCTGGGTGCAAGGAAGTTAGATCTGTGGGAGAATATCCAGTAGCCAATTGTTTTTGAGCAAGAATTCTTGTCAATCACTTCCAACGTTCTCACGATCACTGATTCTCCTTTGCTCTTTTTCCAGTCTTGAAAGAAAAATTTTGCCCACCCCTTGATCTTTGTCAACTGGAACATTTATAAGGTTAAGATCAGGAGAGAAATGTGGTTTAAGTGACACATGTCCTGCACTAATAAAATGTTGTTGACTCAATGTGTTGTCATTGAAGCTTACGATGCCATGCTACGTGGCATGTCGTAAACTACCCTCATGTGGGCTTTGGCACTAGACTATCCTTTGATTACACTGTAATACACTGGAGAGCGTATTGTGGCGTATGATGTGCTTGTTGTTACTTGAATTATGTTGCATTACACTGAATTACGCATAGTAGCGTAATTCAGCATAAATGACAAAACTGCAAAAGTTAATGTGTTGTTGCTGTGTTTCCTCTATTTCTATCTTTTTCGGGGTTTTTACTACGCTACGTTACGTAAAGCAGTGTAATGGGCCCTTTAACCAGAAAAGAAAACTCACTGAGACATGCATTATACTGTAAACTGTTGCTTAGGACTTGAGATTTTTGCCAAGCTGTCGAAGTCTTGTATGCTTGCCATCCTTGATGCTACGGTGGGTTGTCTTTGATATTACGCTGCACAATGTGATGTTATGCTATGTATCGTAATACAACATAATTTGCCAAAAATTAGGATTTTTGAAACAGATAACTTGCAAAGTTGGAAGCTTGGCCGTCATGCTTTCGTTGCTTTGCTCCATCCTCTGGAATTCACTTCTGCTGTGCTGCACAGCATGGTGGGACAAACCTTCAACTGAAAAGGAACTTGTTGTGCCTTGCTTTGTTGCAACCCTTTGTCTGAGTCACTAGTCTTTTCACTGAACTATCGAGGCCTCAAAATTTTCACAGTGTTTCATAGACCTCGGTGATTTGATTCACAACTAGTTGTGAATCTCCCTAGATTGCTAGGTGTTGTATGTTTAGTGCTTGGGTAGTTAACAGGCCTTTGGGTAGCCCCTCATATTTTGCCACATTGTTGGTGCAAGGGAACGTAAAATGATAAGTGGATGGATGCATTTCCCTAGAGGGGAATGTGATGACAACAGCGGCAATACCTCCTCACATAGTTGAGGTACCGTTGAAGTGTAAGGTGGCTTCGAAATGCGATGGGACGATGTTGACATTGCTAATGTATTCATCCGGGAATTCGAGGTTTATGGTTTCATGGTCGTCGATTGGCGAGGCCATGAGCTGGGTCGCTATAGCTTTACCCTTTGCTGACGATTGACTTACCTAACGTAGATCGAACTACACGGTTATTGCCTTCCATCGGGCTATCCTGCTACTTTCGTATAAGTTTTTAGTAATAGCCAGGAGTATATTGCTTTTGCAAATGATGTTGGTTGTACTGCGAAATAGGTAATTCCACCACTTTTTTAGTGCGAACACTAGGGCCAGGAAATTCTTCTCCAGTTCGTTATATTTTTTCCCATTTGCTATTAGTGCATGACTCAGATAATACACCGGTATCTCAGAACCGTCATCTTGTTTTTGACATAGCAGTGCCACAATAGATGTGTCAGAGGTGGCAAGGTAGATAAAGAAGGATTTATCCCTTTGTGGTAGATGCATAGTTGGGAGGTGTGAGAGTTCCTTATTTATGTCTTCAAAGGCTTGTTGACACTAGGTTTTCCATTCAAAGTTAACTCCCTTCTTCAGAAGATGTTGCATAGGGTGTAATTTATCGGTCAACCTTGCTATAAACCTTCAAATGAATTGCACTCTACCTTGCAAATCACATAACTCCTTAAGGTTTGTGGGGGGTGCTAGGTTGATGATGACCTTGACTTTGTCAGGGTCCACCCATATTCCAACCTTCGATACTACGAACCCTAACATGTGTCCAGTTTTCACTCCGAAGACGCACTTCTTAGGATTGAGGAATAAGTCATGCATTTGGCAGCATTTGAGGACTATCCCTAGATCACGTGGGTGATCAGATGCCTTCTTGGACTTGACTGCTATATCATCCACGTAATCATTTAATGTTTCTAGGATGTAGTCATTGAAAATGTATGTCATGGCTTGCTAGTAGGTTGCTCTATCATTCTTGAGCCTGAAAGGCATCATGGTATAGCAGAAGGTCCCCCATGGGGTCATGAAGGTTGTTGAAAGCTGGTGCTCTCAGTTAATGTAGATTTGGTTGTATAAGGAGAAACCATCCATGAAGGATAGCAGAGCATGGCCAGCCGTGGTATCGATGAGCTGATCAATGCTCGAGAGTGGAAAGTTGTCTTTGATCATTGCCTTGTTGAAGTACCGGAAGTCTATATAGATATGTATTGCTCCCATTTTCTTCGAAACCACAATGATGTTCGGAAACCACTCTGAATAGTCAACCATACAGATGAAACCTACTTAGTATAGCTTGGTGATTTCATCCCTCACAACTAGTGTAATTTCTGGCTTAACTTTGCGAGCCTTCTGCTTGACTGCCTTCATGTGTGGGTCTAGGATGATGTTGTGGTGAATCAGCCGTGGATCTAGACCCAACATGTCACTGTATGACCATGCGAAGACATCGATGTTGTGTTGCAAAATATTAGCTACATTTTTTTGCATTTGCATGTCTAGGAGGAAGCTGAGTTTCAATGTCTTCACCTTCCCCTTTGACATGGTGACGGGGGTCTCGACGAGAGGGTCCTCGGTTACATCCCTTGCCTCTAAGTCTAGGGCTTGGACCAAATTCTTAGGCCAATCTAGGGATGCATCTAAGGCTGCTATAATGCTATTTGAGGTCAACCTCAAGTTGATCATGTTGGGATTCAACTGTCTTGCGAGCTTGCCTTGTGGCCCTGCTAACGTTAAAGGTATGGAAAGGTCACGATGGATTCCCATCTCTTATTTGACCTACCAACATAAAAATGAAAGCCTAGTTAAGAGGCATCTATTGGTAGAGACTGTGTGGAATGAAATTTTGCAAAGTGGCGACGAGATGCAACTTGTGAAGTGTGATAATGTAAAGATTGCAAGTTTTCCAGTTTAAGGTCAGGCTCAAGAGTGTAGAACTACTAAAGGTGTAAAAAAGCTGACGTAAAGTGTGGAGTTGTGTGACTGTCGATATGAAAATGCCCAAACTTCTAGTTTAATGTCATTTCGGGCTACCAAATTGCAACATGAGAAATCTTAAGATGAGAAATCTTAAGATGCAAAATAATAGTATGCAAAATGGGAAAATTTGAGTATGAGAAGTACCAAATCATTAATCTGCAAATGTGAATTGCAGACATGAAAACACAAAACCACTAGAAAGTTTTACGCTGCCAATGTGGAAGAAGATACAAAAAACATCTATGTAAGCATGCGGTGTTGTTAGTTTAACATCATTGCAGACTGCAAATGTAACAGGTCAAAACTGCTAGTTTAGGGTCTTTTCAGATTGTTAGAGGCGCAACTATGCTAGGATTGCTAGTTTAAGGTCTTTTCATACTGGTTGTATTACGATTTCTAGGATTGCTAGTTTAAGGTCTTTTTGGACCCTTAATAAAAAACAAATATATAATTTTTTGTTTTCAGGAAGGCAAGTAGCTGGCTTGAAGTGTGTCAAGGTTTTAATGCTAATAGTGCTACGATGTCGTGGCGAGCATGCTATGCTATACGGCACGCTCTACATCAATCGAAGAGAGAGAGAGGCAAGTTTTCCCATCTTGTCATTACAGCCATAAATAGAGGTTAAACCTTGGCACTTTTTCCACTTTCATTGTAAAAGCATAAAGCCCACATCGAAGCAGAAGGTGATTTCAGAGCACGAAGAAATTGTGTTAATCGACTAGTAAGGTGAGTTTTTACAGCAAAAGGTGTAAATCTACAAGTAGGAAAATGGCACCTAAGACTCATTTGGCACTTGTAATGGTTGAAGAGGTGAATAAGACCCTGGGGCATGCACCACAAGTGTGCATTGTAGCACAGAAGAGCACACCATTGACCCAGTAAGTTACTATGTCTTCTTTGCATCATTGTTTTGCACTTTCTATTATTCTCTACTCTTGTTTTGTGTCCTATTTATTTTCATCCATTTTTGGCTACTTGTGTTTTTAGTGGTTGCCTCATTTTAGACTTTGCATCGCTGCTGTCATCATTTCAGTTGTGGCCGATGCATAAACGTTATGTTGTGGTTGCATGCAGGGTTGTTGAAATTGCCACCACTGCGGTTGTCATAACCGTAGGGGCTGGGGTAGTTAAGGATCATGCTGTAATGTAAAACCCTTAGGAGGGCTGGGCCATGTGTGATGCGGAAACATGACATGTGTTTTATTAGACAATATTGTCAATTGTTTTGTTGCTACGCTAGGCTCATTTGCATGTTCTTGCTACACTAGGATTTCACGTCCTTGCTACGCTATGTACGAGTAGAGGGTTATGGTACGCTATATACATGAACTGCTAGATGTTGCTATGTTGTGCATGTATTGCCTTTAAGTATGATGCTAACATTTGTTGATTGTGTTTTGTAGGGCAGGGTCGAGACCTAGGCTGATCATTTTGGACATTAGAGGGGTCCTGTGCCATGTGAGCAGACCTGTGGCCAACGCCCCTCCTTCCCAGATACGCATGGGAGAGTGAGGGGTCTGGTTCAGGGAAGGGGCATGGGACTTCTTGAAATTCCTCCTTGACCACTTCAGTGTGATCATTTGGTATTCTCTGGAGGAGGCATCCAATATAACAGAATCCCTATTGCTTGGGGCAAGTCAGGGCATTCTGAGATTTTTTACCAACGGGGAAATCATGAGTAGGTAGGGCGAGGGATCTAGCCAACGCTCAAGAGGGTTAAGGCGTTTAGCCTGGATCTGGGACATGCTTGAATACAGCTACTACCACCACTATAACACATTGTTCCTTGCATGTTACATGGCGACGTGCTTCTAGAACCCACAGGGGACTGTCTATTATGCTGGTGGGTGATATTTGCAGCCTTGCTCCACTGTGTTATGCAATGTTGGCCACATTGGCCAAATGCTAACAATATGTATTTGTCACTAGGTTCTTTATCAATGATGATGGGGTTCATGACCGATTGGGTATGCTGGCTACCGCACAGCTAGCACTGCAAGAGTTCTCTTCTACTAAGAACCTACGAGCGAGTGTGATCGGTCAATGCAGGGGAGAATACCATACCTATCCAAACACGTTTTATGTTTCCTAAAATCAATGCAAGGAGAAGGGTTGGCTAGATAGGGAGTGGGTGGAACCCTTCAAGACAGTCACAGTTGAAGAAGCTATGGTTGAACTTCTGTTGTTTCCGTTACCATATAGACCTGGTGGATCAAATAGTAAGTGTTGCATGCTCAATAATTTTTGCAATCCTTGTATTTCTTACATCGTCATGCTAAGTGTGTTTTGTGAAAATTATTGCAGGGGTGAAGAAGCCCCAGGAGGTGATGGTGGTAACTACTGCGACGCAGGGGGAAAACATCTATTTCAAATATAGCAAAGTAGAAGTGAGCCAGCACTGGTTAGACCAGGGGGCCTCGAACTCCTTGGTCAAGAATGTCCAAAAGGTAGGGCTTATGGACCAATTCGTGGCCCCAAATCTGGGCGTTCCTACCACTGAGATGCTTTCCTTGGTCAACTCCTTCTTTGAGAGGGAGGGCCATTTTCACACATGCGTACGGGGCTTGTGGGTGGTCATTGAAATCAATGACCAGTTTTTTACCGATGGCATCCCCATAGGGTCGAAGTGGTAGGAAGTGCAAGAAGGAGTGCTTGGGGCTCATTAAGGAGTGAAAAGGGCTCCCCATGGATAAGCTTAAGGATGACCTTGCCATGGAGATTTAGTTGATCTTCCATGCCCACGCATTCCCCCAACTGCTCACCCAAGGAAAGTTCCTGGGGCTCGAGTAGGCATGGATAATGTGGGAGGTTATGAAAGAAGGGGTCCTTTACAACTAGGCTAGCTTCCTGTGTAAGGACTTGCAGATTGAGATTTTAGGACTCCATGAAAGAATGGAGTCCTGCTCCAACATACACTATGCCTTCTACATAGGTTTTTTGAAGTGCTTTGAGGAGTTTTTGGTGGTTTAAGAGGATAGAGTCTAGGCCCTGCGAAAGTGCAACCAGATCTCCAATCCATGGAATCGACAGATCCTCCAAACCACGCGAGCCCAAGATCCCTTGGAACTAATTGAGGAGTTGTTGTCTATAACGAATAAAGGTCTGGTGACTCGTAGCATTCATGGGCAAGATAGCATGGGAGAGATGCCCCCTGCTATAGCTGGTAGTGTGACGTGGGGGGAATGTCTCATAGTTTAGACTGTGCCCAAGGAGTTGCAAAGGAAGAGACCTCCCCCAGCCAAGGAAAACCTTTGCATGGATGAAGAGGAGGGATGAAGACTATAGCTTAAGCTGTAGAGGACGCAACCCCCCATTGGTAAATTCTTTTGTGTAATGCTTACTTTACCATTGTTTGCTATGCTATGCTACGCTAGGCGGTGTAGCGTAGCATAGCGTCTGCTTTGAGCTAATTTGTTTTGGACCGATGAAAACATGCTTCTTTGCTAGCAGAGGAAGAAGAAGAGGAAGAAGAAGGCGATGAAGAAGTGTTGGCCCTTAAGACGAGGGTGATGAATGACGATGCAGAGGCCCCAGTTTTGGAGGAAAGGGCCCCAGTTGAGAATAAGGGAGCTCCTGTCTCTAAGGTAGGGGCTCTTGTCATTAGGGAGCCTCCTCCTACCAATGAAAAGGCACCATCCTTGAATAAAAAAGATGCTAGTCTCTTGAAAGGAAAGGTACCAGGGCATGAGGAAGAGGCTCGTATGGACTTGGTAGGGCCCTCCACCAAGGCTACCACCATCATCTTGCATTAGCAAGAGGAAAGACCATAATCGTATGCTGGTGAGTTTAATGGTACATCTGCCTTATCGTAGTCCATTTTGGCCATTGCTGATATGCTTAGTCATGTAACAGGTGCTACTGCTAATGCCGTAGGACCCCCTCTGATTTGTGTGGAGTCATGGGCTGAGATCCCTGACAAGTTTGCATTCATGCAGGGACTTATCGACGACATGATCAGATGCCTTCAGCAGGTAGACCTTGAGGCGGGTAAGTAGTAGTATCAAATGTCCTTATGTTGTTACGCTAAATTTTTTTGAGTTTTTTGATTTTGCTATGCTAATGCGATTGTTACGCTCTTCGTGCCAAGGTAGCCTCTCAGCTCAAATGGGACCCAGCATGACCTATGAAAGTTGGTGCCATGCCTACACTCTCACCTGACGTGATTGAGGTGTCCTGTTACATGTTTGATGAGGCTTACGAGTGCGTCTTGCACTCAGCACGCTCTTTATGGGAGTATAAGCACGTCAACAAAGACCTGTGGAAATAGGTCCAAAGGGTTGATGAAAGAGAGGCCAACCTGGTTGCTGAGGTGGAGGATCTCAGGTTGAGGAACGAGTTCCTTGTAAATCGTAACCCTGATGTTGAGGACTAGCGCAAGGCTATAGATGCCTATGCTAGATTTTGAACTATCGTACGTCAGAATGTTGAATACATTCACAAGATAATTGAACAACAAATGCAGATAGACTTGCTAGCCAAAAAGTGTCAAGACATGAAAGATATCAGTGCCAAGGTTTTTGAATGGCGACGAACCCAGAGAAACCACAAACACAAGTACAAGTTGGAGAGTGACACCCATTGAAAACTGTATAAAGACACTGCTGTGGAGTAGGTAAAGGTTACGGAATCTCCTAACTTGAAAGTGAACCTTCCTACAGGAGAGACCGCAACCGCCTCCCTTTCCCTGGGACTTGTAAGATGGATGACCATGGAAAGGAAGAGAGCCATTACTATGAATGCTGAACCTAGCAACCAACATTGGATGAACATCATGATCGAGGAGGTCTGGTATCACCTCAGGCTCGGTCTAGATCGGATACCCTTTGAGACCGATGGAGGCCCCTCTCAAGTTAGTTTCTTTACTATGTAGATGCTCATACTAAGTTATAGTTTGCATTTGTTGCCCTAACTAACTACTTCATTCCTACGATGCAGACTCTAGATGAGGGTGCAAAGCTTGTAGAGGGAGGGAATGAAGAACTAGTAGAAGATAATGCAAGGGAGGATGATGCACAAGCAGATAAAGCAGAGGCGAGCGGCAAGGACGATGCAAACAAAGACAACCCATGACAGGCAAACATTGAAATTTTTTGAAATTTTTGAAATTTTGCAAACATTGAAATTTTGAAGTTTTTGCAAACATTGCCAACAGGAAAAAGTTTTGAATAAAATGGAACACTTCAGAAAAGGAACCGATTTTTGCACTAAATTGTGTATTGTGTAAAGTTTTCATGTTTTCATGTGTTATTTTTAGGCCATTTCGGGCCATTGCTAGTTTTAGGACGTTTCAGGCCATTGCGTAACATGCTAAAAGGATTATATGTTAACAAAGCGAAAAGTAACAATCTTAGTTTTAGGCCATTCAGGCCATACCATAGCATGCGAAAAGGACGACATGTTAACAAAGCAAAAAGCAATGATGCTAGTTTTAGGCCATTTTCAGCCATAGCATAGCATGCCAAAAGGATGGCATGTTAACAAAGCAAAAAGCAATGATGCTAGTTTTAGGCCATTTTCAGCCATAGCATAGCAAGCCAAAAGGATGGCATGTTAACAAAGCAAAGAAGTGGCCAATGTACAAGGGATGGAAAATGGGTAGAAAGAAGTAGGGCTACTATGCTATGCGTAGTTGCCTCTTGACCCATCATGGGTTGACTGAAATGTGAGGCCAAGGTGTTTCACCAGGGCCCTCATTCACAGCATCATCCTCCGCTTGGAAGGACAACTCAACCCATGCATTTTCGATTTGGGAGTTGGCTCGCTAGGCCAATCCTTCCGTTGGATGGTTAATGCATGTGTAAGTAGGTACTTCACTCTTGGAGGTTGTGACCTTTAAGCCCTGCTCCATGTCTATGTTATTGATTACTTGCATTGCTACTTCGTCACCATGGATCACCACCTCCCTGCCTGTGTATGGCAAGTGGATTTCCTGGTGTATAGGTGAGAAGATAGCCCTAAGTTGCGCTAACCATGATCTTTCCAAGATTAGGTTAAACCTAGGCATTTCCTTGACCATGATGAACATTGCATCTGTGGGGAACTGGTCCCCTGCTACGAAGTCTATGTGAACTGTGCCTTTCACTAGGATGCGTGCCCCATTGAAGGACCTCAGACACAATGTTGTTGAGGGTTCGATTTGGTTGACCAATCCTAACTTGTCCAAAATAGAGAAGGGAATGACGTTTGTGGTAGCCCCATCATCAACATGTACCCTTTGGATCTAGTGTTGGCCGACCTGAATTGTGATGAAGAGAGGTATCATAGTTACTTGACCTCCTTCGGGGTCTTCCCTAATGTCAAATGAGGTATCGCGGACTCTACGGGTATAGGGGGAAGAATAACCGAATGGATGGCTTCCTCTTCTATTGGCATGTTCTTGTTGATTGGAACTACCATTAGCATGCAGATTAGAGCCTTGTGGTGGAGTACAAGCTCAGTGTAGCATTTTTCTACTTTAGAGCTTGTTTGACCTGTGTGAAGGTGTCCAAGAAATCTTGGTAGCCCTCTTTTTTGACACTTTCCTCCTCTTCGATTCGTCCCAGAAGATGAATCTCCTAAGGAGAGGTGACCTCAGATCTAGGTTTAGATCTTTGTAGGTAGGGTGATGTAGGCTGCGTAGTCATGTCAACCTTCATCCTTGGGGGCAAAGGTGTAGATGCAAGGAGTGAAGGTATGGGACTGGAGATACCCTTGATGGTACGTCACTTCAACGTCTCGCCCACCAAGTGGACTTCTCACCTTGTGGGGTGAGGAGGCTATTCAGCTTTGTTGCGCAAGATAGGGGCCATCGAAGGTGTCAGCCCCTTGATGATGAATGGAGGTAGAGGTTTTAACTGACAGGACCGCATGGCTCTACTAGTAGGTGGTGCAAAGGTGGATGCCCATGGTGGGACTTTCAGGATGAATGGCTACTGCGAGCTTGGGCCAACCACTAGTGGTGCTGGTGCACTACATTGAGGCACACAGACCACGAATGACTGTCGGGGTGGCCTGGGATCACTATTAATGCTGATAGCATTAATGACGTAACTGACATTGTTGGCATTGAGGGGATCTGTGTAGACATACATAGATTCATTTTTAGGGCATACTAGGTTGCTTTCGTCCAGCACCAGTTTTCCCTGGTCAATTAATCTTTGGATGTCATCCTGCAATGCCATACAATAATCCATGTTGTGACCACATTGTTGGTGGTAGTCACAAAACCTATCTAGCCTAAAACCCCTAGGAACTAGAGGCTCATTGGGTAGGGCTAAAGAGGGATTCCTAAGGAGCTTGTAGTAGTGTTGATGTCTCGCATTTGCCTCTTCTGACATCTGCTTATGTTGGATGTATCCCACTACTAGTAGTTGCTTCAGAAGCTCTAAAGGCTTTAGAGGTTAGCGGTCTTTGCACTCAAAGTTGGATTTGGGTTGTGCAGATATCTCGGGTGTAGGTGTAGCAGGTTACGGCACATGGCCTTGTTTGGGCGAGGAGTTAGCCGTAGGTATGGTTGGTTTCTTTTTATTCTTGCTACTGCTGCTACTAGGTTTGGGCTTGTCCTCGGTTGCCACAGCAGCCACTGTGGTTGTTGGGTCCTTACTCTTGTCCTTCTTTGCAAAGGTTCTCTTGTAAGCAATGTAGGTTGGGTCTTTGCTTGCCTCATCCATGTCTTGTATGCTCTTAGTCTAGGCAAAAGCCTGACTAAGAGAGAGAGAAGTGAGTTAGTATAGTTTAGACTTGATGAAGTCATTCACTACGTCCTTAAAGACAACTAGTAGGTGGGCTTCAGCGATGGGCTCATGGATTTTGTTAAGGGTTATGCTCCAATGTTGAATGAACTTTTGGACCAGCTCTAGAGCATCTTACTTTATGCCCATCAGCTTATCCAGCGTGGTTTCTGGCTTCAAGTTGTACTTGAAGTGTGTCACGAACTGGGTCAGCAACTCTTCCAAAGTTGAAATGGATGAGCATGGTAATGCGTGGTACCAATCTAGGGCTTTCCCAGTTAGGGACATAGAGAAGATGCGAATGATCATGTGTAGCCATTGTTGCAATAGTAAAGACTCAAACCTGAAGGTGATAAGATGTGCATTGGGATCTCCCTCCCCATCGTACTTTGTGAAGTGTGGGAGAGACATCCCTAGGGGTAGTGTTAAAGTAGGGATTGCAAGGATGATAGGGTCATCTTGGTAGATGTCCATGACTTTTACAATGTCAGACCCAGCAACTTTGAGGTGTTTTATTTCCTCAGTGAGGGTTTGGATGAGCTGAAATGCTTGTTCTAGACTCGGTGGCATTGTGGATGGTTGGGGAGCTGCGGGGGAAGCTCCTACCTGTGGTATGGTGGGGGTGATAGCTTGACCCATTGGCAATACCATTGGGATGACCCCCATAAGTGGTGCTACCTAAGTTGTCAACCACCCAGTAAGTGGTGTTGTTACGATGGCGACCATAGCTTGGGCTGTCGGGTAGATTGCTTGTGTCACTGGCAGAGCAGACCATAACCCTATGTTAGGTTGTACCATTTGCAGGGCTTGGTTTATTTGAGGGCACACGTAGTGCGACATTTTTGACAGTTGTAGGGTAGGAAAAGAAGCAAATGGGGTCCACCATGTGGATGGGTTGGGGCCTACCATAGTGGGTGGGACAGACAAGAATGTAGGAATAGAGACAAAAGTCGCGTATGCTTGTGAAATAGGCATGGTACAAACATGTGGTAGGGTAGCCATGATTGGCATACTATGTGTCATAGAAATAGACTACTGAACATTCTGCAAAGGAATAGTATCTATGAATGAAATAGGCGAAACAGGCAAGGGCGGGTGTTGAAACACCACATGATTGGTGTGGCTACCCATAGCGGAGGTAATCGCGAGTTGCAGAAGCGTAGGTGTAATCACAAAGGGAGTGGTAAGAGACGATGGCTTGGCCTAGAAGGACTGGGTAGGAGGGACAGGAGCAAGGTTGATTGGACCTCCCTCATGTGACTGGGAATTAAGTTCTTCCTATCCATCCTGGAAAGCATCATCTTGGTTGGACTCTATGTCCTGTTGCTCCCTAAGCCTAGCCAACTGGATTAGTTAGTCTAGAAGCCTTTGGTATGCTTGTGTTAAAGGCAAAGAAGCATCGGGAGTAGGAACAAACTCCTTCCGATTGCAGTAAGAGAAATCAAAGCTACATTTGTCATCGAGCTTGTGTACATCCAAGGGTAGATTGGCCTACACCTTTGCATAGAGGAAACTATACCACACAAGGCTTTACATTTTGCTGGATTCCAAAGGAACCATCGAGGTGACCGACCTACACCACACAAGGCATGAACAACCACAAATGGGTATCATGTTTATGCCAGTGTGCAATAGGATGCAGAGCATGCGCAAGACTACCATAAGATGGGAGAGCTAGCTAGCAACCAAGAAGGCTTTATGTCTCATAGGGTTCCAGAGGAACGGTTAAGATGACCGCTCTGTACCACATGAGATGGGGTACTAAACACATGCAAGACTACCATAAGATGGGTAAGCTAACTAGCGGCCAAGAAGGCTTTATGTCTCGTAGGGTTCCATAGGAACTGTCGAGGCGACCGCTCTATAACATGCGAGATGGGCTACAAAACGCATGCAAGACTACCGTAATATGGGCAAGCTAACTAGCAACCAAGAAGGCTTTATGTCAAGTAGGGTTCCAAAGGAACCATTGAGGTGACCACTCTATACCACGTGAGATGGGGTATAGAACACATGCAAGACTACCAGAAGATAAGCTAGTTAGCTGGCGATCGAAAGCCTTGTGTTCTATGGGGCTCTCGAGGGATTGTCGAGGTGACCAATCTGCACCTCACAAAGCATAAAAAACTGCAATAGGGTGTCACATTTATGCTTATGCATATCATGGTGTAGAAGGCTCATAGAACTATCGTGACACACAGAAAAGGCACCAAAAGGCCCTCCTTATAGCACCAGAAAACTGTAGTGACCGAACAAGTTGGTAGCTGGAAAAAATCGAGGGGTCAGTGTGTGTGACAGTTTCAACCCTGTACCTACGGGAGGGCCATGCTGGGTGTGTGTAGATACGGGGAACCTTGAACAATCTGGTCAATCAGACAAGGACTTAATCAGTGTCTATATAGCCTTTTGCAACATAAAATTTGGAAATAGAAATGAAAGCACAAAATAATTCTTGAAAGTAAATAAAGAGAAAAAAGTAGTGCAAAATGCAACAATAAGTAAGAAATAAAGTAAAGTAAAGTTAGAAAAATGTGCCACTCCGAAGCTACAAGTTTGCCCTGTCAAGGTGGATACAGTCGGTTGCACAACGTGGCAGAGTGCAGAGATCCCAAGAGTAACCAAGACATGTAGAGAAAAATAGATTCTACGCTTGGGTGTGGCCTTGGGCATTGACAATGTAGGGATTATACCAAGGTGGTAGAAAGGGAAGTAGAACAAAATGTGAGCTAAAGATGCTAACTGTTTGTAGTGTCAAACAGAAAGCTTACAATGCTCAGTGCTCGATGTTATGATGCCTACTTTTCTGAACCTCTAGAGAAATTCCAATCCTTTGAGCACTTCTCATTGGGGTACTTATAGGGCTAAAGGGTATGTGAAAGGGGTAGTTTGAATGCCATGTGCCCCAAGCCCACGTTGACTTGCTAGTCCCACACGTGCCATGTATGACTATTGGACCTACATGACCATTGTAATGCAAGCCTGTTATGCCGTAACTATGAGTCTGCCACACCGTAATTGCACTGTTAGCATTTGGAGATGTGTGCCAACAGTCCAATTAGGTGAAGTGAATTGATGTCGCATAACCACCCACATGCCCTGCTATGCTTTGTAGCATACAATGCTTGGTGTAGTGTAGCACCTTGTCACGTGTTCCACTACATGTGTGTTGCATGCTTTCTATGCTATGCTATGCTACATAGCGTAAGGTAGCGTAGCAACTAGCCTTAGTCGTGAAAGATTTGCCGATTTGCAAACTTTTCTTCCTATGAGATTTGTAAACTTGCTGATTCTACCCTTCGAGCTACCTTCTGTCTCTTTTGCAAGATTTCTACGCCTCACTATGCCATGTAGCTCAGCATAGCGTAGTAGTAGACATGGTCTGCTGGTTCTTGACCGAAAGGGATATTGTTGAAGGACTTGAAATTGGATGTGGGGACCGACTGTGAAGCTATTTCCATGCTATACTATGTCACATGGCGTAGGGTAGTGTAGTGTAGCACCCCATTCCGAAATCATTTTCTAAAGCTTGCTATGATACGTAGTGAGGTGTAGCATAGCGTAGCAGACTTCGTGACTTAGAAAACTTGCCGAACTATTTTGTGCATCCAGAATGCTACTGCCAACTCCATGCACTGTTTCTGAGCAGGCTGTCGGCTGGGTAGGCTACTTAGGTGGATATGCAAGATGACCCATAGACCCTATTTACACCTAAAGTAGAAAATTTGCTGAACTGGCTGGCCTGAACTGAGAATGTTCTCCTCCCGAAGAATTGTCATGGTGCTTGCGTGAATTGCAAGGCCTGGTGAAGCATGTATGACTTCAAATTTTTTTGGGTGTTTCACAAGCCAAACGCCTTAACCCTATTGGGCACTGACTAGATCCTTCCCCCTACCTGCTCATGATTGTCCCATCGGTTAAAAGCCTCAGAATGCCCTGACTTGCCCTAGGCAATATGTCTTCGGTTATGTTGGCCACCTCCTCCTCCTCTAGGGAGGACCAAACAATCACACTGAAGTGGTCAAGGAGGAATTGCAATAAGTCCTATGCCCCTTGTTTGAACCAGACTCCCCTCTCTCCGATACATATCTGGGGAGGAGGAGCATTGGCCATAGGTTTGCTCACATGACATATGACCCCTCTAATTTCTAAAAAAATCAGCATTAGCCTTAGCCCCATTTTGCACAATGCAACCAGCAAGTGTTAGAATCATGCCTAAGTGCAATACACATGCAATGTAGCAATACTTAGTAGTCCACACATATAACGTAGCATAACCCTCTTCCCTCACATAGCGTAGTAAGAACATGAAAGCGGTAGCATAGAAAAAATAGGGTGATTAATCCTAACAGGGCATACCAACAGAGCAATTAACCCTAACAAGGCGATTAACAATACACACCGATAGAACATGTGTCGCACTCTCACATCATGCATGGCCCAACCCTCCTGAGGGTCCTACGTCATGTCATTCGAAAGTCAAGTAGCTTAGACTATCTGAACCCCCGTAATTATGACAACTATGGTAGTGGTGGTTTAAGAGACCTTGGATGCAATGATAGCGTAACGTTTATGCACTCACCGTGGCTGAAATGGCAGTATTGGCTATGCAAAGGCCAAAAAAATGCAATAACAGAAAATGCAAATGGCTAAAACTAGGATGCAAAATGAAAGCAGAGAATAATAGAAGCAAAAAAATAATAGCAGAATAGCAAAAAAAATAGAGGAAGTATAGTGGCCTACCAGGTCAATGGCATGCCCTTCCGTGCTGCGACACACACATGTGTCACATGCCCTAGGGTTTGCTTCACCTACTTGACCTTCACAAGTGCCAAGTTTGTGCATTCCTTCCTTGGAGCCATTGTCCTTCTTGCAAATTCTTCCTTGACACTGGATAGAAAACCACCTTGCTCGCTATTAGCACAATTGCTCTGAAATCACCTTGTGCTCAAAATATCAGCTCTGCACTCTTATGGTGAGAATGGAAAGCTTACTAGGGTCTAATCCCTATTTATGACCGTAATGATAAAAAGGGAAACTTGTTGCTCTCTCTCTCTGTTTAATGCAGAGTATGCCGTACAACGTAGCATGCTCACCATGACATCATAGCACTATTAGCATTAAAACCTTAACATGCTTCAAGCTAATGATTTGCTTTCCCAAAAAATGAAAAATATATTATTAGTTATCATGGTCCGGAAAGACCTTAAACTAGCAATCGTAGCATAGTTGCACTTTTACCAATCCAAAAATACCTTAAACTAGCAAACCCCAGCATATTTGCAATTTTTGCAGTTTGAAAAGACCTTAAACTAGCATTTTTTGATCTGTTATACGTTTGTAGTCCACAATGACACTAAACTAGCAATCTCACATTTTCGCATTGGCAGTTGATATTTTATCCTTAGCAGTTTCACATTCTCATGTTGACAATTTTACATTTTCTATTTTAGTAGCTCTGCATCTCCATGTTATAACGGTCTGCCATGACTTTAAATTGGAAAAATTTTAATCTCTACATCATACATCTCATCATTGCTTTGCAAGTTTTCATTGTACACGATTGCTATCAATAGGTGCCTCTTAACCAGGCTTTCAGGTTAAGCAGAAAATGGAAGTTCATCATGACCTCTCCATGCCTTTAGCCCTAGTAGGTCCACATGGAAAGCTCGCAAGACAGTTGAACCCAGACCTAATTGACTGGGAGTCAACCATAGCTAGCACCATAGTGTCTTTAGAAAAATTCCTAGACTAGCCTAAGCATCTAGTCTGAACCCTAGATTTGGAGGCCGGGGACATAACTGAAGATCCTGTTGAGATGCCTGTGACCACATCTAAGGGGAAAGTGAAAACACTAAAGCTTAGCTCCCTCCTAGACATGCAAATGCATGAAAATGTAGCCAAAATTCTGGAAGACAACATCGATGTCTTCGCATGGTCATACAGTGACATGCTGGGTTTAGACCCATGGCTGATACAACACAACATCATCCTAGACCTATGCATGAAGGTAAGCAGAAGGCTCAAAAAGTTAAACCAGAAATTGTGCTAGCCGTGAGGGATGAAATCACCAAGCTATACCAAGATGACTTCATCCATGTAGTTGATTATTTGGAATGGGTATCCAACATTGTTGTAGTTTCCAAGAAAATGGGAGGAATATGAATCTGCATAGACTTCCAGGATTTGAACAAGGTGATGATCAAAGATGACTTCCCACTCCCAAGAATTGATCAACTCATTGACACCATGGCTAGTCATGCTCTGTTATCCTTCATGGATGGCTTTTTCAACTACAACCAAATTCGCATAAACCTAGAGCATTAGCTAACAACAACCTTCATGACCCCATGGGGGACATTATGTTACACCATGATGCCTTTTGGGCTCATTAATGCTGACACAACCTACTAGCAAGCCATGACTTACATATTCAGTGATTAAATCCTAGAAACACTAAATGACTACGTGGATGATATAGTAGTCAAGTCCAAAGAGGCAGCTGATACCCATGCGATCTAGGAGTAGTCCTTAAGTGTTGTTAAATGCACGAATTATGCTTGAATCCTA
The DNA here is from genome assembly GCA_015680685.1 of Gnetum montanum. NCBI lineage: Eukaryota > Viridiplantae > Streptophyta > Gnetopsida > Gnetales > Gnetaceae > Gnetum > Gnetum montanum. The sequence goes on along the minus strand of MNCI01028043.1, from coordinate 229,638 downwards.
AGAAGTGTGTCTTTAATGTGAAAAATGGATGCATGCTAGGATTCATGGTATCAGAGGCTGGAATATCGGTGGATCCTGAAAAAGTCAAGGTCATCGTCAACCTGGCACCTCCTACAAACCTTAAGAAATTACGTGGCTTGCAAGGTAGGGTATAGTTCATTTGAAGGTTTATAGCAAAGTTGAATGACAAGTTACACCCCATGAAACATCTTCTAAAGAAATGGGATGACTTCAAGTGGATAACCTAGTATCAACAAGCCTTCGATGATTTGAAGGAAGAGCTCTCGCACCTCCCAACTGTGCATCCACCACAAAGGGATAAGCCTTTCTTCATCTACCTTGCCACCTCCAACACATCTATTGCAGCACTACTATGTCAAAAACAAGATGGTGGATCTAAGATACCTGTGTACTACCTGAGTCATGCACTAATAGCGCATGAGGTAAAATACAATGAAGTAGAGATGAATTACCTTGCCTTAGTGTTTGCACTAAAAACGTGGAGGCACTATCTATTTCGTAACGTAGTTAACATCATTTGCAAAAGCAACATACTCCGGGCTATCACTAACAACCTATATGAAAGCAGTAGGATAGCCCAATGGAAAGCAATAACTATGGAGTTCAACCTACACTATGTAAGCCAATTGTTGACTAAGGGTCAAGCCATAGCAACGTAACTTATGGCCTCACCCATCGACGACCATGCAACCATAGACCCCAAATTCCTGGACAAACATGTTGGCACTATTAACATCATCCCTTTGCACCTAGAAGCTACTCTACACTTTGACAGCACTTCAACTACGTGAGGAGATAGTGCGGGTGCCATCATTACATTTCCCTCTGGGGAAATGCACCCTTTTGCTTATCGTTTTGCATTCCCCTACACCAACAACATGGTAGAATATGAGGGGCTACTCAGAGGCCTCTCAGCTACCCAAACATTATGCATACAACACTTAGCAATCCATGGTGATTCACAACTAGTTGTGAATCAAATCACTAGGGTCTATGCCTGTAAAGCTATGCATCCACAACCCTACTGCGACCTAGCAAAAATCCTACTTAAGCAATTTGCAACCACAGATGTGCAACACGTGCCATGCAATGAGAACACCATGGCAAATGCCTTAGCAACCCTTGCATTAAATATTCCACCACACTCGTTTTCAAGTCTTCCAACCTTAATTGACGAATGCACCATGCCGATCACTTAGGCAGGACATGTGGCCTCTATTAGTGCTACAGATACCCAGGAGTGGTACGCTAACATTAAGGCCTACTTGCAACAGGGTGAACCCCCAAGTGGACTGACATCTACATAGAGAGATGCGATCCGAAAGTATGCTCAGCAATACATGCTCATGGGAAATGAGGTCCTATGTCAATGTTCTTACGACGGGATATTGCTGGCATGCGTGGGTGGGGAGCAGGCACAGAAGGTAGTTAATGAAGTGCATGAAGGACTGTGCAGCGGACACATAGCAGCCAGGGCTATGGCTACAAAAATTAGATTCCTAGGATACTATTGGCCCCACATGGAGTGTGACTACCTCTCAAAAGTCAAGACATGTGACACGTGCCAGAGATACACAAATCTCATACACGTCTCACCTCTGGACCTGCATCCAATGCAAATCACATGGCCTTTCCAATGATGGGGATTAGACCTTATAGGACCCATCACGCCTAAGTCCTTTACAGGGCATAGCTTCATCATCACCGCCACTGAATATTTTACTAAGTGGGTGGAAGCTATCCCCCTGAGGAAAAAGATGTCTCAGCAAATCTACCATTTCATCCTAGATAACATCGTGACTAGGTTTGGCTTCCAATGACCATTGTGATCAACAATGGGCCATAATTCAATAGTACAGAAAGTCAAACCTTTTGAAGCAACCTAGGAATTAAGCAATCATTCTCCTTGCCATACTATCCATAGGCAAATGGGAAGGCGGAGGCTACAAATAAGTCCATCATCAACTTGCTGAAGCAGATGCTTGGTAGTAGTAAGAGGTAATGGAATGAGCAAATCCTCTATGTCCTTTGGGCCTACAGAATGACATGTAGAACTGTGACAAGTAAGACTCCTTATAGCCTTATTTATGGATTTGAAGTTGTATTACCTCTTGAGTTGTAGGTACCATCACTCCGGATGATCCTCGCAGATGTCATGGATGAAGCCCAGAAGAACGAGTTACGCACCATCAACCTTGACTCAATAGAAGAGTAGCACACGTAGACACTGAGATGCATAGAGCAATACTAGAGCAAGCAACAACAAAACCACTATATAGACATGCATCGATGACTAGTACAGAAGGGATACCTAGTTCTCAAGGCTATTCACAAGCATGTGAGCAAATTCTCAGCCAATTGGGAAGGCCCTTATATGGTCACTAAGCCTTCGATAATGGAGCCTTCAAGCTAGTGGACATGGATGGCCACGAGTTCGCTAACCTGGTGAATCACTCGTACCTCAAGCCATAGTACATTTAAAGCATGGAAACACCCAGCAACATTTGCTATGACATTAAACTAGCGACAACACCCAGCATCGTCTGCTACAACGTTAAACTGGAAACGTCATCAACCAACGTCCGGTACGACATTAAACTAGTAACAGTAAAATTTGGGCAATGTTTGCCACAATGTTAAACTGGCAACAACATTGAGAAACATCTGCAATGATGTTAAACTAGCAACATCGAGCACCATCTGCAACGATGATAAACTGGCGACGACAGCATCAACCAATGTTCGCTATGATGTTAAACTAGCATATATGGTCTTCTGGGACCTTAAACTAGCACTGTAGTCCGTTGGGACTCTAGAACAGCACACGGTCTACCAAGACCTTAAACTGGGTTCATGTTATATCCCTAGCATGTATCTACGCCAGGTACACATCGAATGAGCAAAAGATGGAGATGGAAATGCAAAAAAGTCCCTCATGAGCACTCCGACGAGGGACTTTGCTAAATACCATCTTTACCCTTCTCTTGAACCTCCTTCCTCCTTGCTTCGTTCTTTTGCTCTCAAGCACAATCAAGCAACATCTCAATGGTCACCAAACAAAAATGTTAGCGTCATGTCTTCCGAGGTGTTTTATTTTCTTTGTCAATGTCTCTCGAGCCTGTCCTTCAAACTTCGACAAAGAGGGGCCAATGAAACACCCCAAAATTCAAAGACATTCTTGCTTCATTAGGCGTAGTGTTATGGTAGTTCTTCGGGAGATGGATGCTCTGATTTTCAAACTGTCTACTTCAGCAAGTTTTCTAAGTCAAGGAGCCTTGCTACACTAGGCTACGCCATGTAGCATAGAAAACTTTAGAAAATGTTTGTAGAAGAATAATGTTACGCTACGCTATGCAATATAATGTAGCATAGAAAAAGTTGGACGACCAGTCCCCTTGCCCGACTTCAAGTCCTTCAGCAATGTCTCCTTCCGTTAGAAAGCGGTGAACTTGGCTGACATCAAGTCATGTTTACTGCTATGCTACGCTTAGCTACATGGCGTAGTAAGGCATAGCAATTCTATGGAAGTTGACAGGAGGCACATCAAAGGGCTAGATCAGCAAGTTCACAAGTTCCATAGTGCAAAAGGTAAAGTTCATAGATTGGTGACGTTTTTGTGGCTAAGGCTAGTTGCTACGCTACGCTATGCTACGTGGCATATCATAGCGTAGCACACATGTAATGAATAGCCTGCACATTTCAAAGGCTTTCTACACATTCAGTAAGATACATAACAAGACGCTACACTACGCCAACGTGCTACGCTATAGAGCATAGCAAATTGGCAAGCGATTATGCGACATTAATGCATCTCACCTAATTGCACCATTGCTCTGATAGCGTAATTACAGCATGGAAGGCTCATAATTATGGTGTGGTAGGCTTGCCCAATGGACATACAAGCACATGTAGCATAGACAGGTTAGCATAGGCCCAAGGCATGTGGCGTTCAAACCACATCTTTCATGCACCCTTGGTTCTATAAATACCCTAATGAGCGATGCTTAAAAGATCCTCTGGCTCATCCTCTGAAACTCCTAGCTCTCTAGCATTCTCTGGCATTATAAGCTTTCTATTTTAACATTGTAAATAGTTAGCATTCTCAGTTGGCATTTTTCATTCTATTCTTTTCTACCACCTTGGTAGAACTTCGTATTGTTAATATTGGAGTCCGCGTTCGAGCACACAACCCTCTTGCTCTACACATCTTGGTCACTCTCAAGATCTTTGCACTTCCCAGTGCTATGCAACCGATTGTATCCATCTTGATAGAGAGGTCATTACTTCGAAGTGGTGCATCTTTCTAATTGAATTTTTACATTATCTCCTATTTACCATTGCATTTTACATTATTTCCCATTTCTTTTTCATTTAAGCATTACTTTGTGCTACCAATCTCATTTTCAAATTACACGTTGCAAAAGGTTATATAGACACTGACTAAGTCCCTTTCTGATCAACTAGACCGTTCAGGGCACCCTATTTCTATCCCATCTAGCATGGCCCTCCCCTGGAGATGGGGTCAAGACTGCCTAGCTGCTCATAGCCCCCTAGCATTTTTTCCAACCATCGACATTTTTGGTTGCTACAATATGTCCACTATGATACTAAACTAGCATAGCATGTCTACTATGACTATAAACTGGCATAACACATCTACTATGATGCTAAACTAGCATAGCAAGTATGCTATGATGGTAAACTAGCATATCACATTTTCTATAACTATAAACTGGTACAACATGTCCACTATGATGCTAAACTAGCATAGCACGTCCACTATGACTATAAAATGGCACAAACGATGCTTGGTCCATGATGCTAGAACTAGCACCAACAACATTCATCCACCATGATGGTTGAACTGGTACAACTTATCCTTGCGTCATGACGTTAAATTGACACAACATCTACCATTTGCTACCATGTTAAACAAGCACACAGTAGTCTACTATGACTATAAATTAGCACATGATAATCTGCCAAGACCTCAAACTGGGTTCACTATCTATTAGGACCCTAAACTAGCATAGCATGCTGTCTACTAGAACCTTAAACTAGGTTCACAACTCAGCACACATAGCTCAACACATAGAGTTTTGCAGACAAACAAGCATGGATACTTCCAATCCTCCATCATCTATCCACACCTCGTGGGTAGGGGGTAGGACATTGTAGTTCTAGAATGGAGTTCACATCATCAAGAGAGGCCTCTTGAATATTTGTAGTGTTACCACCCTTGGCATTTTGCTAATCCTCTGGAAATGCCTTTGGGCATTCTAGAGCTCCTACCATGATCACCAATAGTATTAGTCTGAGGCTACCCTGATAGCATTACCAACCTTAGGTATTTCATTATTACTTGAAGCTCTCATGATCAACACAACCCTTTGGAGCAATGGTAGCATTAGGATCCTAGTCATCTTGCCCACTCTATTGAGATCTTGCTATTCCTTGAGTACTTGCCTCTAGTGTAGTTGTTGGAGCTTTTGCAAATCTCTTTCCCCAACATCTGTACTGATTTTCCTACACTGGTGCTACAAGCTCTTGTAATTTGCTTAACACTAGTGACACTTGTAGCATCCTCATAGCCAACAGTTTACTCTCATGTCACATTTTGTGGTTGTTTTGTTTATTTTCTTTGCATTTTGTTTGTAGGATGAAGCCCCAAAGGTAGTTGTGTAGAGATGCATCTCATCATGATGGCAAGACATCACATCACTTCAATGTGCATGATTAGGCTAGGTAAACTACTCAAGAGTGCACATATCTATTATCCTACTTTAGCCTACTCATATTTACCCCTTTTTCCTTGCCTTTCCCTACTTCCCTTTGCATCACCAAGCTTGTAACCCTCTAATGCACATGCCACCCTCTTTTTGTCAACTACAAAATCCATAGAGGACATAATGCAACTCATCCTATGGGGAGCCTCTGTGGATTGGTCAATGCCTAAGTAGAAGTAATGCAACTCATCCTTGGAAGGAAGCACCTATCCTATAGATGTGACATGGTTGCACTAAAGAAAAGCCTATTAGGTGGAAGAAGCCAACCTAACAAAAAGCATCCTAAAGTAGGTTTGCCTTGTAGTTAAAAAAATGGAGCAAAATAAGTCCCCAAGCCAACTAGCAAAGATACAATTTTGCAACTGGTCCAACCTTGATTCTACATTGACATTCTCACAAGTACTTCGATGAGAGATCATAATTTCATGGGCAAACCATTCTAGTGCCATGGACCTTGACTCTCTCATAAGCACTTCAATAAGAGATCTCCTTGGTGCCATGATCCTCGTCAACTGTGCTAACTTTGCATCTTGTAGTGGCATGCATTATTTGCATCTCATTCCCTTATCATCTCTTAGCATACTCCCTACATCCATTATCCCCAGCATACCATTATCCTTAGCACTCTTGAGCATCGTGAAGCAAAATTTGGTCATGTACTAATGAGCAATGTTGGTGTCAAGCCTGCTGTGGTGTTTTGCGGTTCTTTATCGACATCTCTTGGGCCACTCCTCCAGACATCAACAAAGAGGGGCCAATGAAACACCATCAAATTTTTGCTCCTGGGTGTCAATTGAAAATTTGTCTAAGTGTCAAAACTTGAAAATTTTTTTCCAAGTGTTGAGACTATGCTCCCATTGTTGGGACTATGCTCTAGAGTGTAGTCAGTGTAGTTGACACTAACAATCCTAATTTGCCAAATTTTTCCAAGTGTTAATAGCAGCTGCAAATTTTTCTAAGTGTCGTAACGATGTTCACCCTACTAAGATTATGCTCAGTGCAGTTAGGCTTAGAATGATTAGTTTTTCAAAATTTTCCTAAGTGTTAAGTCAGGATGTTGGGCATGGTTGGCATGGACTAAATAGCCTACACTTCCTACTACGCTCAAGAGCATAGTTAGCATAGTCTGCATGGGCACATCATCTTTGCCAAATTTTTTCAATTGTCAAGGCTATTCTCACACCTCTGAGACTATGCTCTAGAGTGTATCTTGCATTGAGCATCATTTTTTGGCATGATTTGCCTAACTTCTTGGGCTACACTCTAGAGTGTAGTCAATGTAGTCTACTAAAACTACACTCAGAAGCCTCCAGAACTTAGCACCAGCCTACATCTTAGCCCCAACATTCCTTTGGCAAGTAAGATTAGCAAGTTTTGTCTCTTTTTCATCCCCCATTTTCCCTTAAATTGTACCTACACTTAACACCACTCGAGAGAGTGGGCAGCATAGTCTCCAAAACTATGCTATTTTAAATTACTTTTTAGTACATTGCAGTCTATCTGGCACTTGCACATTTAGTCTTGGTAGTGTAGTCATAATTTGGTAGTCTCATAGGGTCCATTAGAGCACATCAACAAAACACCATTTTACTTCATGGCACCTGTAGGATACCACATGGCTAGTGTAGTCCTAGCTACCCCTTTGCCATATGGCACTTGATCCATGATTCATGCTAACCCTAGCCCTATAAATACCCCTATGCTTCCTATTTTAGGGGTTGGCATTTCATTCGGAAGTTGGCATTTTGGCATTGGCATTCTTACATCTGAGCATCCTTAGAATCTTAACAAAATTTTGGACGCCATTGTACATTGCCTAGCATATTGTCAACCACTACAACCCATAAGACATCATGATAGCCAACTCAGTAGGCTCAGACTCCATAGTGACATCAGTTCTTCATGGCTCGATACCTTCAGACTATGACTACACTTGCCTACTGTGGTTGTTATACACCACGTACCTCCTAAACTTGCCTTTTCAATTGACTATGCTTCCCCCCTTTTGGGGTGGTGCCTCTCTCTTACTCATATTCTATGTAATGTTTTGCATTTTTCTTACATTTTAGCATTCTACTCATACTTTGTACTGATCAAGCACATATTCACATGTTTGCATCTTTGTTCTTGCATCTAAAATCTCTGTTATGCTCACACTCATAGACACCACAAACATCACAAAACACTACATCCTCCTTTGACTCTCATTTTGTCCTAACACCTGTAAGTCCCAATTTGATTGACAAGACCATTTTGGGCACCCTACCTCTATTCCTAGTAGGCCCTCATGTGGAAGTGAGGTCAAAATTTTATGACCATAGAGCTCTCAGTGTCTCATTCTAGCCTTTGATATTTTTGGTCACTACAATTTCCTTGTTTAGGTCCCATAAGTCTATGTAAATTCATATACTCCCATTTTTCTTAGGTAGAACTATGATGTTGGAGATCTAGTCTGTGTAGTCAATAGCCTAGATGAAACAAACCTTGTTAAGCTTGTTGATTTCATCATGGACTTCCAACACCACCTGAGGTTGAACCTTGTGTGCTTTGTGTTTAACTAGTTTGATGCAAGGATCAAGGATGATGTTGTGTTAGACTAGTTAAGGATCTAGGCATGCAATGTCCTTGTATGACCATGCAAACACCTTGATGTTATTGTTAAGTACTCTAGTAATGTCTTGAGCATACTAGGATTCTAGTGAGGAACTTAGTTTTAACAATTTTGCCTCACCATTGTGTGTTGCCATAGGAATTTTGATAAGGTGATATTTTGTGATGTTCCCTACCTCTAGATCTAGAGCCTTAACTAGATGGTTAGGCTAGTCTAATGGTGCCTCTATGGATGCTATGTTGTCATTGTAGACTATAGGATCAACGTCTAGGCAATGAGGGTTAATGCATCACTTAATGTTTCCATGAAGCCCCATGAGGATCAAAGGTGAGAAGATCTACTCATGCATGGCCATGGTGTCTTCTTGCAAAATAAACTAGGAAAAAAACATCAAGTGGCATCTATTTTAATGAAGTTAATATACACAAAATGGGAAAAAAAATCCAATGAAATATTCCTAAGTATGCAAGCAAGTTGCTATGGAAGGTAAATATTTTTGCATTGATTTTAGGCATGGGTAGGCCATTGATTAGCCAAACATGCCATTTTGGGGAGGGCTAGCCATGATCAGAAGTGAAATTAACTTGTGCATTGGTGTGGCAATGAAGAATTATGATTTCAAGCTAAGTACGACTAACTATGCTCTCACCTAACTACCCACTCAACTATGCTCTCCACTAGGCATTTGGTGTGGAGCGTAGTTTTAGGTTGGTGGATCATTAAATGACCCGAGAAGGGTATATAGGCATGGTTTTACCATGGTGACTTGTTATTTTTGTCATTTTAGTGCAACATTGGGAGCATAGTCTTACTATTGCTTCTACCATCACTATTAGTGGAAAGTGTAGTTAGGGAAAAGATGATGTGCCAGAGTGGATGCCTTCACCTAGGGTTAGTGAAGGTTGTTGAAGGAGAGAGAGCATTGAACTACCAATCACAGGCATGCATGGAGGAGAGGAGGTTGTCTGCATTAGCTAGGTACATGGACTACGCTCTCCCTATTTTTCTATTCTTTGATTATTCTTGTGATTTTTGGAGGACTTGAGAGAATAGTCCCATGGTGTTGCCTTGCATGCCCTATACAACAGTGGCTACCATGGCTTAATGCCATCTAGGATGTAGTGCAATGATTAGGAGGGTGCGATAGCAGGGAGTTGTTGCATGGGAGGGTTTTGTCAAGTTGTGGGGTTTTGGTGCATGTGGGGGAGGGGGGTTAGCCCTCCATGCATATTATGTGTTGTGGCATATTCGTGGAGGCTAGGGTCACCTCCATACACTGCACTGTAGCCATAGGAACTATGTACGTTATTTGTGTGGGGAGTGAAACATCACAAAATTTAGACTACAACATCCTAACTACAAATTTTTCTAAGTGTTAGAATGAGGCTATTTTTTGCAAATTTTTCTAAGTTTTGGGACTATTCTCTTCATTGCCCTAAAGCATAGTCAGCCTCTAGTGTAGAGCGTAGTCAACACAAAGGCTAGTTTTGTAATTTTTTCTAAGTTTCATTACAAGGATAGAAGCTATAAATTTTTCTTAAGTGCTAAGCCTATGCTCTCCACTACCCTAGAGCATAGTCTGCTTCTCATGGAGAGTGTAGTCATCATGAAGGCCTAATTTTCATAGATTTTTCTAAGTGTTGAGACTACACTCTCTCCCAGGCCACAGTGTAGTCAAACAAAAGCTAGTTTTCATATGTTTTGACAAGTTCTATGACTACACTCAACCCCAGTTGGAAGTATAGTTAGCCTCTAGTGGAGAGCATAGTCAGCACATAGCCACTTTTCTAAAAAATGTTTCTAAGTGTGGGACTATGCTCTCCCCAATTCCAAAGCATAATCAAGTGTAGTCAGCAAGAACAACCTCCAGAAGCCTCCATAGCGTAGCAACAACACTCAGCATAGCTCCAACTCATCTTTGGCAAGCATAGTTAGCAAAATGCATCTTTTTGTATTCCCTTTTTGGCCTCAAAATTGTAAATACACTCTACCCATGTAAGACAGTGTAGAGCATAGTCCTAGAGCATAGTCTCTAAACTTGCATTTTTTCAAGTACCTTGTAGCACTTTAGGCACTTGCACATGCAATGGGTATCATAGTAATAATCTTCTAGTCTTGCAATGTTTGAAAAAGCATAGCAAAGCACAACACCACTAGCCTTAGTGGAAAGCATAGTTGGATGACAGCATGGTTCGAACTATTCCCTTTGCCATGTGGCATTCACCCTGCATTTCATGCTAAACCTATGTTTATAAATACTCCTACCCTTAGCATTTTTAGAGTTGGCAAAAATCAAGGTTGGCAAAATTTGAGTGGGCAAATCTTTCAAGGATGGAAAATTTAAGGCTTACTTGGCAAACGTGAAGGAACGTTTGGGAGAGAACCGAAGGCATATTAGTAAAGTTGTAGATCACTGTAGTCTACTAGAACATTGCATCCTATGGTACATCATGGCAGCCAACTTGAAAAGTGCAAACATCCTAGTGGAACATCAGTCTCTATAGTTAGACACCTTCAAGACTATGACTTTGTTGTCCACTGTGCCTATTGTACATTGCATACCTTGTAACCGCTTTTGGTATTAACTACACTCAACCCCATTTGGCATGGTGTTATGTTTCTTCCACTCTCTATTTCTTTGCATTTTTAGCATTTTATTTGCATTTTTTGTTGTTTCATCACATAGCCATGACTAAAAATACACACAGGTAGTAGCCTTCACATGTTCACACCCTCATTTTTGCCAAAATCCTTACACGTAACCCCATTAACATTATTGACATTGCAAACACTACTCGAACACTTAGCACCATTTTTCATTAGCATTGTAGCTAACCACACTCTACCCCAGTTACATCTTGTAACTCCTTGTTCAATCAGCTAGATTTTTTAAGGCACATTGTCTTGACCTCTAGTAGGTCCTCATGTAGACTTAGGTTCAGGCTATGTGTTGGTGTACCTCTTAGTGTTCTAGCCACCGAAATTTTTGGTTGTTACAATTTCTGGCACTAGAAGCAGGGCAAGAACCATTTTCTTCTTCAAACTCTATTGGCTTTGTGTTAGTGTACACCCAAAACCCTTGTGGGCCTGCTGCACAAATGGTAGTAGCTAGATCTTAGAGGAGCATAGGAATTATCTACTAATTGGTTGGTGTAGATTGGATCCCATCATCAATTCCCATGGAACCTTGCATTGCAACCCTAGAGCATACATTCCCATAGTTAGCTAAATTCTTGATGCTATCAATGAGAATGTAGTTAGCTAAATTCTTGATGCTATCAATGATAGTGTAGTTAGCTCTTAGTGTAGAAAGTGTAGTTGGCCCTTAGTGTAGAGAGTATAGTTAGCCCTTAGAAAATTTGTTGTCTTCCCTATTTGATAAGAGACCAAGAATGACAACCCTAGAAATCTTAAAATAATAGAGCCAAGGTAATTCCTTAGGTTTCATGGCAAGATCCAGAGTATGCCACACTAACTGATGAGTAATACAACTTCATTTGCACAAAGATTCAAGTAAGGCTATTCATATACCACTTAGAAATGAAAGAAAAATGAGGCTATGAACTAGTTCATTGCAATGGAAGGGAGTACATCCCCCTCCTCACTTGACATCATCCCACTCACAGAGCCTTACCAGTGGATGCTAGCTCATTCAAACAAGTGAACCCAAAGTAAGAATAGACTATGAAGAAACCCTATAGAAAGAATAGAATGAGTTCAATGCTCCCTTCAAGGATGAGGGCTCCTTCCATACCATCTTTTAGTGAGTGATCCCTAGACTGGCTCTTCCATAGTCTCGTTTACCTATTCCTTTTGAGACCGTCATAGCGCCAATATCACCATCTAGGTTAACACATATTAGAGTAAGGCACTAGACACATCTTAGTACACTAGCTCCATTTAGCTTGCCCTTCATGACATCATTACCACTCATCCAGCCATCACTACCTAGTGCAACTACATTAACTCAACAACACTTCCATGTAGGGTCCATCTCTAGGACCCACAAGACACAGGTAGCCTATGTCCTTCCTATCTTGTCAACATCTCTGGTGTTTGCTGAACCCGCATATGCATCACCCATCCTGATTGCTGTTCTTGTAGCAAATTACACACATCAAGCCCATTTGACAATTCTACAACCCACAAAAAGGCCATGGACCACACAGTTAGTCCAACAACAAGTTGCACAACTAGTACAGTTGGTTGGAATGTCTTACAACTTAGACTAGATATTCCAGATGATTCAAAGCCTAATAGAAGAGGTGAAGTGGCTCAAGGATGCCTCTAAAACCATCAAAGTGTTGGACTTTTAACAGGATGACCCTATCAATCCTATGGTCCCACTACTAACTCTTCCAGCTAGAGTCCCATTGCCTTAGTTCACAAAGTACAATGGTGAGGGGGACCCCAACGCACATCTAGTTACATTTAGGTTAGAATGTTTGCTATTGCAGGCATCGCCACATGCCATCATACATATGTTTACCATGTTACTCATTACCAAGGTTTTGGACTAGTACCATGCATTATTGAAAAGCTCTATCTCCTCTTTGGAGGATCCTTCGAGCTAATTTGTGAAATGCTTCAAGTACAACTTGAAGCTAGAAACCATTCTAGACCAACTAATGCAAATCAAGTAGGGCCCTTGAGAGCCCATGCAAAAACTCATCCAATGATGGAACATCTCATTGAACAAAATATGAGATCCAATAGCTGAAACACACCTCCTAGGCATATTTAAGGGTGCAATTAATGACTTCATAAAGTCAAAGTTATAGTACTTGGGCCTGTAGTCTCTAAGCCAAGACTTTGACTATACCAAAATCATACAAGATGTAATCAAAGCTAGTAAGGACTTGACCTACATAGCCTACACAAACTTACATGTGATGAAGGACAAGTATAAAGGAAAGCATAATGTGGTAGTGGTGATTGTGGCCAAAGAAACAACCAACGTGAGGCCAATGGCTAGGCCATCCAAGGTCCTAGCTAACAACAAAATCACCACCCCTAGCACTATGACAACTAACCAACCCACATTACTAGTGGCCATAGCACAAGCTACTCCAAGGCCTAACTTTGATTACAAGGATTTCTCTAAGTACACCTCACTACCATTAAAACCTTCAAAATTATTGGACCAATTGCTGAAGGTTGGATGTATCTAGTATGAGTAGATGTCCAAATATGCCTACAAAAGACATGATAGATATTATGAGCTCCTAAGGAACCCTATGTTCACAACACTAAATGAGCCCTTAGTCCTGAAACACCTTATGTTGGATTGGTTTTGCCACTACCACTAGTTGCCTAGTCATAACACTAATTTTTGCATAGGCCTACAAGATGACCTCTAAAGAATGATTAAAAGAGGTGAGTTAGTACTTGATACTGCTAACCTAGTTAGACCTCAAAACCAATCTATGAGGGTGTACAAGGACCCTCTAAACATAGATGAGACCAACTACATCATAAACATTATCAACATTGATGACAACTTGGAACCAGTGTAGTGGTCATTCATGGTTCGTGTGTCCTTTGGTAGCATAAGGGCCTCCATGGCCCTTACAGGTTCAAGGCATCCTTTTGTCATTAGAGTGCCACCTTAATCACCTATAAATTCCTTCGTGGTTAGGGTCCCATAGCATGTTTCAATAGTAATAGTTTAGCCATATTTTGTCATCAATGTGCCACCACATGTTGATTCCTCACCTACTTTGAGTTCGATAGTGGGAAATGCATCGGTTCCTTCCTATCCAAGAGCCAATCCTACTAGCAACATTAACAAACCGTCTAGGTGGAAACTCAAGAGGTCCAATGAGCATCTCATAGATAGAATGATTAGGTAATGTCAAGAGAAAATGGTGCTAGGATTGTTAAAGCTAATCCCTATATCTATAATCCCTATGGCCAAAACAACTGAGGAGGCCACCACTAGCAACCTACAACTAAGAACTAGTGCCCCTATGTAGGCCAAGCCAACAAATCCCAAGTTGCCTCCCTATGAAATTCATCTCTTAAGATTAATGAAAGAAGTCAAAGTTAGTAAAAATGAAACTAATGGAAAAGACTTTATGGATGCATTATCCCATGTTAAGCAAGCACTCAAATAGTAGAATACAACATTGAACCTTTGTGACCTAATCATGATCTCATTTACCCACCACAAAGTCCTAATGCAGATGTTGACCTCCATTCTTATCAGGGAGGACATTCCAGTAGATGAAAATTCCATCCAAGCTATGATGTTGCCTCCTATGCTACAAGAATTAAGCTCTACATCCCTTTCATTTTCTGATGACACAATTAAGGATGACCCTAAGAAGGGTGAGGTCATAATGGCCCCCATGTTTATCACCATACATTTTAGGAAATGCAAGATTTGGAGGGTGCATGTTGATGATGAGGTAGCAACAAATGTTATTCCATACACCATCATCGATAAGTTAGGCCTCGTAGACCAAATTAAGCCAACAAAAAAACACATGCCTGAAGTCCTTTAACAGGTCATGCATTGTCATTAAGGGTATCATCACAATAGACTTTGTGGTAGGGAAAGAATTCCCCACAACTAATAAGTTCATCATCATAGAGGAAATTCCTGACTTTAACTTAATATTGGATAGACCATGGTTGGCCCAATTATGAGTCATCTCCTCTCCAATCCACCAAGAAATCCACCTTCTATATGAAGGTGGCAAGGTTATTATCCATAGTGATAGTGTATCTCCTCTACCCATCAACAACATAGATATGGAGGAAGGGTTAGAGGTGGAATTTATTGATGACGCATTTGTAGTAAAGGATGAGAACAAAATGCATCAGGTAGACCCACCTGAAAGGAT
Source organism: Gnetum montanum (assembly GCA_015680685.1). Taxonomy (NCBI): domain Eukaryota; kingdom Viridiplantae; phylum Streptophyta; class Gnetopsida; order Gnetales; family Gnetaceae; genus Gnetum; species Gnetum montanum. The sequence goes on along the minus strand of MNCI01028043.1, from coordinate 214,372 downwards.
AGAAGAAACTGATGACTTACCAAAAGATGTCATTTGGGTAGAATTTCCCTTCAATGTAGTGAGTAAGAGTCTAGGAGACTACTAAATAGTGCACCCTAGGCCCTACACACCTCCTAACCAACACTGGATTAGGAGGAAACTACATGACCAACGTATCCCCTTACCTTGAAATGTGCTAGGTGCCTGCCTACCCTTTGCTTCTATGTGCCATATATTTTTAACTTTTTCTTGCATTGCATTTATTTAAGTATTTATATTTAGCCTTGAAACACCACAAATTTTGAGCTTTAGCACTTTAATTGAAAATTTTTTGAAGTGTCAAATCTTGGAAAATTTTTCTAAGTGTTAGTGCTACACTCCCTAGTGTAGCTAGCGTAGCATGCATTAGAGCCTATTTTTCCAAATTATCTAAGTGTCAAAAGTAGTTGCATGAAAAATTTTCTAAGCATTCTACTATGCTCTAACTCTACCTGCTATGCTCTAGAGTGTAGCTAGCATAGCACACACTTCCATGTCTAGTTTTCCCAAGCACCAAGCCAAAAATTGTCAAGTAGCTTGGGATGGAAGAAATCGTTCAGTAAATTCTCTAAAGGTTGGGGTTGCTACACTCTAGAGCGTAGCCATTGTAGCACACATTTTAGTGGCTAGTTTTTCCTAAGTGTTAAGAAAGAATCTATCAAGCTAGCTCAACACAGAAGAGACACTTGGCAAATTTTCTAACTCCTAAGGCTATCCCTCCTGATATGCCCCAGAGTGTAGCTAGCATACCATGAAGGAAAAATGTAGATTTTATCAAATGTTTCTAAGTATCCCTAGTACACTTTGCTATGATCTAGAGTGTAGTTATTGAAACTAGTGTTGGACATCAAGTTTTTGTAAAATTTGACTGTGTTGTACTACGCTCCAAAGCATAGCTAGTGTAACTTTGAAGAAAAGCCTTTGATAGCCTCCAAAAGCCTCTAGAGCTCAGCAATAGACTGCATCGCAGCTTTGAAATTCCTTCGGAAAGTAAGATCAACAGTTTGTATCTTTTTTGTACTCTCCATTGGTCCCCAAAATTGTACGTATGCTTGAACCTACTTGAAAGAGGGGAAGATGTAGTCCTAGAGCATAGCCTCCAAGTTGCACTATCTTTGTGCTTTTTGTAGGTATATTGCAGTCATTCAAACTCTACCACATGTAGTTTTCGTAGTGTAGTCATAGTCTAGCAATCTCTGGGAATTCGTTGTAGTACTCTAGAGCATAGCACTTACTACTCCCATGGGAGTGTAGCTGGGTCTAGCATAGCCCCATCTACCCTCATGTTACGTAGTGCCTGATCTACATTTCACGCTAACCCTAGCCCTATAAATACCCCTGCATTTAGCATTTTAGGGGTTGGAAAAATTAGAAGGGAATTTTCATTTTGGCATTTTCAACATCCATTAGGACTCTTACACTCAAGCACACTTTGCAATTTAGCACATTGCAAGACCTCAACGGACAGCTAGTGCACACCGTGCAACATGTAGTTCACCATTGTGTCTGCGTAACACAACAATAGGCAACCCAAAAGGTTTAGTTCCCACGGAAGCAATTAATTCCACATCTTAGACATCCCAGAGACTATGACTACACTACCATACTACAACTATGCTTGCTTGTACACCACATACCACTCTCATCTTCTTTCCTACAATTGCTACACTCCCCCGTTTAGGGTGGTGCACTTTCATTTTCCAATTCTGTTGCTTCCAGTTCTGTTGCATTTTCAAGTACTTTTCCTTTAGCATTTATCATAGCACTCACATTTTCCTATTTTTTCATACACATTTTCATGTCTATACTACCATCCTTGGGCTGGTACACCCACTACACTCTGGCTTGGTTGGCCCCAATGCTCATTGGTAACACTGCATAAACCCCTTCCATACGCTTTTGTCATAACACCTTGTAAGTCCCTATTCGATCAACAAGACCATTTAGGGAATCCTATCTCTATTTCCATCATGGCACTCACATGGACTTAGGGTTAGGCTATACACCCACTAACCTCTTAGTGTTCTAGCCATCGATGTTCCTGGTGATCACAATTTTCAATGCTAGAAAGAGGGCCTCCGATTCCTTCTATGTTCAAGGGTAGTCCCATGTGCTTTCTGCACCTTTATTACTAGTTTCAAGTTAGTGTAGAAATAACACCCCTATGGACCTACCATGATAGTAGCTGTATCATAGGCTAGCATAGGAATTTTCTACAATTTAGTTGGTGTAAATTGGTCCTAGTTGTTGGTTCCCTTAGAACCTCGCAGGACGAAAAGTCCAAGTGTATCCATTGTGTTCAAAACTCTAGATGATTTAAAGAGTGTAACAAGTTCTTAGAGCATAGAAACCTCCAATGTAGTGAGCATAATGACATAGTTAGTCATTCTTTTAGTAGCGTTTCCAGAGTTACTCATTCTTTACTTATTTTCATAGTTTTTCAATACTTGTTTACTTAGTTATTTTTCCAACGTTCTTTGCACTTGGTCATTTTTTATTCAGCACTGTCATTTCTTGCATTTTTTTACATGGTAACAAGAATCCCACATAACCTTCAACCTCTACCCTAAGCATGAAGGTGACCCACCCTATCCAACATGTAGTAGATATTGATCCCCCACTCAGTCTTGTATAGCCACAGTGGTAGTCACTCAGATTACACAATTAACTACCTAAGCACATGATGCTTGATGATGAAAAATACAATTTTCTCTATGCAAAACTTCAAGTGGGTCTATCCCTAAACTACCAAGGACTAGACACTAAGCAAAGATTTGAAATTATACATTGAAATAGGAAGGAATTCCTCCCTACACCTAATGCTTTCATTTCACTTATCGACAACTCTTGGTGGTTATTGGACCAACTTGTTAGAATAAGTGATCCTAATGAGCATGATATAGAAATAGACTATGATGAGCCCTTACAGGATGGACAAGATGAATTTGAGGCTCATTAAGAGAGAGGGAACCCTTTTTAACCTTCTATCTAGTAGCCTATTTCTAGTTTTGTCTAGTACTAGTCACAATTGTTTGCCTTTCTTGAGGTAGTGGCATCACTCTCGCCTTCTAGGTCCATGCTTGTGATAGTGAGCCACAAAGTACTGCATGCACAGTAGGGTGCAGGACCATCCACGACCCTTCCCTTCATCATCTCTACCTAGTCTGCATAGTCTTTCATGCTAGCATCTAAGATGCCAACACAACCATATGTGCACAAAATGCCCTTCTCTAATCCACACATGAGTTAGGTGTCCTTCATCCAACCCATCTTGTTGGCACCTTCCACACTAGCCCAACCGACAACCACATGATGGGTCCCAACCTTTGTGCCTATGGCACAGTGATTGCACACATAACAATACATGCAGTAGCCAACACAACAAGCATTCCATGTGGTTGCACAACCCACAGTAGGGTTGTGGGTCACTCAAATGGCATAGCAAGTAGTATAACTGGTGTGACCTATTACATATACCCCAAGTTTGGACTAGGTGTTCCAACTCATACAAATGCTAACTAAAGAAGTTAGGTGGCTTAAAGCTACTAATTTCAAAATAGTTCATGTGATGGACTTCTACCACAATGACCCCATCAATCCTATAGTCCCATCACTAACCCTACCTCCTAGGGTCCAACTTTCCTAGTTCACCAAATATAATGGTGAGGGGGACCCCAATGCGCATCTCATGATGTTCTGGTCTAAATGCCTTCTCCTACAAATATGGCCATATGTGATCATCCATTTCTTCACCATGTCCTTAACCGTTAAGACACTGGACTCATATCATGTGCTTCCTAGGGCTTCCATATCTATCTTGGAAGAGTTTCTTAGATAATTTGTTACTCACTTCAAGTAAATATTGAAACCTAAAGCCACCTTGGATCAACTAATGAACATCAAGCAAGGCCCTCAAGAGCTCGTGCAAAGTTCATTCAATGTTAGAGCACTGCACTTAAGAAAATCCACAAGCCAATAGTAGAGACCCACCTTCTGGCCATCTTTAAGGGTGTAGTAAATGACTTCATTAAGTCAAAGCTATACTATCTAGCCTTGCACTCCTTGAGCCAAGCCTTTGCTCAAATAAAGAACATCCAAGATGCAGTAGAGGCCTGTAAGGACCTAGCCTATATGGCCTACAAGAATGCACATGCAAAGAAGAATAAGGAAAAGGGCAAGGCAAGAACAACTACTATAGTAGTCACTAATGAGGCTAAGCCCAACAATGCTAAAATAACCAACAACAACAAAGCATCTGACTTTGGCACTATGGAAACTAACTAGTTTACACAACCAATGACCATGGGGCAAGCTACCCCCAAGGCCAAACTTTGAGTGCAAGGATTGCTCAAAGTATACATCATTACCTATTAAGCTATCCAAGCTTTTGCACTAGTTTCTTTATACTAGGTGCATCTAGCACAAGAAAATGTTTGAGGATGCTCACAAGCACCATGAGTGATACTACGACGTCCTTAGAAACCCCTTAGTAGCTATGCCAAATGAGCCCCTAGTCCTTAAAAACTTTAGGTTGGATTGATTTTGCAACTATCACCAATTACATGGCCATGATATAGATTACCACTTGGCCTTAAAAGATGACATTCAATGCATGATTGATCATGGAAAATTGATCCTTGATAATAGCAATCTTGTGCACCTAGAAAACCAACCAATGAAGGTCTACAAAGACCCCCTTAACACTAGCAATGCAAGCTATGTTATCAATGCCATCAGTGTTGATGATGATGTGGAACTAACACATAAACTATTTCTTATTTATGTGCCCTCTGGTAATATTGGGGCCTTAGTGTTAACTGGTCTACAATCCCCTTTTATCATTAGAGCACCAACTCGAGCACCCACATAGCACGTTAGGGCCCTACAATAGATTGTGGTGATAGCAATCTAGACACCCTTTGTCATCAAGGTGCCATGTTGTGTGGACCCCCTACCTGCTTAGGGTCTGGTGGTGGGAATTATTTCACACCCTACTAAAACACCATTAATTTTGGCCTAGCACTTTGAAATGAGAACAATTTGGAGCCTCATGAGTTTTGGGAGGCAAAAAATTGACTAAGGCATCGAACTCACACTCGGCTTTTCAAGCTAGCTTGCCCACACTTAGCTTGTCAAGCTAGCTTACTCACACTCAACTTGTCAAGCTAGCTTGTCCTCAGCGTAAGCAACTCCAAGAGCCTTAAAACCAAGTCAAAATGGTCTAACTTCAAAGGTGTAAGACATCCTCAGGGCCCATTGATGACCGCTCCAAGTTTCAGCATCCAAAATCTAAGAGTTCAAGTCAAAATCGCACATATCTTACTACTCACGTTGAGGTCATGCCCAGGTCACACTGACAGCATTAGTCTAGCGTGAGTAACCCAAAATAGCCCCAAAATAGTGTTAAAATGGCCTCATTTTGAGGGTACAAGGCCCCCTCGAGGTCCACTAATGATTGCTCTAGGTCATAGCCCTCAGAATTCTGATTTCGGGCCTAAAAATACATCATTTTCAGCACTCATGCTGAGTTCACACTAGATTCATGCCCAGCTCACGCTAATAATGTGAGTTGCCAAAATGACCAAAATCAAGGCATAAACAGGCTCAAATTCAACATGTAGGTCATCCCCAAGGGCAAGCAGTAGTTACACTTGAAAGACTAGTCTCAAAGAACAAGATTTGGTGTGAAATGTACCATCCCAGCTTTCTCACACTAGGGTCACACTGGCAGCGTGAGTCTAGCGTTACCACTATTCACAGCATGAATACTATTCATTAGCATGACCACTATTCACTAGCGTGAGCACTCTTCACCAGTGTGAGTACTATTCACTGCGTGAGCAGTATTCACCAATGTGAACACTATTCATCAGCGTGAACACTATTCACACCTAGACAAAAGCACTCCAAACGCACGCTAAGGACACACCAGGACAAAGTCATCTCATGTTGGAAGCCCTGGTAAAGTAGAGATACCTCAAATAGCCATAGAACCACTCAAATCGACATCTTGCAATAGTCGATTCAAAGGATCATGAAGTTTCAAGCAAGCCAGATTCAATCCCTCTCGGAAGTCATTGTAAAGTTTCATTGTAAGCATCACCATTTATGAGCTTGTCAACCTCTTACATTGCTTCCATGGGCATAAGACAGCTTGAGTTGTAAAATGCAATGTACCTGGTCAAGAATGTAGCTTCCCTACACACGACCAACTCACACACAGTTGTCTATCGAACGCTTGTCACATGATCTGTTTTTTCTCTCATTTCACTGCCATTAACCTCATTCATGAATCCTACTCTCGAGCATAGAAAAATGTATAAATACCTTGTTCATTGACATAAACAGGGTTGGAAATTTTGGAAAGAAGAAAACCAGCAATCCTAAGCCTTGACGCACATGACCCCCAATGCCTGCAAACATCTCACATCAAAGCTTAACGTTCAACTTATAATGAAACTACATTTTGACCAGTGCATATCTTGTTAATTAATACAACATAGTTTATTTTTCCTTCCATTGTGTTGTTCTGGTTCATTTTTTGCATTATCCCATTTCATTGCATGTTTTTGCATACATTCTATTTACATTTACATGCTATATTTCACATTTAGGTTCCATTGCATTATGCTCTCTGTTTTACATTTTTTGGTGATAACCCTAGCACAGGCCATAGCGTACACTCAGGAAGTCCTTGTTTGATTTGCGTGTAGACCATCCAAGGCACTCTACCTTCATTTTTCTAGCTTGCCCTCATGTGAAGGCAAGGTCAACTGTATCTCTCTGGAGATCTTTTGACGTTTGTTTTTCCTCCAGCCTTATGCCGACGATTTCGGATAGTACACCTGCCTTCCCAAAGTCACATCTTGCACATAATCAAAAACAGCCTAAGTTGTAATCCAATAGGCCCAATGAGTGCCTTTCCAACAAGATGATTAGGGAATGTATGGAATTAGGTCCTCCTAAGCCCATCATGTACTAACCTAAATCATCAATGTAAGGTTGGAAGGGAAAAATAAAACATCGAAAGATCATCAGGCAGACACAGCTAACCCTGCCTTCATCCAAGTGCAAGCTGGAAAAGAAAATGAAGGTAGAGTGCCTTGGATGATCTGCACTCAAATCAACCAAAGACTTCCCCGAGTGTAAACTATGGCCTACACTGGGGTTATCGTAACTGATGTTTGAAATGTAAACAGTGTGCATGAAATGTAAATAGAAATGTATGCAAAATTGGTATTGTAAACAAAATGGAAACTGAACATAAAATAGAGAAAACAATATAATGTCTGGAAAAATTAACTATATTGCATTGCTTAGTAAATATGTGCACCATTGAAAGCGTAGTTGCATGTGTAGATGGCAAGTCAAGCGCCAAGCCCTAGGATGACGTGATGTGTTTTAGAAGTGCTTGGATGCTAGGAGTCAAGTGTGCCCAAGTGAACAAAGATTGCTGGTTTGAGTTTCCTAAGCTGTCAACCTTCAAAATTGCCAACCCTATTTATGTGAATTAATAGGGTATTTATAGGGTTTGGCCAAGTTCGGGCACAAAATTCATGGGTGGAATCAATGGCTGAGAGATGAGAGGAAAATGGATCTAGTGACATGTGTTTGATGGACAACTATGTGTGAGTTGGACATGTGTGGGCAAGCTACATTTTTGATAAGGTGCATTATATCTTACAACGTGTGTTGGGTTACTCAAGCTACCTTACACTCATGGAAGCATACAAAGTTTAGAGCGTAAGAGCTTGACAAACCAACAAATGATAAACATTTACAATGAAATGAAATGTACAACAAGAAGAATTGACTCTGGCTCGCTTGAAACTTCTGGATCTTTGAATTGATTGCTATAGGGTGTCGATTTGGCTATTTGAGGTGTCTTCGCTTGACAAGAACATCCAGTGTGAGTTGATTTTTCCTTAGCCTATCCTTAGCATGCGTAAGCTATACTCATGCTATACTCACACTACACTCACGCTGCAACGTGACTTTAGCGTGAGTGAGCTAGAATGATGGATTTTTCACCAAATTTTGATTTTTGAAGCCCAATTATTGAAGTGTAAGGATTTCTTGACTGTGATTGACCTTGAGAATGATCTGAAAATTAGAAATTGAGTCTGATGTGTCCTATTTTGTACCACCTTGGATAGCTCATGCTGGACTCACACTACCACCATGAGTGCAGTGTGACTACAGCTTGACTACAACGTGACCTGCAGTGTGACCTAGAAAAACTTGTAATTTTGGACTTGATAGAGGCTAGAACTTGGATCTTGTCGATGATGAACCCTGAAGATGACTTGCACATTGGAGATTAGATATTTTTTGACTCAATTTTGGGCTTTGAAAGTTTCTCACACTACACTCATGCTACAACGTGACCTTAGCATGAGTGATAGCGTGAGTGAGGAAATCTGCACCTTTTAACTCCTAAATTTGAATCTCTGAATGCTGAAGCTTGGAGTTGACATTAGTGGCCCTTAAGGATGGCTTTCTTATTTGAAATTGAACCATTTCAACTCAGTTTTGAGGCTCCTAGTGTTTCTCATGCTGCACTCATGCTACCAGTAAGACCTTAACATGACAACAGTGTGAGTGCCCAAGTCAAGCCAGCGTGAGTGTCATGCCTTAGTCAAATTTTGCCTCTTGAAACCTTGAAAGGGCTTGAGTCATTTTAAAAGTGCTAGGCCAAAATTAGTGGTGTTTCATTGGCCCCTCTTTGTTGACTTCTGGAGGAATCCACCCAAGAGGCATTGACAAAAAAGTGAAAAACACCATGAACAACCAAGTACCAAGAATTATCCTTCGGTCCTTGGTTGGATGTCATCGCACCATAATCAAAAGTATAGGGGATTAGGGGAATGTAGTTCAAGATGCAAGGGGTTTGGCTGTGACTATGGGAAGTTAGAAGTTGATCAAGGATTATGATTTCTACCAGAATTATGGGAGAGGAATGCTCTCACGTGAATGGGCTATGTCCTTGGTCCTTGTCGATAGCCAGTGTTTAGTAGACTCAGAGCTAAGATAGAGGGGGTGCATTCTTTGGAGAAACGAGATTCTTATAGAGTGTTTATGGGGCTCGTTTTGAATAGCCAAAGCCATGCAATGATGTGCAACATGGTCTCTTTGAGACACGAGTGTAACTATTTTCCAAGACAATTGCCTTCTCACCTAGGGCTTGTATGAGAATGTCCAATAGTCTTTGGTTTATGATGTCAATGGGGTTATGAAGACCTTTTTCATACATTTTTCTCTTTGACCTTTTTGTTATTTTTTTCTTTTATTTTTTGTTTCTTCTTTTCTTTTTATTTCTTTTTTCTTTTTGATGTTTTCTTTTCTGGTTTCTTTTCTTGTTCTCTTTGGTCTTTTTGAAAGATCTTTCTTTTAGTGTCGTGCTCATGCTTGATCACTTGCATTTTGCATCATGTATTGTGTACTGTGTTTTGCATTGCAACTACTTAGAGGATCACAGTGTGCAACAATATATCAAGAGCTTTAGGGAAGTAGAATGTATCCATGGTGTGTAATTAAATAGGACAAAGAGAACATGATGGGGAATAGGGAATGTATCAGGAGTGGGGAATGTACTTATGAATAGATTGATTAACCCAGTTGTAGGTGTTAGGAAGAATGTGATACCCTATTGTTGGCACATTTTGGCCATTTCATGGAACAGACTAGAACACAAGATTGAGAATTGCAGTCGGAGCAGCAATAGGACTTGAACATCTACAGGATAAGACAAGCCCGCCTGTTTTATGTATCGTGATCTAAAATGGCCTACAGTAACAAGCCACCACGTAGCCTCTTATGAGGGAGGTTGTAACAACACTTGGTTACTTGTCTTCTCAAACATATGATCCTCTATTTCCAGTCATCCATTAATGGCTTCTTCATCTAGCAATGTGAAATGTGTATTTCTTTGGTTTTCTATTGCTGAGGCAAGGACAAATAATATGCAAACAAAAAGAGGAATGCCATTGACTTCATCAAATCTTGGGTTATATGATCTTGTTGAAAATTTTTATTAATTTATCATGGGAAGAAAGGGCAGGAGGAGTACGGCAGAGGTGCTGCGTTTTCAGCGTTGACCACCATGAAATCAAACGGTGCCACTAAGACATGAAACTCTGCCAACCAGCGATGCATACCAACAACACGAATTATTTTGCAAATGAATTGTGGCCCTAATTTGCAGAAAAATTCGGCCCTAATTTGCTGAAAAACGTGGCCCTAATTTGCTGAAAAACGTGGCCCTAATTTGCTGAAAATCGTGGCCCTAATTTGCAGAAAAATTATGGCCCTAATATGCAGAAAAACGTGGCCCTAATTTGCTGAAAAATCATGGCCCTAATATGTAGAAAAACGTGGCCCTAATTTGCTCCAGAAATTGCAGAAAATGGCAGCCCTGTTTACTGATTTTATTAACAATTTGTTTGGGTGTTCTTGGAAAATTTGTGTTTTTTTTTTGTTGTTGTTCCATCATAAGGGCTTTCGGTAGAGACGATTCAGAAAACGGCAAAGGCTGGAAAACAAATCGCAGACGCAGGAGGCAGTTGCACAGGTTTCGCGATCATGAATTTCTTCAAGGCTGTGCTGTTCGGTGACAACTACGAATCCATGACAAGATTAAAGGTAGAAATAGCGGCAGGACCAGAAACAGAAATGGCGGTGGAGGACANCGAGGTCAGCAATGCATAATTCATTGCTTTTTCCTTCATCGAGGAGACCTAAGAGAGCTATCCACAAAAAAGGAACCTGTAACTCTAAAGGTAAAATAGCTTTAGATCCATATACAAGACTATATGGAGTTTTATCTGTAGATGTTCAATGTATTGTTTTGTATGCCCACAATGTGTAGACTAATTGTTTGTGCCATTGTTTCTTGCTTTGATTCAACATCGTCTTGAGCACCATGATGAAAGTTTTGTTTGTAGCCTCTTCTTGACCATTTCTCTATGGGTAGTAAGGTGATGAGAATGCATGTTTAATACCTAGGGTTTCATAGAATATTTTAGTATCTTCACTGCTGAACTATAGCCCATTGTCAGTAACGATGGTCATCAGAATACCAAACGGGTCATGATATTTTCTATTATAAAAGTGTAAATATGTTTTGAAGTGGTCTTCCTAAGGGGGATAGCTTCTACCCATTTTGTAAAGTATTTAGTTTCTGTGATAATGAAGCTATGTCCCACAAAGGATGATGGCTTCATTGGTCCAATTAAGTCTAATCCGCATCTTTGGAATGGCCATGTGATTTGTGTTGTGTGTAATTCATTAGGTGGAACATGTATTAGATTGCCATGCCTTTGGAAAATGTCACATGTCCTGACCTTGGAGATGCAATCGTACTCCATGTGTGGCCACTAGTAGCCTAAGTGCCTAATCTTTGTTGCCATTGCTTTAGGTGCAATGTGCCCCCCCACAAAGTCCTTCATGGACTTCTTCTACAATCGTTTGACCATCAAGGCTACTAATGCACATCAGTAGAATGCCTTCATAGGATTTGTAACACAAGGTGTCTCCTATTAATGAATATTGTCAAGAGCATTTTTGCACAACATCTTTTTGAGAAATTTTTTAAGTGTTGTGGAGGCTCACCTCTTAGAATGTACTCTTTGATGTCATCATACCATTCTATTGCATGTGTTGTGCTAATGGATGCTATAGGCATTTAGTCAAGAGTCTTAATTATAGGTTTAGCACAATTTGTTATAGAGCTAGGCAATGCATGGAACATTTCAGGTGTCATGTTTAAGGCTAGTGTGGCAAGTGCATTGGAAATAGTGTTTTCACTCCTAGGGACATGTTGTATATCCACTTCTACTAGTTTCCATAGCAAATAGGGGGTCAAATCACAATAGGGTTGCAAATGGAAAGATTTGCATGCGTAAATCTCTTTGACTTGATTAATGACTAATTGTGAATCACCTTGAACTACAAGACATGCGATTCCTGAGGTCAATTCTACTTGAAGACCTCTAAGAAGGCCTTCATATTCCGCTACGTTATTGGTACAAGGAAAGGTTAATTGGTAAGCAAAGGGTTGGATTTCTCCAGAGGGGTATGTTAAAATGGGCACAAAACTTCCTCCTTGGGACGTTGAAGCTTCATCAACATAGAGGATTGCCTCATAGTTTTCAGGTATGGTGTCTATACTATTAACATTCTCATCTAGGAATTCAGGGTTAATTATTGCTTGATCATGTGTTGGCAGGACAATTAATTTCCTGACTATTGCTTGACCTTTTGTGGAAGATTGAACAACATAGTGTAAGTCAAACTCTGGGATCATCACTTTCTACCTAGCTATTCTACTCAACTCATAGATGTTATTAGTGATGGCATGGAGTACATTATCCTTGCAAATGATGTAAACTTGATTGTGAAAGAGACAATGCCTCCATTTCTTCAAGGAGTAAACGAGGGCAAGGCATGATTTCTCTACGTCGTTGTATCATTGTTCATAGGCAATTAAAGTGTGGCTTAGGTCATATATAGGGATCTCAACTCCATCTTAACATTTTTGACAAAGCATCTATGCAATTGAAGAATCAAAATTTGCAAGGTAGATGTAAAAGGGTTTATCACCTTGTGGGGAATAAATGGTCGACAGCTGAGCTAGCTCTTGGTTTATGTTCTCGAACGCTTCTTGGCATTGTTGAGTCCATTGGAAATGTACATTATTTCATAATAGATGCTGCATAGGTCTCAACTTATCTATCAACCTTTTGATAAATCGTCTAATGAATTATAGCCTACCTTGAAGGCCACGTAATTCTGTGAGGTTCTTTGGTGATTGCATATTAGTTATTACCTTAACCTTATCAGGGTCTACCCGTATTCCTATTTTAGAGACTATGAAACCAAGCCTTTTTCCCATTTTGACACCAAAGACACATTTATTTTGATTGAGTCTACGGTCAAAATATTAGATTTAACCACATAAATGTGTCTTTGAGACAACATTTGAGACAACATTTAAGCACTAGGTCTAGATATTTGGCATGTTGTTTGGTGGTTTTAGATTTAACCATGATGTCATCAATGTACTCATTGAGCAAATTGAGCATGTAATCATTAAATATATATGTCATTTCTCATTGATATGTAGCTCCTGCGTTTTTAAGACTGAATGACATCATCGTATAGCAGAATGTGCCCCAAGGCATCATAAAAGTTGTTCTAAGTTGATGTTCCAAATTGATTCTTATTTGGTTGTATCCTAAAAATCCATCCATAAAAGATAATAGTGCATGACCAGCAGTTGTGTCAATAAGTTGATCAATGCTAGGTAGTGGGAAGTCATCCCTTATAGTGGCTATGTTGAGATCATGAAAGTCGATGCAAATGCGTATACTACCATTCTTCTTAGGGAAAACTACAATGTTTGATACCCAGTCAGAATAGTCAACGGCCTGGATGAAACCAGCTTGATAGAGCTTTGTGATTTCAGCACGGACTACTAAAGCTACCTCAAGTCTAACTTTTCGTGCTTTTTATTTCATGGGTTTAATTTTTTCATCAAGGATGATATTGTGTTGGAAGATTTGGGGATCTAATCTTGGCATGTCAGTAGATGACCATACAAATGTTTTTATGTTGTCTTTCAGTACTTGAGCGATGTCACCAACAAGTTGTGAATCTAGTAGGGTGCTTAATTTCAACGTTCTAGCTTCACCATTAGATGTGGTAACAGGGATTTCAACACGGGGATCTTCAGTGATATTATTGTCTTCTAGATCCAAAGTCTTAGTCACATTTTTAGGCCAATATGATGTTTCTTGAGTTGAGGCTATTAAATTAGCATAGGTGGATGGGTCTAGATCCAAGGATTATGGATTGATTGCTCTTTTTACCTCCCCGTATGGTCCACTGAGAGACAATATTGAAAGGATATTCTTGGTGGCCATGTGCTTGCTCCTGCCAATTTAAACCGAGAGTGAAGTAAGAGACACCCACTTGATGAAAGAGTTACTAAATGTAAATGAACATAAGGAATTTTAATATGTACTGACAAAATTGGGAGACACAGTGGTAGTCATGGTAGTTTTAGGCTATACTGGGCCACATGGCATTTTAAGGCCATATTGGGCCAGATAATATTCATGTTGACTTGTCATTTGGACTAAGTGCATAGAGCATTTTTGATTTTTAAATTTTGTGTGAATGATAAGTTTATGAGACCTTAAAATTTTTATGAATTTTTGAAATGTTTAACTTTAACTTTTCATCCCTTCTTTTGCATAATCATAATTTTTTTGTTTTTGGCCTCATCTCTAGAGGCTGGAATAATGAGGAATATAGGCTAACATAAAACATAAATGAAAAAAAGTTTAAATAAATAAAATAAAATAAAGTGAGAGAAATTAAAAATAAGAATAAAAGGAAATAAAGTGGAATGATTTGGGTTTAAAAGGGGGTTTTGAAATGAGGGAAGGAGGTTTTATGCTAATGTGAGTTCTTAGACTGCAACATGAGCTAGGAGTGCAGCATGAGCTATAGCATCAGCGTGAGCAATGCGACATGAAGGACAAGGACAAAGGAAAGGTGAGCCAAGAAAAAGGGAGAGGTAGGTAGATCTAGCATTTGTGGAAGATAGTGAAGAGCTTCTCCAACATCTTCCCCAAGCCAGGATTCCAACGTGGAATGGGGCCTTGCATAGGTAGATTTTTTTTCTCTTGATTTTCTTTGCATTTTTGTGGATAGCGTTACCTAGGGTAGAATTTCTATGGTTGTGATTATGGGTTTCTGGGGTTGCAATTTTGGGTTGTTTTTGGTGGAATTTATGGTGTTAGTGTGAGTGCCTAGGGCTTGTGTGCAGGGTGTCGTGGATGCTAGGGATATCCTGCACAGCATGAGTTTCTGGGGCTTCCTGTGGCATGGGCTATTGGGGCTTCCTGCAGCATGGGTATTTTCAGCTTTCTTGGGCGTTTGCACCGCAGGGTTTTTTATGACATTTTTGGACTTTTTGGGCACGAGGTTTCTTGGCGGCGTGAGTGCCAGAAGAAGAGAAAGCCATTGTGAATGCAGGGGAAGTGTGAGCCGCATTATTGAGGAGGTTCCCAGTGTCAATTTTTTTTTCTTATCGTGTGCCAACTTGAACACAAATTTCTCATGTGATAATGGTATGATGCATCGTGATACGTCAAAAATGTTTAGTTGTGTAATATATACTTGAGTGTCTATTTGTTTCTATGAATTAATTAACCTCCTTTGGTCTTGTACTATGCTATGTGTTAAATTGTATCCCATCTTGGGATATGACCATAAGTTAACTATAAGGGATCAAGCCTTGTATAATTTGGATTTTCATTTGCTAGTGATTATGCTCATGGGTCCATGAGTCATGAAGCTTATAGGCCTATGGGTAGGAAAATGGTGAGAGAGTGGTTTTCACCTCTGCTTGGGCCCAAGGACCCCCTCATTAGGGAGTCGTTATCCAACCCTGGTTATTTGGAAGAGAAACTATGCATGTTCTATCCACGTAATCTACCAGTTCTCAGCATGAGTGGCTAGACAGGCCCCAGTGTGAATGGCTGGACAGGTGCCAACGTGAATGACTAAATAGGCTTTAGTGCGAGTCTGAGTTTGGGATGTCAGTGTGAGTTGGGCCACGAAGGCCAGCGTGAGTGAGGGAAAGACTAGCATGAGTTATCTAGTGTAAACCCTCTAGTGTGGTCCCTCTAGCATTAGCTCTCCAGCATGAGCTCTTCAGTGTTAACCCCTTTGGCCACAACATGAGTTCGCTGGGAGAGGCCCAGTACTTGTTGGTTTCATGTTTATACCATTCATTTTTTCCCTAAGACAGATGATTTAAACCTTGCTTTAATGAGTGTTTATGTTCTATAGTTTTGTGTGGATTTATTGCGGAATGGAATTCAATGTACCCTAGTGAGTGTCAGATACACTAAATAGATATTGGTATCCTTGTCTCATGGGGTGAAGATATGCATTTAAAGTATTTTTTTATGTGATTCTTGGCTTATGTGATTTTTCCCTATTGTTAGCACTTAGATTATTCACTTACCTAATTTCTTAGCTGTATGCAGGGGACCTAAATCTTCTCTTCTCGTCATTAAGCTTGTTAGCGTACTTGCTTGGTTTGGCCCCTTTGGACCAGATACACCTCCCTATGACATGCGCATCAAGCCCCATGTGATATGGTTTCGTCCCAGTGTCAATTCCTTTTTTTCATTTATCCTACAAAATTTTAGTGTAGTTATATGGTCTCACCTAAGTGAACAGTTGGCTTATGATGTTGTTGAGACTGTATTTCCTGGGTCTACACGAAGCATGTTTGCCTTTGTTATCAACATAGATGAGGGGATTTTTAAAGTTGAGGGAGGCCCTGCTAAGGGTCCTAGATCTACATGTCCCTTGACTCATGTGTGGGAGCTGCCCACTTATAGTCATTACAACAGTAAAAACACACTTTTCTTAGCTTTCTGTGTGCACACTCTATTCCAAAACCCACTTGGGATAGTATATAAAGTGGGCAAGTATGCATTCTTATGTCTTACTTTACTTTTTTGATTCCCCTTTTGAATTCCATGTCATCAACTAAATGTAAATGTTGTTTTTCCTATGCAGGCCTCATTTTGATGAGAATGGGATGCATGATGATGATCGTGGACTTGTCTTAGCATGCACAACGCTAGAGACATTCATGGCGGGCGCCATTCTTCATGCCGTGGTACTAGACCAAATAAAGGTAGATATTGTTGACTACCATAGGTAGTTTTTGAGAGCTTTTGAACACTACCAAGTTCGTGGTTGGTTACATAAGGATTAGTCTTCTAATGGACCAGTTTTTCCTTAAAGGATTGATCCTACACCCACCTTACCTACACCATTTACTGATGGTAAATGACCACATTCTAGAATCCATTTTCCTTTTTGTTGCATCATCATGTACCATGTTCTTTTTATAGCTCTTCGCTCTATGTTTTTTTCTTTTTACAGTAGTCACCCCCCTCCCCGAAGAAGTTACCATTATAATAGGGCATACTAAGGCCACACTTTTCATGAAATATGGGGAGGTAGAGAAGTCACAAAAATGGTTGCAGAAGAAAGCTTCTAATTTGATCATCAGCTGCCTTACCCAGGCAGGCCTAATGGACTTGTTCACAACTTTGACTCCTAGCATTCCGGCTACTAAGATGGTCACTATTTTTGATTCTTTCAGTGATGATGCTTCCCATTTTACCACAAAAGTTCAAGGAGTCAAGGTATCTTTCCACCTAACCACTGAGTTTATTTTTGATCTTTTTGGAATGCCCATGAATGTTGCCATGGTGACCATAGATAGAGCCACTAAATATGGATAGGTCATAAGAGAGCTTGAGTAGTGGTTAGGCATGTCTCAGGGTCCTAAGGGATTTGCTATGCGAGATGATACCCGATCAATGGAGATGAACTTCCTGTATCCTCTCTTTCGGGCACAGGCATTTCCCAAATCTCTTTCTCAAGGAAGAAGCCTTGGGATCAATTCCGTACATGTGATACGTGCAGTTTTAGATATGGGCATGTGCTATAACTGGGCACAGTTTCTTAGATCTGGTTTCTATGGAGAGATTGTTAGGTTACATTCAAACATCCACCAAATCCCACTTTACATTTGCTTTCTTCGCGAGGTATCTACATAGGTTTGCTGAATTTTTAGTAGTTTATGATAACAACTACTATATTTTGAGGGATTGTTCATAATTGTCCCACCCTTGGATTCACCATTTCTATAGCACCACTAGATCCCAGGACCCACTGGAAGACATTGAGGAATCAGTATCAGTCACTACTGGGGGTGCAACTAGTCATTCCCATCATTCCCATAATAGCTTGGAATTAGACCCACCTAGGTTGTGCATGTCTATTAAAAGGGTTGAGCGTTTGATTGGTGAGACTGTTAGAAAGTCTAAAGTGAAGGTGAAGAGGAAAGAACACCCAAGCGAGCCTGCTCCAGATGTGATACCACCAAGAGCAAAGAACATTCAGTTTGTATTGCTAGTGGAGGATAAGTGGTTTATTTTATTTTTGTGTATTTACTTTTTATTTTTTTTGGTTTATACATTATTAAAAGTAAATATATGCTATGTGATACTAACTTTAGGATTCTAGTGTTATTCAGAGGAAAGTCCCGAGATTGAGAGAGAGGTCAAGGCCTCGATGATTGAACCAGAAGCAGTCATCATAGGACCTAAGGAGGAAGGAAAAGAAGGGGAATAAGCAATTGAGGAAGAAGAAGCTCCTACCCCACAAGAGGAAGATGTGACAAGCAACATGGGGATGAAGCTTGTGGAGGCCTTAGATGCACTTATGAATTCAAGTGATGAAAGAGATGTCGTCGATGGTTTCTTTGATGGATCTTTGTAGCTTGGTGATCTGCCAGGGCTAAATAGCGAAGGGCTTTTTGGTAGGTCCCTTTTAGCTTAATCCATATTCTATGTATTTTAATTTCCATGTTTTGTTCTTGATTATCTTGATTATCTTTAGCATTAGAGGTAGACGCTAAAATTTCTGAGGCACATACATCCTGGGAAGCAGCGTTAGGATCACAGGTCCCGATTGAAGAGACCTCCCCTACTTGTCCCACATCAACTAACCAACTAAGGCCATGGCCTAAGATGCCTAGCAAAATGGATTTTGGTAAGGGCATCATTAATTATGTGGTCACTCGCTACGAGAAGCTCATCCAGAACTAGGTATGCTAAGTGTCTAGTTTTATTTGTGTTTCTTTGTATTCATTGTTGATTATAGATGATTCATATGTGCAGTACTTACACCTGTAGGTGCTAAGCTCCAATGCGATCCTTCGAAAGCTACTCACATTGATGCTCTCCCTGAATTTCTGGGGAATATTGAGCAAGTCCCTAGGAAGTTTTATGATGCAGTTTTTGGTTGTGTCGTATAGAATGCAAAGTCACTTTGGACTTGTAGGTGTTCAGTTGAGTATCTATGGGATGAGGTCCACTCATTGAAGAAAGCCCTAGCAAAGGAGAGAGAGAGGATAAAAGAGATCTCCAATCCCATTACGATCTTGCTGTTGCTAGGCTGTCTAGTGATAGCACTTGGTGCACATCTGAAATCATCTACGCACGTTATTGGATGGTTTTGAACAACAAAGTGCAAGTGACATGGGACTTAGTAGAATAAAGAGCATAGATGGACCTTCTGAACAAAAAATGTCATGATTGGAAGTTCTTTGCTGCAAAAGTACAGAAATGGAGCCAAGACCAAAAGGACTAGAAGCATCAATATAAGAAGTGGTTAAAGGAGGAGTCAGTTAAACACTGATGGATGGAGATGTTCATCGATGGGTTAGGCTTGCGGTCTACTTATGAAAGGCTTGCAGAGTGCACCGAGGTAGAGAGATCTCCTAAGAGAACCATTACTACCGCCTCTGTGGAGGCTTTGATAGGCATGTTCACTCTTGAGCATCCTACCTGGACTTCAGTGGACAAGGGGAAAACCTTAGCTGGCATTGATCTTGGCCTAGAGGAGGATTGGGCAAACATGCCCAAGGAGGAGATTCTACAATGTTTGGAGGCCAACTTAGGACCCTCCTCACTTGTGAGTATTTTATTGTGGCTTTTATTATTGTATGGTTTTATTTTTCTCATTTTTAGTGTTACTATTTTTTTGATTTTGCATTTATGATTTACTTTTACTACTCTTATCCCTTTTTTTGTTTTCTATTTTCTATTTGTTATAGGGACATCTTAATGATGGAGCTGGTCCTAGTGGAGCGAGAGTGGATGATGAAGAGGATCTTGGGGACTAGCCCCCTCCATGAGCTTATTGTTAATCAAACTTTAGCTATTAAATGTTTTTGGATTTTTTGAACATTTGATGGAAATGTATGCTTGACAAGTGTAATAATATCGATCTAATTATTGCATAACATGTTGGAATTTTACTACCATGTTGATGTATCATTTATTTTATTTTATTTGTTTTCTCTTTTTATTTTTTTTTTCAAGTATTATCATGAACATATGCATGTAGCTAAATGTAAAATGGGGGAACAAAACGTGAATCAACATTTGTAAAAGAATAAAGTAACGAGAAGGCATGGATCGAGACTACAACTTGTATCATTTAAACTAAAATTTAACTTAACGTAGTGAATGTTTGCAAACTTATGACATATTGAACCCTAGCTTAAAGCCATTTTAGGCTATGCACATCAGTTTAAAGTCATGATGGAATGTTGCATCTATTATCAAAGAAAGAAGGATTACTAGTTTTATGCCATAGTGGGCTAAAAGCACTAATAGCTTTAGGAATCTTTTAAAAGGGAACCGGCCATTTTTTACTATGGCTAGTTTAACGTCATTGTAGACATTCATTGGCAGTTTAACGTCATACCAGATGATTGGTATTTTAACGTCATTCTAGACATTTAATGTTTCACTCTAGTTATTGAGTTTCCTCTTAATCTTTTGTAGTTTAATGTGAGGGGTAGGGCATGCAGCCATGATTTTATACTTACCTTCCCCTTCACTAGTGATGTCAAAGGGTAATTCTAACCAAGAGCCATCAATGGAAATGGATCCTATGTTTGTATTTTCAGATGCTTCCTCAGTTTTAGTAGGCTTGTGAGTTAACATTGGGTTCATGTCTTGAAGTATGCTCATAGCTCCTTGGTTAGGCTCAACTAACTCAATTTTTGACTCTTGATCCCCTCCAGGGTGTGAGGAAGTGAGCGATAATATTGTATCTCCATGTATGATGATTTCACTAGCCTCGTAAGGTAAGTGGATCTCCTGATGGATTGGTGAGGATACAGCTCTAAGTTGAGCTAGCCAAGGACATCCTAAAATTAGATTAAACCTTGGAATTTCATCAACCACTACACATTCAGCTAATGTGGGGAATTGGTCCCCGACTATGAAGTATAAGGTAACCATACCTTTCACCCCAACACAGGAACCATTGAAGGATTTTAGGAAAGACATTTTCATGGGTTGTATTTGTTTAGTGAGTCCTAGTTTTTTGATGACAGGAAAAGATATAACATTTGTTGGCACATTGTCATCGACATGCACCCTACGTATCTTGAAATGATTGACTTGTATTGTTATGAACATAGGGGTTGTGGGAACTTCTCCTATTTTCTCATCTAGTTTAATATCCTTAGCATGAAACTCTAGGGATGTAGTCTTTAATTCCTGAGGTTGCAAGGAAAATACTACATAAATGGATGGTTCATCTACAAGAAGGTCCTCACTAACATGGATCAAAGTCAACATACGCACAAGTGCTTCCCGATGTATAGTTGAAGTTAGCACTAGATCATACAGACTTAAAGAAGTGTTCTTTTGTTTTAAGGCTTGTGTGACCTGGGTCAACGTTGCTAGGTCTTTACCATTTAGGATACCCTTTTCTGTGGAGATTTGGTCCATTTGACCTAGCATTCGTATTTCTCATGGAAGAATTTTTGCGTTGGTAACTAAGGATGCTGGGTTTGGGACACAACCCATGAAATTATCCTTGTTTTGATGAATCGTACTAGGCTCATTAATGGATGGACCCATGGGAACAATGTTTAATGGTGTGGGCTTCAATGGTCCTAATTTGTGCTGATGGTTTTCTCTTTCTAGGTGCTCTCTTGTTAGTCTATCAGCAAGATGTTCTCGCAAAGGTCATGGGGGAATGGAGGTGGGTTGTGTGTCAAGATGTTTTGGCACCCAGATCACAAAGGGAATGGGCCAGTTTTCAGATGGTGTGGTTGTTTCTGCAATGGACGGAGGTACGTGGATGATGAATGGTTTTTGTGGTGTAGGGGATGTGCATATGATGATGAAAGTGGTTTGAGGAGATGTTGGGTAGGTGTGTTTTTTGAAGGCCTGTGAATCACAAATGATTTTCATGGAACATCCTGTCTGTTCTCCACATGGATAGTATTAATCACATATGGTGCATCATTGGTATTGAGAGGATCCTTGTAGATTCCCATGGGTTGGTTTTGGGATCTTACTGGGTTTGCTTCATCGAATACTACTTCACCCTTGTCAATCATGTGTTGTATATCCTATTTCAAGGTGAAACAATAATTAGTCCTATGACCACACAATTGGTGATATTCACAAAACCTATCCAACCTAAAGCCTCTTGGAATGGAGGGCTCATTAGCTGTTGCTAGAGCTGGGTTATTGGCCAACTCACAAAATCAATCATGTTTTTGAGAGGCTACAGGCGACATTTGTTTATGCTGGATTAGCCCGACCTTTAGAAGTTGATCAAGAAATTGTGAAGGCTTCATACGTAAGGGTGTATATTGAGTAGGGTCTTTTCTTTCAAATGTATGGGCGTGACCTGTGTTATTGTTTCTATTTGAGGAATTTTTGGGTGTAGGTGCAGGTGTGTTTCTTTCATGGTTGTTTGGGATAGTGGGTTGTTTTCTCTTTTGTCCTGGATGACTAGCTCAGTTTGTTTTAGCCACTACTGCTACTGTTGTTTTAGATGTATTTTTCCTCGTATGTTAACTCCTAAAGGTCGAGTAAGCTGGGTCATTGCTTGTTTGTGCCACCTCTTCTATATCTTTAATTTGCATAAATGCTTAGCTCAATGTGCGAGCTTTCATATAGTAAAGCTTTGACTTAATAAAGTCATTCAAGGTTGCCTTAAGAATGGTAAGCAAGTATGTTTCAGGGAAGGGCTTGTGTAGTTCATTCAAGGCTACATTCCACCTTTGGATAAATTTTTGTGCTAGCTCTAATGGAAATTTTTTTAATTTGAATCAAGCTATCCAATGTGGCTTTAGGTTTCAGATTGTACTTGAAACATGTGACAAACTAGTGCAACAAGTCCTCTAGAGAAGATATGGAGTTGTGGGGTAAAGCTCAATACCAGTCTAAGGATTTTCTGGTTAAGGACATAGCAAACACACATAGAATTACATGAGGCCATGCTTGAAGCAATAGACATTTTTTTTGGAATGCTACTAGGTGGGTGTTTGGGTCTCCCTCTCCATTATACTTGGTTAGCTGGGGTAATGAGACTTCCTTTGGCAAGGTTAATGGTGGAATTTAGGGGTCGATTGGATCATCTTGATAGAAGTCTAGTACCTTGACTTCCTTGGTGTTTACAGTTTTTAGGCTCTTTAATTCTTCTACTAGTGAGTGCATCATTTTCTTTGTGTCTACCCACTCTTGGGTGGTAGGTAGACCAACGGGTTGAGTTGGTGGTGGTTGATAATGATTTGATTGTTGCATCATTTGTGGAAAGAGAGATTGTTGGACTATCATTTGTTGCCATGGGATGACATTCAGGGCTGAGACTATAGGGTGTGGTACATTGTAGTAAGTAGATAGGTTTTGCTGAATAGCTGGTGGGACCCATTACCCAGCAATAGGTTATGAAGTGACACATTGAACATGTTGGATTGAAGAAATCAATGGTGGTGCATGGATTTGCACTTGAGGTATGTAATGCATGGACGTGGAAGCTACTATGACTGATGGCATCCCAATTACTTGAGGTCGAAAGGTCGATCCTACATTAGTTTGGGGAGGGAGTTTTTGGGACTGCACTTGTAGAGGTATGATGGAAGTAGACATATCAAATTGAATGTTGAACACAGAGAAGATGGGAATGGAAGCAGGTACTTCTTGTCGAGAAATTGGTGCTAGAGTGTTTTTGGATGAAGGAGGAAGCATAGTTTGTTCCAGAAAAGGGTGGAATAATGAGTTTGTATGGGCATGGGGACTGACCGTATGGTACAAATCCCCATGTTCATATTGGGCTGCGAAGTCATCTTCCTCATCTCCACTCTAAGGCTCTATTGGAGGTGACTGTAAAGCTTGACTTCTTACCATGAGAAGCTGGGATATGAGTCTGTGATGGTGTTTGGAAAGAGGGATTATATCAAATGCTAAGGGGATAAACTCACGACCTCCTTTGTGGATAAGTTCATATTCGCGCTTCGCTTCCTTCTCTACATGATTGATAGGTAAGTTGGCTTGGATCTTGACACAGATGAAGTTATACTCTTTAGGTGTAAGAGTTGCATAAGTAGGGTCTTTTCCCTATAGCCTGAGTGACTGGTGCATAGGGCCTTAAGGGTTTATCTGTTCAATAACAGTTATGGGTTTTGTAGCAGTCATAGGGTTTGAGGTTTTAGTTCCAAAGTCAGAGATTGATAGTGTCACTGGGTTAATCTGGGAGGATTCCATAGTGAGCGTGAGTAAACTAGGCATGACTAGTTGAGCGTGCGTAACTGATAGTGTGAGTAGCTATAGTGTGACAGAAAATACAGGCAGCATGACTTGACAGCATGAGCTGACAAACAGTGTGACAGATGACATGACCTAATAGCATGACTTGACAAGCAGCGTGACCTGACAGCGTGAGCTGATAGACAGCGTGATAGACAATGTGACTTGATGGGCAGCATGACCTGACAGCATGAGCTGATAGGCAGCGTGAGGTATCTGGTGGGGGATAGAGTGAGTAAGTCAAGCTGAACTAGCGTAAGCTACCTTGACATGCTGGGCAAGTGGTGAGGGAAGCTCAATGTGAACTGTTGGGCAGTGGTGGTGGAGCATTACTTGGTAGACTATCAACTAAAAAGCTTGTTTAACTAGCATGTGTATGGAGTTCTAGTTTCTGATGGATGTAAGAATTTTTGTCGATGGTCGTCCTTCTAGCCCCAATTTACTGTATTGACCTAAATTGTCAGTGTAAGGATGAAAGGGAAAAACAAACACTAAAAGATGATCGGGTAGACACATCTGACCCTACCTTCACCCGAGGGCAAGCTGAAAAAGAAAATGAAGGTAGATTGCCTTGGATGGTCTGCACGCAAATCAACCAAAGACTTCCCTGAGCATAAACTATGGCCTACACTGGCGTTATCATAATTGATGTTTGAAACGTAAATAGTGTGCACAAAATATAAACAAAAACGTATGCAGAACTGGTATTATAAACAAAATGGAAACTGAACGTAAAACAGAGAAAATAATATAATGGCTGGCAAAATTAACTGTATTACATTGCTTAGTAAAGATGTGCATCAGTTAAAGTGTAGTTTCACGTGTAGATGGAAAGTCAAGCACCAAGCCCTGGGATGATGTAATGTGTTTCAAAAGTGCTTGGATGCTAGGAGTCAAGTGTGCCCAAGTGCCCAAAGATTGCTGGTCTAAGTTTCCTAAGCTAGCAACCTTCAAAATTGCCAACCCTGTTTATGTGAATTGATAGGGTATTTATAGGGTTTGGCCAGGTTCAGACATGGAATTCATGGGTAGAATCAAAGGTTGAGAGATGAGAGGAAAATGGATCTAGTGACATGTGTTCGATGGATAATTGTGTCTGAGTTGGACATGTGTGGGCAAGCTACGTTTTTGACCAGGTGCATTGTATCTTATAGCATGCGTCGGCTTACTCAAGCTACCTTACGCTCATGGAAGCACATACAATTTAGAGTGTAAGAGCTTGACAATCCAAAAAATGATGAACATTTACAATGAAATGAAATGTACAACCAGATGAATTGACTCTGGCTCACTTGAAACTTCTAGATCTTTGAATTGACTACTGCAGGGTGTCAATTTGGCTGTTTGAGGTGTCTTCTCCTAACAAGAACTTCCAGTGTGAGTTAATTTTTTCTTAGCATGTCCTCAGCGTGCACATGCTATACTCACACTATACTCATGCTGCACTCATGTTGTAGCATGACTTTAGTGTGAGTGAGCTAGAGTGATGGATTTTTCACCAAATTTCTATTTTCGAAGCCTGATTCATGAAGTGTGAGGATTGCTTGACTGTGATTGACCTTGAGAATGATCTAAAAATAAAAAATTGAGTCTGATGTGCCCTATTTTATACCACCTTGGGTAGCTCATGCTGGACTCACACATCTAGAGAAATGTGCCAATGGTCCAATTATGTGAAGTGCATTAATGTCGCACAATCACCCACATGCCCTGTTGTGCTTTGTAGCGTAGCATGCTTGGCATAGTGTAGCACCTTGTCATGTGTTCTGCAATATGTGTGTTGCATGTTTACTATGCTACACTATGCTATGTAGCATAGTGTAACATAGAAACTATCCTTAGTTGCAAAAACTTTGTCGATTTGCGAACTTTGCTTCTACGATACTTGCAAACTTACTGATTCTACCCTTTCAGCTGCCTTTTGTCTCTTTCGTAGGATTGCTATGCCTCGCTGTGCCATGTAGCTCAACGTAGCGTAGTAGCAGACATTGTCCACCACTTCTTGATAGAAAGGGAAATTTTTGAAGGACTTGAAATTGGGCATGGGGACTGGCTGTGAAGTTGTTGCCATGCTACACTACATTACGTAGCGTAGCGTAGCATCGCGCTTCTTTCTGCAATCGTCTTCTGAAGCTTGCTACACTACATAGCGAGGCGTAGCGTAGCATTGTAGAATTTATGACTTAGAAAACTTGCCAAACTATTTCGTGCATCCGGAATGCTACTGCCAACTCTGCATGTCATTTCTGAGCAGGTTTTCGGCTCGACACACTACTTAGATGGGTAGGTAGGATGACCCGTAGAGCCTGTTTACACCTAAAGTAGAAAATTTGTCGAACTAGCCAGCCTGAACTCAGAACATTCTCCTCCTAAAGAACTTCCATGATGCTGCATGAATTGCAAGGCTTGGTGAAGCAAGAATGACTTCAAATTTTTTGGGGTGTTTCATTGGCCCCTCTTTGTTGACGTCTGGAGGACAAGCTTGATAGACATTGAAAAAGAATATGAAACACCACAGCAAATAAAATGCTAATGTTGTCACTCAGTGAGTGTCGAGATGTCTCTTAGCTACACTTGAGAGTGTTGCATTGGTTTTGCAGAGGTTAAGGCAGAGAGCAAAGATGATGTTTAGTAGGGTCCCTCGTCGGAGTGCTCTAAGGGACTCATCCATGTTTTCATCTTTGGCTAGTACTATTCTTCAACCCCTTGTAGGATAGGTTTCTCCTTGACAGGATGAGTTGTATTACATCTATGAAGGATTTTGACCTACCTACAGATGCTTTCCATATGGTGAGTTGTGTTACGCACATCATGGAACTTGCACTCTGAGGTAGCCATGCTAGTCGAGGCACTCGCTTCAAGACGTTGTAGCATTTGCCACTATTGTAAGCCATGCCCTCAGGGCAAAGGTCTTATAGGCTACTAACATTGTTGAAACTCTTGGGCATCATCGCTGTCATGCAATGTTCAAAGCAGGAAGGCTAGTAGTGGCCTTGACAACACTAGCAGGGAGGAGCTGGCCTCCAAGGCACCAAGAGTTGTTATGGGTGCGGATGCTCTGTAATCCCTGCCAAAGGCATGCATTCTTAGTTCAGCTATAGGATTAGCTAGCACATAGCCAAACATCATGTGAGCTGAGGCATTGGTAGGGGTTTGGAGAGTAAGAATATTGTAGTTGGGCCACAATATTATTGGAACTTCAGATGCAGGAACTAGCCCAGGAACTACTGTCAGGGTGATGGGCCATGGCGACGGTAGGTTCGGAGGGCTAATGTGATGCCATACAAAATCTTTAGAGGGTTACAATAGTTCCAAGGGTGGTGGCATTGTATGTGTTCTAGACCACGTTCTCAGTGCATCGTGAACCACATTCTAGAGTTGCGGTGTCCCACCCACATGTTGGCACCATGCCCACTAGTTCGGTGTGTATTTGGTGCTGGTGAATGCTAAGGATGCAACTTGAATCCAGTTTAATGTCTTGGTAGACCATGTGCTGGTTTAAGATCCCAACGGACCGTTTTGCTAGTTTAAGGTCCCAGTAGACTGTACATGCTAATTTAATGTTGTAGCAGACGACTATCACCAATTTATAGTCATAGTGGACTAGCAGTGCAAGTTTTACGTCGTAGAAGATGGTTGCTGCCAGTTTAACGTTGTAGCAGACGTTGCTCGATGCCGCTAGTTTATCGTCATTACGAACACTGCTTGGTGCGATTGTTAGTTTATCGTCATAGTGGATGGTGCTTGTTGCCATTGTGCTTTAGACGTAGTAGGGCTTGAGATATGAGTGATTCATCAGGTTGGCGAACTCGTTTTCATCCATGTTCACCACCTTGAAGGCCCCATTTCTGAAGGCTTTAGTGACCACGTAAGGACCTTCCGAGTTGGCTGAGAATTTACTCACGTGCTCATGGATGGCCTTGAGGACAAGGTCTCCCTTCTGCATTGGCCATCGATGTGGGTCTGCATGATGCTTTTGCTGCTGCTTTCTTTGGTAGTACTTGATGCGTCTCAGCGTCTACACGTGCTCCTCCTCCACTGAGTTGAGGTCGATGGTTCAAGACTCGTTATTCTAGGCTTCGCTCATGACATCCATGAGGATCATCCAGAGTGATGGTACCTGCAACTCAAGAGGCAATAAAACTTCAAATCCATAAACAAGACTGTAAGGGGTCTTACTTGTTGCAGTTCTGCATGTTGTTCTATAGGCCTAGAGGACATAGAGGATTTTTTGGTTCCACCACCTCTTGCTGTCATTAAGCATCCACTTCAGCAAGTTGATGATGGACTTATTTGTAGCCTTTGCCTACCCTTTCACTTGTAGATAATAAGGGGAAGAAAATGGTTGTTTAATGCCTAAATTGCTACAGAAGGTTTGGGTTTTTGTACTACTAAACTGTGGCCCATTGTCAGTTACAATAGTCATTGGAAACCCAAACATTATTACGATGTTTTCGAGGATGAAATGGAAGATTTGCTGAGACGTCGTCTTTCTTAGGGGAATAGCTTCCATCCACTTAGTAAAATACTTAGTGGTAGTGATAATGAAGCTATGCCCTATGGAAGACTTAGGTGTCATAGGCCCTATGAGGTCTAATCCCCATTCTTGGAAGGGCCACGTGATTTGTGTTGGGTGTAGGTCTACAGGGGAGACGTGCATGATATTTGTGTATCTCTAGCACATGTCGCATGTCTTGACTTTTGATAGGTAGTCATGTTCCATGTTGGGCCAATAGTACCCTAGGCGTCTGATTTTGGTAGCCATAGCCCTGGGTGCTATGTGTTCATTGCACAACCCCTCATGTACCTCATTAACTACCTTCTGCGCTTGCTCGCCACCCATGCATGCTAGAAATATCCCGTTGTAGGAGCGTCAGCATAGGGCATCATTTCCCATAAGCACGTATTGTTGGGCACACTTACAGATTACATCTCTCTGGGCAAGTGTCAATCCACTTAGGGGGTTCACTGTGCTATAGATAAGTTTTAATGTTGGCATACCACTCCTAGGTATCCATAGCACTGACAGAGGCCACATGTTTTGCCTAAGTGATAGGCTTTAGGCATTCTATAATTGCGATTGGAAGGTTTTCCAAGGAATGTAATGGAATGTTTAATGCAAGGGTAGCTAAGGTATCTGCCATGGTATTCTCATTGTGTGGCACATGTTGCACATCTATGGTTGCAAATTGCTTAAGAAAGATCTTTTCTAGGTCGTAGTAGGGTTGCAGGTGCATAGCTTTGTAGGAATAGACCTTGATGATTTGATTCATGACTAGTTGTGAATTTCCCTGAATTTCCAGGTGTTGTATGTGCAGCACTCAGGTAGTTAAGAGGCCTCTAAGTAGCCCCTCATATTCTACCATGTTGTTGGTGCAAGGGAACGTAAATCGATAAGCAGATGGATGCATTTCCCCAAAGGGAAATGTGATTATGGCAGCGATGCTACCTCCTCACGTGGTTGAGGCACTGTCAAAATGTAAGATGGCCTCAAAATATGATGGGATGATGTGGACATTGCTAACATATTCATCTAGGAATTCGGGGTCTATGGTTGCCTGGGCATCAACTGGTGAGGCTGTGAGTTGGGTGGCTATGGATTGATCCTTTGTTGACAATTAACTTACATAGCATAGAACACATTTTTCCTCACATGTTACATGGTCACGTGCTTTCAAAACCCACACGGGACTATCTATTATAATGATGAGTGATTTTTGTAGCCTTGCTCCACTGTGTTGTGCAATGCTGGCCATATTGACTGAATGCTAACAATATGTGTTTGTCACTAGGTTTTTTATCAATGATGATGGGGTTCACAACTGACTAGGTTTGCTGGTAATAGCACAGCTAGCCCTACAGGAGTTCTCTTCTGCTAAGAACCTACGGGCAGGTGTGATTAGTCAGTGCGAGGGAGAATACCATACCTATCCAAGCACGTTTTATGTTCTCTACAATCAGTGTAAGGAGCAGGGTTGGTTGGATAAGGAGTGGGTAGAACCTTTCAAGCTGGTTACAGTTGAAGAAGCTATGGTTGACCTCCCACTATTCTCGTTACCATATAGACCTAGTGGGTGAAACAGTAAGTATCGCATGCTCAAGTGTTTTTGCAATCCTTGTATTTCTTGCATCATCATGCTAAGCGTGTTTTGTGAAAATTCTTGTAGGGGAATAAGCCCTATGAGGTGCTAATGGTAACCATCGAGATGTAGGTGGCCAACATCTACTTCAAATATGATGAAGTAGTAGCAAGCCAGTGCTGGTTAGACGAGAGGACCCCAAACTCCTTGGTCAAGAACGTCCAAAAGGGGGGGCTTATGGATTTGTTCATGGCCTTGAATTCGAGTGTTTTGGCCACCGAGATTCTTTCCCTGGTCAACTCCTTTTCTGAGAGGGCAGGCCATTTTCACATGCATGTATGATGCGTGTGGGTGGCCATTGAAATCAATGACTAGCTCTTTACGGACTTGTTCGGTGTTCCTGTCGACGGTGTCCCCATAGGGTTGAAGAGTAAGCAGGAGTTGACCCTTATGAAGAAGGACATCAAGGAGTGGTTGGGGCTCATTAGGAGTGAAAAGGGCTCCCCGTGGATAAGCTTAAGGAAGGCCCTACCATGGAGATTTACCTGGTCTTCTGTGCCCATGCATTCCCCCAGCTGCTTACCCAAGGAAAGGCCTTGTGGCTTGAGTAGGCCTAGATAATGCAAGAGGTTATGGAAGAAGGGGCCCATTAAAACTGGGCTAGCTTCCTATGTAAGGGCTTGTAGGCTGAGATTTTGGGGCTCTGTGAAAATACAAAGTCCCACTCCAACATAGACTATGCCTTCTACATAGGCTATCTGAAGCACTTCGTGGAGTTTCTAATGGTTCAAGAGGATGGAGTCTGGGTCATGCAAGATCGCAACCAGATTCCCAAGCCATGGATTTGTCAGATTCTCTAGACCACACGAGCCCAAGATCCCATGAAAATAATCAAGGAATCGTTGTTTGTAACGACCAAGGATCGGGTGGCTCATAGCATTCTTGGCCCAGACGGCATAGGAGAGATGCCCCTTGCTATAGAAGGTAGCATGATGCAGGGGGAACATCTCATAGCTGAGACCATGCCCAAGGAGTTGCAAAGGAAGAGACCTCCCCCAGTAAGGGAAACCCTTTACATGGAGGAAGAGAAGGGATGAAGACTATGGCTTAAGCTGCACAGGACACAACCCCCCATTGGTAAATGCTTTCGTGTAGTGCTTACTTTACTATTGTTTGCTATGCTATCCTGTGCTAGGCGGTGCAGCGTAGCGTAGCATCTACTTTGAGATAATTTGTTTTAGGCCAACACAAACATGCTTCTTTGCTAGTAGGGGAAGAAGAAGAAGAAGAAGAAGAAGATGAAGAAGTGTTAAACCTTAAGACAAGGGTGATGAATGACGATGTAGAGGTTCCAGTTTCAGAGGAAAGGGCCCTGATCAAAAATAAGGGAGCTCCTGTTTCTAGGGCAGGGACTCTTGTTATTAGGGAGCCTCCTATCAATGAAGAGGCATCTCCCTTGAATAAAAAAGAAGTTGGTCTCTTGAAAGGAAAGGCACCAGCACATGAGAAAGAGGCTTGTATGGACTTGACAAGGCCCTCCACCAAGGCTACCGTCATCGTCTTGCATCAGCAAGAGGAAAGACCGCAGCCGTACACTGGTGAGTTCGATGGTACGTTTGCCTTATCATAGTACATTTTGGACATTGCTGATATGCTTAGTCATGTAACAGGTGCTGCTGCTGATGCTGTAGGACCCCCTCCGATTTGTGCGGAGTCATGGGCTGAGATCCCTAACAAGTTTGTGTTCATGCAGGGACTTTTCGATGATATGATCCAACACCTTCAGTAGGTAGACCTTGAAATGGGTAATTAGCAGTGTAAAATGCTCCTATGTTGTTACACTAGAAACTTTTGAGTTTGTTGATTTTTGCTATGCTAATGTGATTGCTACGCTCTTCATGTCGACCCAGCCTCTCGGCTGAAATGGGACCCAGAATGACCTATGAAAGTTGGTGCCGTGCCTACACTCTCACTTGATATGACCGAGGTATCTTGTCGCACGTTCAATGAGGCTTACAACTGCATCTTGCACTCGACACGCTCTCTATGGAAGTAGAAGCGCATCAATGAGGACTTATGGAAATGGGTCCAAAGGGCTGAGCAAAGATAGGCTGAACTGGTTGTTCAGGTGGAGGATCTCAGGTTGAGGAATGAGTTCCTAGTAAACTGTAACCCCAATGCTGAGGACTGGCACAAGGTTGTAGATGATTACACTAGATTTTGGAGTTTCATTCGTTAGAATGTTGAATCCACTCGCGAAATAATCGAACAACAAATGCAGATGAACTTGATAACCCAAAAGTGTTAAGACATGAAAGATATCAGAGCCAAGGTTTTTGAATGGGGGAAAACCCAGAGAAATCATAAACACGTGTATAAGCTAGAGAATTATAGCCATCAAAAACTGTACAAAGATGCTGTTGTAGAGGCATTCACATATGAAGCATTTGTGAATGCCATTGATGCTTCTGAGGCCTACGCTAAGTTCAAAGAGCAGGTGAAGGTTATAGAATCTCTTGACTTGAAAGTGGACCTTCATACAGGGGAGACCATGACCGCCTCCCTTTTCCCGGGACCTCTAAGATGGATGATCGTGAAAAGGAGGAGAGCCACTACTGCGAATGCTGAACCTAGCAATAGGCGTTGGATGAACATCACGATAGAGGAGGTTTGGCATCACCTCAGGCTTGGTCTAGACCGAATACATTTTGAGACCAATGTCGGCCCCTCTCAAGTTAGTCTCTTTACTTTGTAGATGCTCATGCTATGTATAGACACATTTGTTGCCTTAATTGACTACTTCATTCCTATGATGCAGGCTCCAGATGAGGGCGCAAGATCCATAGAGGGAGGGAATGAAGAACTAATAGAAGGCAACGTAGGGGAGGATGATGCACAAGCAGATGAAATAGATGTGAGTGACGAGGATGATGCAAATAGAGACAACCCATGACAGCATGGGATTTTATTTTTGAAATTTTTAAAATTTTGAAATTTTTGTAGAAGTTTCGCAAACATTGACAACAGGTGAAAGTTTTGAATAAAATGAAAAGCTTTAGAGAAGAAACTAATTTTGCGTTAACTTGTGTATTATGTAAAGTTTTCATGCTTTCATATGCTAGTCTTAAGCCATTTCGAGCCATTTCCAAAAGAGATAGTACATTAACAAAGCAAAAAGTGATGATGCTAGTTTTAGGCCATTTCGAGCTATAGTGTAGCATGCCAGAAGGACGACATGTTAACAAAGTGAAAAGAAACAATGCTAGTTTTAGGTCATTTCGGGGCATAGCGTAGCATGCCAAAAGAATGGCATGTTAACAAAGCAGTGAATGTACAAGGGATTGCAACTATTCAGGAAGCAGTAGGGTTGCTACGCTATGTGTAGCTACCTGTTGACCCGTTGTTGGTTGATCGAAACATGAGGCTGAGGTGTTTCAATAGGGCCCTCATTCACATTAGCATCCTCTACTTGGAAGGGGAACTCAACCCATGCATTTTCTATTTGGGAGTCAGATCGCTAGGCCGATCCTTCTGTTGGATGGTTAATGCATGCATGAACAGGTGCCGCACTCTTGGAGGTTGTGAGCTTTGAGCCCTACTCCATGTCTATGTTACTAATTGCTTGCTTTGCTACTTCGTCACCATGGATCACCACCTCCCTGCCTGTATATGGTAAGTGGATTTCCTGGTGTATAGGTGAGAAAACAATCCTAAGTTGCACTAACCATGATCTTCCCAAGATCAGGTTAAACCCGGGCATTTCCTCAACCACGATGAATGTTGCATCTGTGGGGAACTAGTCCCCTACTATGAATTCTATGTGAATTGTTCCTTTTACTAGGATGCCTGCCTGGTTGAAGGACCTTAGACACAACATCACTGCGGGTTTGATCTGGTCAACCAATTCCAACTTGTCCACAATAGGGAAGGGAATGACATTTGTGGTGGCCCCATCATCAACATGTACCCTTCGGATCCGATGTTGGTCGACTTAAGTTGTGATGAAGAGAGGCACCGTAGTCACCTGACCCCCTTCGGGGTCTTCCCTAATGGAATTGTCATAGAAAGTCAATTGAGGTGTCACAGACTCCGTGGGTATAGAGGAAAGCATAACCGAATGGATCACTTCCTCTTCCGCTGGCATGTTCTTGTCGACCAGAACCATTGTTAACATGTGAATTAGAGCTTCACGGTGGGGTACATATGTCATAATTAGGTTATACAAGCTCAGAGTAGCATTTTTCTACTTTAGAGCTTGCTTGACCTGGATGAGGGCATCCATAAGGTCTTAGTTGCCCCCTTGTTTGATGCTTTCCTCCTTTTCGATTCGTCCCAGAAGACGAATCTCCCGAGGAGAGATGACTTTGGATCTGGGTTTAGATCTTTGTTGATAGGGTGATGTAGACTACATAGTCATGTCTTCCTTCATCCTCAGGGGCAAAGGTACAGATGCAAGGGGTGAAGAAATAGACTTGGGAATACCCTTGATGGTATTTCCCTTCAACATCTCATCCACCTAGTGGACTTCTCTCCTTGCGGGGCAAGGAGGTTGTTTAGCTTTGTTGCGCTAGATAGGGGCCATCGAAGGCATCGACCCCTTGATGAAAAACAAAACTAGAGAT
The DNA here is from genome assembly GCA_015680685.1 of Gnetum montanum. NCBI lineage: Eukaryota > Viridiplantae > Streptophyta > Gnetopsida > Gnetales > Gnetaceae > Gnetum > Gnetum montanum. The sequence continues at coordinate 179,425 of MNCI01028043.1, read as the reverse complement.
GTTAACTGATGGGACCATGTAGCTCAGCTAATAGGTGGTGCAAAGGTGGATGCCCGTGGTCGGACTTTCAGGAAGAACGATTGCTGTGAGCTCGGACCAGCCGCTGGTGGTGCTGGTGCACTATGCTGAGGCACGTAGACCACGAATGGCTATCAGGGTGGCCTGGGATCACTATCAATGCTAATAGCATTGATGACATAACCAGAATTATTGGTGTTAAGGGGATCTATGTAGACATATATAGATTGGTTTTTAGGGTGCATGGGGTTGCTTTCATCTAGCACCAATTTCCACAGGTCGATTAATCTTTGGATGTCATCCTGAAATGACAAAAAATAATCCATGTTGTGACCACACTGTTGGTGGTAGTGACAAAAATTGTCTAGCCTAAAACCCCTAGGAACTAGAGGCTCATTAGGCAGGGCCAAAGAGAGATTCCTAAGGAGCTCGTAGTAGCATTGATGTGTCACATTTGCCTCTTCCGACATATGCTTATGTTGGATATATCCCACCACCAATAGTTACTTCAGAAGCTCTGAAGGCTTTAGAGGTAGTGGGGTGTACTTTGAGTAGTCTTTGCACTCAAAGTTGGGTTTGGTTTGTGCAGATGTCTTGGGCATAGGTGTAGGAGGTTGCGACATGTGGTCCTATTTGGGCATAAGGTTAGCCATGGGTATGGTCGGTTTCTTGTTATTCTTGCTACCACTACTACTAGGTTTGGGCTTGGCCTTGGTTACTACAGTGGCCACTATGTTTGCTGGGGCCTTACACTTGTCCTTTTTTGCCAAGGTGTTTTTGTAAGTGATGTAGGCCAGGTTTTTACTTTCCTCAGCCGCATCCTGTATGCTCTTAGTCTGAGCAAAATCCTGATTAAGAGAGTCAGGAGCGAGGTAGTATAGTTTGGACTTGATGAAGTTGTTCACTACACCCTTAAAGATGGCTAGCAAGTGGGCCTCCACGATGGGCTCGCATATTTCGTTAAGGGTTGCACTCCAACGTTGAATGAGATTTTGGACTGGTTCTACCAGGTCTTACTTCACACTCATCAACTGATCTAGTGTGGTTTCTGGCTTCAAGTTGTATTTGAAGCATGTCACGAACTAGGTTAGGAGCTCTTCCAAAGTTAAAATGGATGGGCGTGGCAATGTGTGGTACCAATCTAGGGCTTTCCCAGCTAGGGACATGCCGAAGATGCGAATGATCATGTGCGGCCATTGTTGTAATAGCAAAGATTTAGACCTAAAGGTAACAAGATGCACATTGGGATCTCCCTCCCCATCATACTTCGTAAAGTGCAGGAAATAAATCCTTGGGGGTAACATCAAAGTAGGGATTGTAGGACTGATGGGGTCATCCTGGAAAAAGTCCATGACTTGTACCGTGTCGGACCCAACAGCTTTGGGGTGTTTTATTTTCTTAGTGAGGGTTTGGATAAGCTGAAATGCTTGGTCTAGAACTAACGATGTTGTAGATGGTTTGGGGGCTACGGAGCTAGCTCCCACTTGTGGCATGATGGGGGTGACAATATGACCCATTGACAGTACCGTCAGGACAACCCCCGCTAGCGGTGCAGCCTGTGTTGTCCACCACTCGGTAGGTGGCGTTGTTAAGGTGGCAACCACGGGTTGGGTTGCTAGATAGACTACTTGCATCATCGATAGCATAGACTATGGCCTCGTGTTGGTTTGCAACATCTGCGAGGCTTGGTTAATTTGAGAGTGCACATAGTGAGACATTTGCGATGGTTGTGGGGTAGGTAAAGAAGCAAATGGGGCCGACCATGTGGACAAGCTGAGGCCCATCATAGTGGGTGGAATAGATGTGAATGTAGGAATAGAGATAGAAGTCACGAATGTTTGCGAAGTCGGTATGGCATGAACATGTGGTAGGGTAGACATGGTTGGCGTGTTATGTGTCATAGGAATGGTCTATTGAACAACTTGCAAAGGGACGGTAGCTGCAAACTAAACAGGCGAAATAGGTAAGAGTGGGCATTGAAACATCACCGAATTGGCATGGCTACCCATAATAGCTATTATCGCAGGTTGCGAAAGTGTGGGCATAATTACAAAGGGAGTGGTAACAGATGGCAGCTTGGCCCAGAAGGACTAGGTAGGAGGGGCAAGAGTGGGGCCGATTGGGCCTCCCTCATTTGATTAGGAATCGAGTTCCTCCTGCCCATTCTAGAAAGCATCATCTTGGTTGGACACTATGTCCTATTTCTCCCTAAGCCTAGACAACTAGATTAGTTGGTCCAGAAGCCTTCGATACGCTTGTGTAAAAGATAAAGAAACACTAAGAATAGGAATAAACTCCTTCCCGTTGCAGTAAGCAAACTCAAAACTACGCTTTTCCTCGAGCTCATGTATGTCCAAGGGTAGGTTGGCCTGCACCTTTGCATAGAGGAAACTTTAACACTTGTGTTGCTGGACCAATCCCTCAGGTCCTTGGTTTTGGATCCTGAGTGATCAACGTGTTTCCAGCATTGGATTCAGTGGTTGTCCGGCACCAGTAGTGCCTTGAACCATGGTGGGGTCTTCAACATTGAAGGGAACTTCCAAGTTGAAGGCATTGGCAACAAGAGTTGAAAAAGACATAATTAAGCAAGTAGTTATGCAAGAAAGTGCAAAATTTATGTCAAAGAGTGCGAATGAACAAGGAAACTAGAATTCAACAAAAAAGAAGGCTTTACATCTTGCCGGATTCCATAGGAACCGTCAAGGCAACCAACTTGCACCACATAAGATGTAAACAACCACAAATGGGTGTCACATTTACGCCAGTGTACAATAGGATGTAGAATGCATGCAAGACTGCCATAATATGGGAAATCTAGCTTAGCAACCAAGAAGGATTTGTGTCTCATAGGATCTCCAAGGGATCGTCGAAGCAACCGTTCTGTACCATGCGAGATGGGGTACAGAACACATGCAAGACTATCATAAGATGGGAAAGCTAACTAGTGGTCAAGAAGGCTTTGTATCTCATAGGATTCTTGAGGGACCATCAAAGCAACCATTCTATACCATGCAAGATGGGGTACAGAACACATGTAAGACTATCGTAAGATGAGCTAGTTAGCTGGCGATCGGAGGCCCTGTGTTCTGTAGGGCTCCCGAGGAATCGTCAAGGTGACCGATCTGCATCGCACAAAGTACAAACAACTGCAAAAGGATGTCACATCTATGCTTATGCATATCAGGATGCAGAAGGCTCATAGGACTACCATGACACATGGAAAAGGCACCAAAAGGCCCTCCTTCTAGCGCTAGAAAACTATAACGACTGAAAATGTCAGTGGCTAGAAAACACTGAGGGGTTGGCGGGCGTGACAATTTCAACCCCATGCCCATGGGAGGGTTGTGATGGGTGTGTGAAGATATGGGGCACCCTAAATAGTCTGGTTGATCAGATAGGGACTTAATCGACATCTATATAGCCTTTTGCAACGTATAATTTGGAAACAGAAATGAAAGCATGAAGTAATTCTTGAGAGTAAATAAAGTAGGAAAAGAAGTGCAAAAAATGCAACAGTAAGCAGGAAACAAGATAAAATACAGTTAGAAAAATGCACCACTCTGAAGCTACAAGCTTGCATTTTCAGGGTGGATATAGTCGGTTGCATAGCGTGGCCAAGTGCAGAGATCCCGAGAGTGACCAATACACGTAGAGAAAAATAGGTTGTGTGCTTGGGTGTAACCTTGGGCACTGACAATGCAAGAATTCTACCAAGATGGTAGAAAGGGAAATCGAACAAAATGCTAGCTAAAAATGCTAATTGTTTGCAGTGTCAAATAGAAAGCTTACAATGCTCAATGTTACAATACCAGAGAGAGGAGAAGTTCAAGAATTCAAATTTTTCGAACCTTCTAAATGCTTCTTATTGGAAAAAATTCAAACCCTTTGAATGTTGTTTTTCAGGGTATTTATAGGGCTAAAGGGCACGCGAAAGGGGCGGTTTGGATGCCACGTGCCCCAGGCCAATGTTGACTTGCTGGCACCCCACGTGTCATGTATGACCATTGGACCTGCAAGACCATTGTAATGCAAGCCTATTATGCCATAACTGTGAGCCTACCACACCGTAATTGCACTGTTAGCATCTAGAGATGTGTGCCAATGGTCCAATTAGGTGAAGTGAATTGATGTCACACAACCACTCGCATGCCCTACTATGCTTTGTAGCATAACACACTTGGCATAGTAGAGCACCTTTTCGTGTGTTCCACTATATGTGTGTTGCATGTTTGCTACACTATGCTATGCTATGTAGCGTAGCAACTGGCCTTAGTTGTGAAAACTTTGTTGATTTGTGAACTTTGCTTCTGCGAGACTTGCAAACTTGCTGATTTTGCCCTTTGAACTGCCTTCTATCTTTTTCATAGGATTGCTACCCCTCACTACGCCATGTAGCTCAACATAGCATAGCAGCAGACATTATCTGCCACTTCTTGATGGAAAGGGACATTGTTGAAGGACTTGAAATTGGGCGTGGGCATTGGCTGTGAAGTTGTTGCCATGCTACGCTATGTTATGTAGCATAGCGTAATTTCATGCTTCGTTTTGCAATCGTCTTCTGAAGCTTGCTACACTACATAGTGAGGCATAGAATAGCATTGTAGACTTTGCAACTTAGAAAACTTGTTGAACTATTTCATGCGTCTAGAATGCTGCTACCAACTCTGCACGTCATTTTTGAGCAAGTTGTCAGCTCGGCACACTACTTAGGTAGGTAGGCAAGATGACTCGTAGAGCTTGTTTACACCTAAAGTAGAAAATTTTCTGAACTGGCTAGCCTAAACTCATAATGTTCTCCTCCTGAAGAACTGCCATGGTGCTGCGTGAATTACAAGGCTTGGTGAAGCAAGAATAACTTCAAATTTTTTGGGGTGTTTCAAATGGTGCTCCACAGACTCATCCTTGTACCATTGAAGGTACACCTCTCATTCCTACTTATGGTAGTGTTTATGATTTTTCTAAGTTTGATCCATTAATACACTTTAGTGTTGTAATCCTTCTAGTCCTAGTTTTTCCTAGCTAGTAGGTCCATTTGTAGCTATTACTTGATTACCTTTCATGTGGCCTTATTTTTACCATGAATGGCTAACCAACACTTGGCATAGTCAATCTCAATTGTTCTCTAGGTACCATTTGCTCAATCACAAGCTACTAGGAAGTTATAACGAGCCTATAGGTCCCCCAATTTGGCATCTTGGCTCACCCCCTATCCTGGAGCTTGTTCACCTACTTCCATAAATGCTCATTAGTGTGCCTACATTTCCATAATGCTCTTGCAGACAAGAGCATGCACTTGGTTGCCTCATCATTCACATGATGGGGCACTTACTCCACTTCAAGGGGAAACTCGAGGATGATGGTAACTCTAGTCATCCTATTTGGGTCCCATTAAATCTCAGAACCTATTGGCATATAATAGAAAAGGCAACATTATCCATAGGCTAAGTAGAAAGTCAGTAAGGTGAAGTAGACAAACATAGACATACTGATCTTAGGATCCATTTGTTGAATGTGGTCCACCATGTCTTCATCCAAGCCTTGCATGTAGGTGAACTTATTAGGTGCCTCTACCCATGACTGCATGTAGAAAGTGGAGGTAGACACTAAACCCTTAGCAGAAACACTAGTGATTGTGATACAACACATTTAGCAATTATCAAATAACTAACAACAAAGATCCAAGAGTTAAAAAACATAAAAAAAAAAGATGATAGTGCAAAGCTTCTATCCAATAGGCCCTAAGATGTGAAAGTAAGAGGATCACCCATTTGCATGTTGTTAAAGAAATTATCAAACTCATGCCCACCTAATTGTAGCAACCCTTCCTCCTCTAGTTGCCATAGGAACTCTATGGCTTCTTGCTCCCCTTCCTTCGGTGCCTACCCCTCAATTTGAGGATGGATGTCATCTACTATAGGTTTTACTGCTATTGTAGAAGCCTTCTTGCATACATATAATGATTCAAATGGATTAGGATTAGCATTTTTAATGATCAATATATCATAGCATAGTATAGCAACATCCAAAGACTTATACTCAATAGCAATTCCTGAAACATAAATTGCGAAACCTTAGGTAGATTTTCCTATCGCTCTCCTCCACCTCATGTATAGTCTCTTCCATGGGATGTGACTTTTTAATTTTTTTCCTAGATAATCCCACTACATCAGTAATGATTTGCACCCCTCTATTTTCATTCCTAGTGTTAGCAATGGGGCCTCACTTGCACTATCATGAGAGTGGTGAGATCATTCAAAGTGGCCTCTAGCCATTACAAAAAATAACTCACCAATTTCCTTTGGGGGATCATGCGATCATGTGGTAGTAAAAAAGTGCTAGATCCATGGCATGGAGATCTACTTATGATCTTGCACTATCCATTGCCCATCCTCCTAAACCATCAAGAAATCCACAATCCCTCACAAGCATCTTGTGAAGAATGCAAAGTGCACATGTGACCTCACCTGGAGGTTGTGGCACAACTTGATAATTTTGGTGTGTAGGCTATTGATAAGGTAGGAATCCTAGTTGTACTACATGCCTTCCTCTATCACATCACTCATCACCCAAGACTATTCCAGCTCAAGAATTTCCTCTTGGGATAGTAGCTTTAGGAATGCACAGGCACAAAAGCTTGGATAGAGTTGGTGGACCATAGGTAATCTCACTTCCTTCATGAGTATGCCTTTGTGGGACTTAGAAGTGCCAAGCCACTCAAAATCCCATCTATGGTCCACCTATTTGTCAATTTTTTTAGTAATTGGTGGGCCCTTAGAGGGGAGGCCAAAGAGGTTTGCAAAGAAATCATCTATTAGGTTAAAAATCACTTGCACATCATGGGCCCATGTAATGAAATGAATGGCACTCTCACTAAAGGAGTTGATGATTACAATCATCCTAGTCAATGGGATGCTTGGGCTAAGGTCCAAGAAAAGGTCCATTAGCCTAGCTCAATGAAGCTTACTAGTTAACTTCACTGGGAACTCATGTCACAACAAACTCTGTGAACCTTCAAGATCATCATACTTCATGATGAGGGTAGCCTTAATGTGGCCTGTTGCAACCACTATGACCTCTCTTGAAGTGACCACAGCTACAATAGGCAAAAGAAAAATTAACATCATGAGAAAAATCAAAGTTAAAAACACATAAAAAATTATGAACTACTTATGTGGCATGAACGATGTGCAAGATGGTGGTGGTGGGGCTAAGACCTTCTCTATGCTGGGTACACTAGTTACCCATTTACCATTTAATTAAGCATAGGTTTGATACCTCTCATAGGCCTTAGGGTATTGATGAGGGTAGTCCATTAGGTTGGACTCAATCTATCCAATCATTGCTACATGGACATTCTCAAAGGATAAGAATTCCTATAGGGCAATGCAGGTCAAGTTTAAGGCTTCCTCGTCATTGTGAAGGCCAAGTGTGTCAATAGCAAATTTGGCAATAGAAATAAGCAATTAGCATCCTCATATGAGTTATAATTGAACAGATAGTGTGAAAAATCATAAAAGGACTCACCCTATGGCATAATATACTGTCCCAAGTGGATTTTGAAAAAGTGTGAGCACTTGTTAAGCAACAAACAAGGTGTTGCTCTTACTATACCATTGGAGTTCTAGCATCTACTAGATCTTGGATAAAGGCCTAATTCCCCTAGACCCTCAACCTAAACTCCATGATCCACCAGTAGCAAGCTCATTAGACATGAATCTTAGAGTGCCCTGATTTACCCCAGGCAACAATGTTTCTATGATGATGTTGGCCGCTTTCGCTGCCAAGTGTGACCACATCATCACAATGAAATGTTGAAGTAAGAATTCCAGGAACTCATGTGCTCTTGATCTAAACCACACTTCTTGATGACCAACACACATGTTTTTTGTAGGCACATTTGGTACGGGTTTGCTCATACAACATAAGATACCCACTAGCTCCACCACCATGAGAATGGGCTTTAATAGTACCTTGTAGCCATAACAACAACAAAAGAAGAGTGTCAGCATTGGATACACACAAAACATGCATCAAAGTTATTCTTAGCACATTAGCAAAACCTTTAGCTTCCCTCATGAATCCTATCCGAAAGGGAGATCAACATACCCATCTAATGCATGTAGTCCTCAATAGGGCATAATACTAACATCCCCATTACACATTTGCACTTAGCATCTCTCATGTCCAACATTATACTTTTTGTACTCAACAACTCTAGATAGCGTAACAATGGGTATATTTTATAACTATTGGTTATGCTCCTTGTAGATCGTAATCCTTTAAAAACATTAAAAAATTTTCTAATTGTTGGTTATGCTCCCGACAAAGTGTAACCCTTGAAAATTGCAAAAAAATATTTGTTGGTTATGCTCCAAGAGCATAGCCCCCAAATAGAAAAGTTCAAAAATTTTCTACGTCCTTAAACTGTAACAATAGAACAAAGCACTCAGGTATAAAATCTAGGTGTGACATAGTTGTGACCCCTACGGTTGCCCTATCGACTTTGTTATGCGTTGGCACCTAGCATCGCTTAGTCTGCTCCATCATGCTCTTTGTTCTCATGCCTTGTAGCCTTCCCACATGCCCCTACCTTCTATGATACCTCACCCATGTCATGCTCACTCACATAACCATTGGGAGCAGAAGTAAGCCCTGGGCCCCAGATTTGCCTTTGTCTCTCCTTTCTTGTCCTAGGCTGCACTTGTCTCAGTTGTGGCCAAGAGAAGAACAAACAAAAAGAAAGAAAAACCATTTTGGCCTTACCTTGTATCCCTCACGACATGCAAAAATCCCTCACCCCTCACCATGTGTAGAAAACCTATAATAGTATAAAAATAAGAAACCTATTAAACCTATCATCTGCCACACACATTTCCTCCTCTTAGCCATGGCTACCATGGTAACCACAGTGGCAGCGGTAGTTCCTACCCAGGGCAAGCCACCCCTAAAACCCAAAACCCCACATGAACAATGTGAGAAAAGAAAAATAAAAAAATAGTCACAAGGGAAAAGTGTAGCACCATAGCTAGCCAATGACATCTTCCTTCAATCCTCTATGTGCACCTTGGTGAGGCATCTCAATGCATGTTCTTCCTCATCCACATTGGTGAGACTAGGGTGTTCATATTTACTGTAGCATGTCATGGTTGATGGCTATGCTCTAATTTTCTTCATCATCATCACTATGATCTAACTCTCTTTGCTCTAGTCATGCTACACTCAGTGATTTCTCATTTTTACTTTTGAAAATGATAGGTTAACTATGGTGAAAATATCTATTTATACCCTCTTGAGGTGATTGACACATCACCTACTTAGGTACTGTCCCATGTTTCTTTTTGCAATGTTCTCAAACTTAGAAACTTTTTTTCATTTTCATGGTTGCCTAGTAAATGCCCAACCCAATCCCACATTTCAAACCTTCCTAGCCTTACCTAAACCAATGCATCTTGTATAATCCATGGTCTGCTACAACCTTAAACTAGCAATTCTATGGCCTACCAAGGCCCCAAATTGGTTACCATACTTGCTTACCTAATCCCACGGTCACACAATTAGGTGAATTTTTTATAGCATTGTCTTCCTTATCTGATACATTTTACTTTATTAAGATAGGTGTGGCTTGACATTTTTTCTAGTTATTTTGTAAGATTCTTGGCAGGATTGTAGTATGAGTGCATATGAGCATCTTCATTGACCCTTTGTCTTAATTGGACCTTATGGTGATTCCATGCGATGTATTGAGATTGAATGCCTAGACTTTGATCCCATATCCTATGACACAAATGTAACATCCCTGCAGGCTTCACTAGATTGGCTAGACCATCTAGTTAGAGCTCTAGATCTAGAGGAAGGTGACATAAATAAGGATCCCCTCATTAAAGTCCCTATAATAATGCAAAGAGGTAATATGAAGACACTGAAACTTAGTTCCTTGTTAGAGCCTCAACTTACACAAAGCATCACCAAAGTCCTCAATGATAACATCAAGGCATTTGTAGGGTCTTACAAGGAAATGCTAGGCCTAGACCTTTACATAGTGCAACATAACATTATCCTTGATCTTTGCATAAACCAATCAAGTAGAAAGCTTGTAAGGTCAAACTTGAAGTGGCATTAGCGGTTCGCAATGAAATCACCAAACTTTACAAGGCTGGTTTCATTTAGGTAGTCGACTATGTAGACTGGGTATGAAACATCATATTTGTCCCTAAGAAAAATGGAAGTATATGCATTTGCATAGACTTCTAGGACCTAAATAACAAAACCATCAAAGACAATTTCTCATTACCTAGTATTGACCAACTCATCAATACTATGGCTCGTCATGCCTTGTTGTCCTTCATGGATAGGTTCTCAGGGTACAACCTGATCCAAATCAACTTAGAGCTCTAGCTCAACACAACCTTTATGACTCCTTGGGGTATGTTTTACTACACAATGATGCCTTTTGGACTAAATAATGTGGGAGAAACCTACCAATATGCAATGATGTATATCTTTAGTGATTATTTGCTAGACCTACTCAATGACAACATTGATGACATAGTAGTTAAGTCCAAGGTGGATCACAAATATGCAAATGAGTTAGATTGTGTCCTCAAATATTCCCTTAGACATGACCTTAGGCTAAACCCTAAGAAGTATGTCTTTGGCATCAAGACTAGTCACATGTTGGGATTTGTAGTATCAGAGGTAAGCATAGGTGTAGACCCTGATAATGTTAAGGCTATCACCAACATAGCACCACTAGTAAACCTTAAGGAGCTATGCATGTTACAAGGTAGATTGCAATTCATTCATAGGTTTATTGTAGGTCTAATTGATAAGTTGCAACCAATGCAACATCTGCTCAAAAAGGAAGTCCGCTTTGAATGGATAGCTCAATGCCAAGAGGAATTAGACAACCTTAAGAAGGAGCTAGCTCAACTTCCAATAGTTTTCCTGCCATAAGGAGATAAGCCATTTTGCATCTACCTTGCAACCTTAGATACATCCATCACTTCTCTACTTTGCCAAAAGTGATATGATGACTTAGTGATTTCCATTTACTATCTAAGCCATGCACTAGTGGGCTATGAAGAAAAATACAATGATATGGAGAAGAACTACCTCGTCCTAGTCTTTGACCTTAAGAAGTGGAGGTGCTATCTTTTTTGTAGTCAGGTTAACAACATCTGTAAAAGAAATGTACTCCATGCTATTACCATAAATATATAGGAAAGTAGTTGAATTTCATGATGGAAAGCAATAACCACAGAGTTCAACCTACATTACATAGCCAAAGCATCCACAAAAGGTCAAGCAATAGCTACACAACTCACGACTTTGCCAATGGATAATTAAGCAACAATAGATTTGGAATTTCTGAATGAGCATGTTAATACCATAAGCCAAATGCCTATAAAATTTGAGGTAGTTTTACACTTCGATGGTGCTTCAACCTCACAAAGAGGTAGTGTTGCTACCAACATCACATTTCCATCTAGGGAGATTTAACCCTTCATATATCACTTTACATTTCCTTGCACCAACAACATAGTAGAGTATGAAGGTCTCCTTAGAGGAATCTTAGTAGCCCATGATCTATGAATTCAAAAATTAGTAGTCCAAGGCAATTCATAGTTAGTTATCAACCAAATTATAGAGGTTTATAGTTGCAAAGTACAGCATTTACAATCTTATTGTGACTTAGCAAAGCACCTACTCAAGTAGTTTGTAATTGTAGATATCCAATATATTCCCTGTAATGCAAATGCCACTGCTGATGCATTATCTATCTTAGCCTTAAGCATAGTGCCTAACATGTTTCATGCCTTACCCACTTTAGTAAAGGACTACACTAAACCTATTACTCAAACAATCATTACATCCATAGCCATGACAAGCACAATTCACACATAAGAGTGGTACAACGATATTAAGACTTACCTTCAACAGGGTGAGCCTTTGCAACACCTAACCACTATCCAAAAGAATGCACTGCGAAAATAGTCATGGTAGTATGTCCTTGTAGGTAATAGCACCTTGTGTCATAGATCCTATATTGCTAACCTACATTAGCTGTAGTGAAGTGAAAACGATCATTGATCAAGTCCACGAGGGACTATGTGGAGGTCACATAGAACTTAGGGAAATGGTAGTAGAAATCAAATGCTTAGGCTACTATTGGCCTTAGTTGAAGAGTGATTACATTTCCAAGCTTAAGATGTGTGACATGTGTCAGTGACATGGCAGCTTAATGCACATGCCTTTCACTGAATTGCATACCATGCAGATCACATGCTTGTTCCAATGTTGGGGGTTGGACATCATAGGACCTATCATGCCTAAGTCTTGTATAGGACATAGCCTCATCATAATTACAATAGAATACTTTACCAAATGGGTTGAATCCATTCCCTTAGGAAGATGATGTCACAACAAGTCTACAAATTTATCCGTAAGAACATAGTGACCCAATTCAATCTAACCGTGACTATAGTCATGGACAATGGGCCACAATTTAGCAATGTAGAAATGAAAACCTTCTACAAACACCTTGACATCAAACAATTTCCTTTCATCACCATACTACCCACAAGTGAATGGCCAAGTGAAGGCTACAAATAAAGTCATCATCAATATTTTGAAGAAGATGCTTAGCAATAACAAATAATGATGGCACAAGCACCTAGTCTACACACTATGGGCCTACCACTTGACATGCAGAATAATAATTAGTAAGACATCATAGAGTCTTGTGTATGAATCTAAAGCAATGTTACCTCTTGAATTGTAGGTCCCATCACTTCATGTGATCCTATCAAGCTTTAGTGATGAGGTTCAAAATGATGAGTTAAGAACTATTAACCTCAACTCTATAGAGGAGGAGTGCATGGAAACACTTGATCACATTGAGTGGTACCAGGAAAAGCAACGGCAAAAACATCACCATAATTAGCATCAATGCCCAATCAAGAAAGGAGACCTAGTCCTCAAGGTCATTTGTGAACCCACAGAAAAATTCCCAATCAACTAGAAAGGCCCTTTCTTGGTCACAAAGGCTTATGACAATGGAGCATTCAAGCTTTCTGATCTAGAGGGAAATGAGTTTGCTAGACCAATCAACCATTTGTACTTCAAGACCTACTATGCTTGACACACAACATCAACATAACAAGGTAACTATATGTTTGCTACAATGTTAAACTAGCACAGAATGTTCACCACAACATTAAATTACCACAAAACATCTGCTATGACATTAAACTAGCATAGAATGTCTACTATGATGTTAAAATGACATAGAACGTTCTTGGGCTATGACATTAAACTAGCACCCATAGCATGATTTACCATGACCTTAAACTAGGTTCATGGTCTACTAGGACCTTAAACTAACACAACATGTAGTTTACCAAGACCTCAAACTAGGTTTGCAGTTCAACACACATAGCTCAACACATATAGTTTTGTAGATAAGCGAGTGTGAATTCTTCCAACCCTCCATTTCCTATCCACACCTCTCAGGTAGGGCATTGTAGTTCCAGAATAGAGTTAACATTATTAAGAAAAGAACCTCTAAAATATTTGTAGCATCACCACCCTTGGCATTTTGCTAATCCTCTAAAGATGCATTTAGGAATCTTGCTGATCTTCCAGAGTTACCACCATCATTGCTAGTCATATTTTCTAGAGCTCTCACCATCAGCATCACTCACTAAAGTCCCAATAGTACTATGGCACAACCACAACACTACCATCCCTACTGTGTTACTAGGTTTCCTAGTCCTTATCTTTGGTGAGGAGTCTTAAGCACCTATATTGCCAATGTCCTCAGCCACTTGGGTGCTTACTCTCAGTGTGGCTATTGGAGCTTTTGTAGCCTATTGGTACTAGCACTCCCATTTTCCCTCCTACTTTGGACACTTCATGCACCTACAACTAATATAGCACTTGTAGCCCTTGTAGTGCCCTTGCAAATAGGATTTCACTCTCATCTCACATGGTGTGGTTATTTTTCTTGTTTTCTCTATGTTGTATTTGTAGGATGAAGCCTTAGTTTCGATCATTTAGAGATGCACTGCACCGTGGTGGCAAGTCACCACACAACTCTGATGTCCCCACATTGACTTGTCAAGCTACTCAAGAGTGCACATCCCTTTTACTTTGCCATAGCCTATTTGCATTTATCCCTTCTTTTACCTCACATCTCCCAAACTTGCCTAGCAAGCTTCTCTTATGTACATGACATCCTTCTTTCAATTAGCTATAGAACCCATGCCAAATGTAACACAACTTGTTTCATAGGAACCCTTTGTAGGCTAGTCAAAGCCTAAGTAGATGTAACATAACTCATCCTAGGGAGGAAACACCTATCTTATAGATGCGACACAATTGCCTCTAAGCAAAGCTTGTTGGGTGGCATGTAGTCCACTTAACAACAAACATCTTCTAGTTAGCAATAAAGAAAACAAAAAAAGAAAAATGAAGAAAAAATGGGGCAAAACAAGTGCCCAAGAAAAAATAGCAAAGCTATCATTTCACAACTAGTGCAAACCCACATTGACCATCTCACAAGAACTTCAACAAGAGGTCAACATTTTAGGGACAGGCCATTTCCATATGTTGTCTCCTTCACAAGCACTCTAACAAGGGATCATGATTTTGTGATAAGAAATCATGGTGCTGCATCCTGCAGTTGCATGCATAATGAGCATCCTTCCCACTTTCTATCCCTTGGTCCATCTCCTTAACCTACTCCCTACCATATTTTATTCCCCTAGCACTCTTAAGCATGATGAAGTGTTTTTTAATTGGGTACTGATGAGTAATGTTGCTATCATGATTATTGTGGTATTTTATATTCTTTATCAATGTCTCTCACACCACTACTCTAGATGTCAACAAAGAGGGGCTAATGAAATAGGACCAATTTTGGGCATCAGTACTTTAACTAAAAATTTTTCTAAGTGTCAAAACTTGGGGAATTTTTCTAAGTGATGGTTCTACACTCCCCAGCATAGCATGCATCAGGGCCAGTTTCTAAGTGTTCTGCTACACTTTCACTCTACCTGCTACACTGTAGAGTGTAGCTAGCGTAGCACACACTTCCATGGCCAGTTTGCTCAAGTGCCAGGCTAGAAATTATCAGGGTGTCTGGGGATGGAAAAAATAGTTTGAAAAATTCTTTAACTTCTAGGGTTACTACACTCTAGTACACTTTAGAGTGTACCCAGTGTATCACACATTTCAATGGCTAGTTTTGCCTAAGTGTTAGGTAAGAAGCTATCAAGATAGCTCAACATGGAAGATACACTTGGTAAATTTTCTAACTCTTAAGGCTATCCCTCCTACTACCCCCAAAAGCATAGCCAATGTAGCATGAAGGAAAAGTATAGATTCTATCAAATTTTTTTAAGTATCCCTACTATGCTCTAGAGCGTAGCTAGTGTAACCAGTGATAGACATCAAGTTTTGCAAAATTTGACGAAGTGTTGTGCAATGCTCTAGAGCATAGCCAGTGTAACTTTGAAGAAAATCCTCTAGCAACCTCTAAAAGCCTTTAGAGCTCAACATCAACCTTTTTCTCAGCTTTGACATTCCTTCAGTAAGAAAGATCAACAATTTATATCTCTTTTGCATCCTCCATTACTCCCCCAAATTGTACCTATGCTTGATCGTACTTGAAAGAGGGGAAGATGTAGGCCAAGAGTGTAGCCTCCAAGTTGAACTATTTTTGTGCTATTTGTAGGTACATTACGTTCATTCAAACTTTGTCACATGTAGTCTTGATAGTGTAGTCATAGTCTAGCAGTATCTAGGGATCTGTTGCAGCACTCTAGAGCATAGCAGTTGATACTCTCATGGGAGCGTAGTTGGGTGTAGCATAGCCCCATCTACCCTCATGCCACATGGCATCCATTTAGCATTTTGTGCTAATCCTAGCCCTATAAATATCCTTGCATTCAGCATTTTAGGGGTTGAAAAAATCAAAACTGAATTTGGCATTTTGGCATTCTCAACATCCTTTAGCACTCTTGCACTTAAGCACACTTAGCACTTTGGCACATTCTAGGACCTCGTCGAACAACTGGTGCACATTGTCCAACACATAGTTCACCACTGTGCCCATAGAACATAGTAATAGCCAACTAGATAGGTTTAGTTCCTAGGGAAATTATCAGTTCCACGTCCTGGATGTTCCAAAGACTATGACTACATTATCATGCTACCACTATGCCTACCTATACACTATGTATCACTCTCATCTCTTTTCTTGCAATTTTTATGCTCCCCTATTTGGGGTGATGCACTTTCATTTTCTAGTTTTGCTGAATTTTAAGTACTTTTCCTTTGGCATTTAGCATAGCACTCACATTTTCTTGTTATTTCATATGCATTTTCATGTCTACACTACCATCCTTAGGCCAAGACATCTTGCTACACTCTAGCTTGGCTAGCCCTAGTGCCCATCGGTAATGTTGCATAAACCCCTTTTGCACATGTTCATTGTAACACCTTATAAGTCCTTATTCAATCAACAAGACTATTTATGGCACCCTATCTCCATTTCCAACATGGCCCTAGCATAGACTTGGGGTTAGGCTATATGCCCTCTAACCTCTTGGTTTTCTGACCATCGATGATCCTAGTCATCACAGGCCTAATAGATTAGATTATGCATACTTTTGCTTTGTTTACAAATTTATTTGCTTTGTTTATGCATTCATCTACTTAGGTTAGGCATTCACTTGTTTAGTCCACCCTTTAGGAGTTATTAGATTAACACATGAAAAAATGTGAAAACCCACAAAAATTATAAAAGCCAAACTTACAAAAAGAGATATAGCAACATATAGGGCTCAAAATAACCTTAAACTACCATTGGGTCTTGGAATGCTTTTAAAATATTACTATTAATCCTATTGATGTGGCCTAGAATGGCCTTAAACTAGTAATACAATGGGCTCAAAATGGCCTGAAACTATCACCATGGCCCAAACAATCATTAAACTAGTAGCCTTAGCATACTATGTCCTTAAATTGGTAACACATGGTCCACCAAGGCTTTAAACTGGTAACAAGTGGCCTACTATGGCCTTAAACTTGCAACACATGGCCCACTATGGCCTTAAACTAGCAACACATGGCCCACCATGCCCTTAAATTGGGAACATTGCTACCTAAAATGGTCTTAAACTAGAAATCACCATGGCCTAGAATGGCCTTAAACTATTGCCTCCAATACCATTGCAAAGGCCCTAAATGGCCTTAAACTATCATGGGGCTACAATGGCCTAGTCACACTATCATTGCATAATCCTAAGTTAACCCATTAATTCAGCATGCTATAAGCATAGCAAGTGCATAACAAATGACCATACAAAAATAAGTTTACACATCACACATAGCACATAGCATATAATGATCCATAAAATGTAATATGCATAGCAATACATGGTATGAATAGCATCAAAGGAAAAAATGTAGCAAAAGCTCCTAGCGAGGGTATCTAGATCATGATCAACTAGTGGCACTAGGTGGGGGTGTTAGCTCTGCTTCCTCCACTATGTTGCTAGGGCCTGTGGTATCACCTGGTACCTACCATAATCATAGCAATTATGCAAGATATGTAAGCAAATATACACTACACAAGCTAAATCCAAACATTAGAAAAAGTGCATAAAGAAAACTAACTTGAGAGGGTCTTGCATCAATGAGTTCCAGAGGTAACTTTCCAAGGATAGCCTCTAAGAGCTATAGAATCTTAGCCTTAGAAAGTTGTGTCCAATCCTCCTAGCCAAAGTCAATCCTCATAAGGGTCTTGCCTTTGTCCATGGAGGTCCATGCAGGAGACTCCATCAAAAAGGTACTAGAAGAGGCCTTTCCAAAAGGGGTGATGATCTACCTCTTAGGAGAGTCACTGACCATCATGTGTTGAGTGAAAAGCTTGTATGGTTGCCTCCAATTGATCAACTAAAGAAACATCTTGAGGTAATGGCATTTGATAGACTCCTCCTTATACCATCGCAGGTACATGTTGCACTCTCACTTATATTGGTGCTTGTGGTCCTTTTGTGTTTGCCCTCCCTAATAGGCCTTCGTGGTATAATTTTTTCAATCTTGGTTCTTTTGGGAAAGCAACTCTATCTAGGGCTAGAGCTCTATCAACTCTGGTATGGCCTTGTTCTTACCTCTGAGAGCTATCCAATATCTCACATACTTGATCTTAGCATGATGCTAGGTGCTATCTCCCTATGATCTAGCTACTAAGAAGTCAGATTTGGATTGTAGATCTTTGATCTTCACATCTTGGGTAGTCATCCTCTCCTAAAGTTTATGCACATGTTTCCACAAGTTCTTATTGGAGTGCCTACAGACCTACAATCCCTTCGCATAGGAAAGCATATGCTTGTTTGATGTCTCATACATGTGGCAAGGCACTTGATCAACTTTTGGAGTTAGGGAGGATGTCCACCTTGGCCATCTTGCTCAAATCCCATCACAACTTAGGAGCTATACGCATAAAATAATCAATCAATATTAGCTAAAAAATAAGTAAGTAGTAAAGTAACATAAAGCAAAGAAATATTGCACACATATTAAGCTTGGGGTCTACTTGTCACAAGTGGTCCATCATGTCTTGAATGATGCCTTCCTTGAAGGAAAATTTATCTAGCATGTCTACCAATGACTCCATATGGTAGATAGAGGTGCAACTGCTAGTGGGAATATCTAAGGTTATAACACAACAAGGAAATTAGCACATATATAAACAACTAAAGATACTAAAGCAAACAAGTAATAACAAATGGCAACATGAGTTAGTTACCTAGCAAGCCTTAAGGCATGTGTGCAGTGGACTCATGTAGTTGCACACCATTGAACATACTATCAAAATCACCCCCATTAAGGTGGAGCAATCCCTCTTCCTTCAATTTCTAGAGGATCTCTACTACCTTATGTAGCTCATCTCCATGAGCCTCCTTCTCCCTAGCTTGGGGAGATGCTTCCTTTGCTGCCCTTTTGGCCGTTGCTCCTACCACCCTCTCTCCTTTCTTTGCAATTAACACATATAGCATATTAGTATGCATAGCACATAATTAGATGATTAATAATATGGCATAATAGTAAAAATCATATAAAATAAATATACATACATAAATATAACTACTGTACCATATTAACTTGCAACACTTGCATGCAAGCTTTGAAGCTTGATGTGGATCCTCTTGCTACCTAGCTTCTTGATCTTAGGGGAATCCTCCTCCTTAGGACATGGCATCTTAATGTTAGCCTTAGATGGCCCTACCATCTCTAAAATATAGCATTCCACCTTGTTTATGTCCTCGGTGCCAACTGGAGGATCCTTTCTTGTGCTATTGCATGAGTAATGTGACTACCCTATGGGAACCTTGGTCATTACTAATAATGACTCATCAATTCCCTCTAGGGGGTCCTATGCATGCATAGTTGAGAACATGTACTTAATCCATGGCTTGGACAGCTGTCCACAATCTTGCACCACCCATCATCCTAGCTCATACAACCAAGAGCTTTGTGAACCTTCATAGGCATCCTATGAAGAATGTAAAGTAAATGATATACGTGGCCTAGTTGAACCTTGTACCCTCCAACAGCACCTCATTTATCACCTATGCCTATTCCATCCCAAGGATCTTTCCTTGGAGGAGCAACTTTGGAAAGGCATGAGTGTGGAACAAAGGGTAGAGCTCTTGTACCTTAGGCACTAGCACATCCTTAATCAATATGCCCTTATGAGATCAAGTAGCTACCAACTAGTCCTCAATCTCCCCTCTGTGGTCCACCCCCTTGCTAGCCTTATCAACAATCATCGAGCCATTGATAGGGAGGCCAAAGAGGTCAGCAAAGAAGGCCTCACTATGGTCCAACACTATTGTCACACCATGTATCTAGGTGACAAATTGCCTAACATTGCTACTGAAGGAGTCATTGATGGTAATGATTTTGACCACCAAGATACTTAGGATAATGGGAAAAAATAGGTCCATTAGCCAAGCATGCATGAGCCAAGCTATCAGTGCATCTGATACTTTGTGGCCTGGCCAATGCTGTGCACCCTCCACATGACCATACTTCATGATGAGGGTGGCCTCTATGCAACCTGTGGTGATCATCATCAACTTAGTTAAGGCAACTGTCACTACAACAAAATTCAAAACAACATTAGCATCATGCAAATGAGGTAGCCTAAAAGGCATGCATGAACAAAGAAATGAGCCAAAATATAGATACATACATGGTACAAATGGTGTGTGAGATGAGGGTGGTGCTACAAGCATCTTCTTAGTGTTAATATCACTGGTATCCCACTCCTCATCCAACTAGCCATGGATCCTACATCACTCATATGCCTTCAGGTATCAAGTGGGGTAGGCCTCTAGATTAGGCCCCACCTACTCAATCACAGCTGCCTGAACATTTGTGCTAGATGAGAACACCTCCAAGGTAGTGTGTGTTAAGGCTAGAGCATCCACTTCATCATGCATGCCCTCCTCATCAACTTTGAACTTGGCATTAATCATGAGATGTTTGCAATTAACATGAGCTAGTAGCAAAAAAAAACTACAAGAACCATGAAATCACATACCCTCTAGTGTAGTAGACAATTCTAGGTTGGTTTTGGAATAGGGTATGCATCTGCAACATGATAGGGTGTTGCTCTTGTTGTAATAAGAAAACCCTATCATGCACCATATCCTAGATAGTTATCGAGAACTCCTAACATATCTACCTAAACCACTTATCCCATCAATGCTAGTAGTGGGCCCATCTAAGATAAATTTTAGGATGCCTTGGTTAGCTCCCAATAGTAATGACTTAGTGATAGCACTAGTAGCCTCCACTGCCAAGTGTGATCACATCACACTAAACTATTGTAGTAGGTATTCTAGTAACTCGCAAGCCCCTATCCAAAACCACACTACCTGATGGCCCACCTGCATATCTGGTGAAGGCATGTTATGAACAAGTTCGATCATGTAGCATAGGATGCCCATGTGCTCAACTATGATCAAACTAGGCTTCAGCAGGGCCTTGCAACCTCCAAGTAATAAGCAAAATGTTAGTATACATACATAGATGCAAATTTTGGCATTAAATAATTAAGATAAGTCAGTAAAATTAGCTCGATGCAACAAAAACCAACAAAGGAAAAACAAATCCTAATCTTGGTAATGCACTCTAGGGCCTTGTGGGTATAGGATGTCAACTAACTCATTTGATGTACTTGGTACTCATTGGGGTACAACACATTTTTATGGGCTTAGTGCTACATTTTGTAGGTTTAGCATCTTGGATAGCTTATAAAATTTTGGTGAAAATATTTTAAACTCTAGACTACCTCAATGAAGAGCGTAGTCTTGGAAATTGCAAAATTTTTCTAACTCTAGATAGCCTCAGTGGAGAGCATATCCAGAAATTGCAAAAATTTTCTTTGGACTATCTCAGTAGAGAGCATATTCCAAAAAAGAGAGAAAAAAATCTTTCTAACTCTAGGAGCACCCTAACTATGGTCTAAAATGTGGAGAGTGTAGTTCTAAAAAATAGACATTTTTCCAAATACTTGCAATGCAAGAATTTTTACAAATACTTATTAGACCATGCTTTCAATGAGTGGAGAGTGTAGTCTTCCCATGGCATCACACCTAGCAATCCCTTTACCACACTTTCATGGCTAGCTGTGCCCCCCACACTATTGCAAAAAACATAAAAGAAAAAAGGAAAGGAAAATGAAACAAAAATGCGCACTTTGCCATTGGCTATAGCTGCGACCATAGCCCCTATGGCCACAACGTAGGGTGTAACCTATGGCTACCCCTCATCCGTATAGAGCCAAGAAAAATAGTAATGGTGTGTAATGGTAGTCAGGGCCCTTAAAGCCATGTTGTAGTGCCTAAGGGATGTCCATGGTTCCCACACTTGCACCATGCCATGCATGCACAACATCCAGCTCCCCCATGTAGCCCCAAAGGGAAAAATAAAAACCCCTATCCCATGCCAAAAGAAAAACTTAAAAAAAAGAGATGTAGGGATAGACCCCTGCCTCATCCCAACCCCTATAGCAAGCCATCCTTTGGCCACTACTAGAACCCTAGTGTTCCTTGTGGCCATGCGATGGACTACAATTATGGCCACAACCCTTGAAAACAAAATATAAAAAAGAAGATAAGAAAAATGCAATGACAACCATAGTAGCACAAGGTTCCCAAAACCCTACAACCGGAAGACCTTGTACATGGCCCTTGTAGCCACCCTGTGCCACACAATGGTGGTCATGTTCTCCATGGCTATGTTACAAAGCATAGTGCATCATCCTCATCCCATGTGCAACAAACAAAAAAGAGACCAAAACCCTCCCCACTATCACTCTTGCCCTTCCTATCACTACGCTTGTGTCAAAACAACATGCGGTGGTGGTAACCACCACCATGGCAAGGCACCATGGTAGGATGCACCAAAAGACTATGCTCCCAAACTATTAATCTAGAAAAAATGGCAAAGAATGAACAAGAAAAAAATGAAAAAATAGTAGAGCATAGTTTATGTACCTGGCTAATGTTGATAGCCTCCTCTTCTCTATGCATGCCTGTGGTAAGTAGCCTAGTGCTCTCTCCCTCTCAGTGATGTTTGCTAATCCTGGGTGTAGGTGTCCACTCTTGTGTGTCATTCTTCTCAACTACACTCATTGACAACTACACAACAATAATGGTAAGAGTAAGCTTTAGATGTCACAGTTGAAAGAAAGAAAATGAAAACTTACCCATGGTGAAAATGCACCTATATACACTCCCAAGGTCATTTAATGATCTACCAACCTAAGAATATGCTCCACACTGAAGGCCCAGTGGAAAGCATAGTTGGGTGAGAGTGTAATCACCCATACTTAGCCTGAAATCATGATTTTTTGCTGCCTTACTAACATGCAACTTAATTTCACTTCCCAGGCATGACCAATCCTCCA
Source organism: Gnetum montanum (assembly GCA_015680685.1). Lineage (NCBI taxonomy): Eukaryota > Viridiplantae > Streptophyta > Gnetopsida > Gnetales > Gnetaceae > Gnetum > Gnetum montanum. The sequence goes on along the minus strand of MNCI01028043.1, from coordinate 156,417 downwards.
TGGAATGGCATGTTTGACACATCTACAGTCTGGTAAGATCTAAAACTAACACACATATGGCCTGCTAAGGCCTAAACCTAGCACAAACATGCTTGCCTCCATAGTAACTTGCATCCATACTTAGACAAACTTCACTACATTTTTTTTTTCATCTATGCACAATGACTTTGTGAAACAAGTACTTCTTGACTTTTTTTGGTTGATTTTGTAGAGACATGACATGGCTATGCCTGAGTAGCTCCTCTCACCTCTAGTCCTCGTGGGGCCTCAAGAAAACATTAAGTGATGCATTAATCCTCATTGCCTTGACCTTGAGTCTATAACCTACGCCAAGTCCATAGACTCTATAGAAGTACTAATAGATTGGCCAAACCATCTAGGTAAGGCTCTGAACCTAGAGGTAGGGACATAATAGAGGATCCCCTTATCAAGATCCTTGTAATAACACATAATGGTGAGGTAATAACATTGAAGCTGAGTTCCTTGCTAGAGCCCCAACATGCCTTGGGCATTTCTAGAGTGCTTAATGATAACATCAAATACTTTGCATGGTCATATGAAGACATGCCAGGCCTAGATCCTTGGCTAGTCTAACACAATATCATCCTTAACCCTTACATTAAACTAGGTAAGTATAAAGTGCGTAAGGATAGGCTTGAGGTGGTGTTGGTAGTTCATGATGAGATCACCAAGTTTTACAAAGCTGGTTTCATTTGGGTTGTTGACTATACAAACTGGGTCTCCAACATCATAGTTGTGCCTAAGAAAAATGGAAGTATATGCATTTGCATATAATTTCGGAACCTAAATAAGGAAACCATCAAAGAAAACCTCTTATTTCCCAATATCAATTAATTGATCGATACCACGACTAGGCATGCCTTGTTGTCCTTCATGGATGGGTTCTTGGGCTACAGCCAAATTAGGAACAACCCTGAGCACCAACTCAGCATAACCTTCATGACCCCCTAGGGTATGTTTTACTATACCATGATGCCTTTGGGACTCAAGAATGTAGGAGCAGTGTATCAACACATGACAACATATATCTTTAATGATTACATGCTAAATTTTGATCAATGAATACATTTATGACATTGTAATTAAGTCCAAAGTGGCCCACGACCATGCAAATGATCTAGACTTAGTGCTTAAACGTTTCCTAAAACACGAGCTTAGGTTAAACCCCAAGAAGTTTGTTTTTGACATTAGAATAGGCCAAATGCTTGATTTTGTAGTATCCAAAGTAGGTATACATGTAAACTTTAACAGGGTTAAGGTCATAACCAATTTAGCATTGCCAGTAGACCTTAAGGAGCTACAAGTATTTCAAGGCATATTATAGTTTAGACATAGGTTTATCCCTTGGTTAACCTATAAGTTACAAAAATTGCAACATTTACTCAAGAAAGGAGCCCACTTCAAGTGGGTAGCTTAATGCCAACAAGCATTTAACAATCTTAAGCAAGAGCTGGCACAACTACCTATGGTTCACCCTCTACAAGGAGATAAAAATTTTTACATCTACCTTACTACTTTTGACATGTCCATTGCCTCTTTTATTTTCCAAAAGTGATATGATGGTGCAGAGGTCCATGTTTACTACTTGAGGCACACATTAGTATTCCATGAGGCAAAATACAATGATGTGAAAAATCACTACCTCATCCTAGTCCTCTCACTTAAGTGGAGGCATTACCACTTTTGTAGTCAAGTCAATATCATTTGCAAAAGAAAATGAATCCCAAGCCATAATAACAAATATTTATGAAAGTAGTTGCATTGCACGATGGAAGGCAATAGTAGCAGATTTTAACCTACATTATGTTGTGCAAGCCTCAACAAAAGTTCAGGTTATAGCTGTACAACTTACAATTTTTCTAGTTGATGATCAAGCCACTATAGATCCTGAATTCCTAAATGAGCATGTTAGTAGCATTATCCAAGTGCCTAGAAACTATGAGGCACTCCTACATTTTGATGGACATTCAACCTCTCAAGGGGGTAGTGCTACTGCCATCATCATGTTTCCCTCTAGGGAGATTTGATCCTTCCCATATCATTTTGCATTTCCTTGTACTAATAATATGGTAGAATATGAAGATCTCCTTTAAGGTATCCTTGCAACACGTGACATAGGGATCCAACACATAGTGATCTGAGGTGACTGAAAAATAGTGGTTAACCAAGTGACAAAGGCTTATGCCTACAAGGCACAACATCTATAGCCTTACTATGACATGGCAAAGCATTTGCTTCAACACTTTGCAATTGTTGATGTCCAACATATCCCTCGAAATGAAAATGTCATTGTCGATGCACTAGCAACATTAGCCATTAGCATCACACCTAACATGTTAAATGCATTTCCTACCTCAATGGTGGATTGCACTGTGCCTATCACTTAAAACACCAATGTTGCATCCATAGCCACAGTAAGCACAACCAACATAGAAGAGTGGTACGATGAAATTAAGGCATACCTCCTACAAGGTAAGCCTCCACAACGCTTCACCTACAATCAAAAGGACAGAGTACATAAATGTTCATGATAGTACATCATCATAGGTGATAACACATTACGTTGTAGATCCTATGATGGCATACTGCTAACCTACATAAGTAATAGTGAGGTGCAAGCAATTGTTGTGCAAGTCCACAAGGGACTGTGTAGAGGCCATATAGCACCTACAACACTAGCAATAAAAATTAGATGGCTAGGCTATTGTTGGTCTTATATGGATCACAATTGCATCTCAAAGGTCAAAACATGTGATATTTGTCAATGGCATGACAACTTAATGCACATGCTACAAACTGAATTGCATACAATGCAAATCACATAGCTATTCCAACACTAGGGCTTGGACATCATTGGATCCATAATGCCTAGGTCCTCTACAAGGCATAGCTTCATAATAACTACAATAGAATACTTCACCAAATGGGTTAAGGCTATTCCTCTCAGGAATATGATGTCACAACAGATTTGCAAATTCATGTTAGATAACATAATGACCCATTTCAGCTTACCCATGGTCATAGTAATGGATAATGGCCCACAATTTAGTAGTGATAAAACTAAAGCCTTTTGTGAGCACCTTGGCATCAAGAATTCCTTCTAGTTGCCATACTACCCTTAGGAAAATGGTCAAGTAGATGCCACTAACAAGGTCATCATAAACATTCTCAAGAAAATTCTAGGCAACAACAAACGATGATGGCATGATCAACTAGTCTATGTACATTGGGCCTACTGCATGATGCACCAAAAAATAGTAGGTATGATGCCTTATGGCCTCATTTATAGGTCTAAACTAATACTACCACTTGAATTGTAGGTTCCATCACTCTAGGTAATCCTCTTGGACTTCATTGATGAAGGTCAAAATAATGAGTTCAGAACCATAGACCTTGACTCAATAGAGGAGGAGCACATGGACATGCTGGATTACATTAAATGGTACCAAGAAAATAAATGGAAAAAGCACCATCACAACCAGCACCAACACCTAATTAGGAAAGGGGACCTAGTCCTTAAGGTTATTTACAAACCCGCAGATAAATTCTTAGCTAACTAAAAAGGGCCTTTCTTGGTTACTAAGGCCTATGACAATAGAGCATTCAAACTTACTAATCAAGATGGAAATGTGTTTGCCAATCTGGTAAACCATTCATACCTATAGTCATATTACATCTAACATGTAGCATCACACATCAATGAAGCAAGGTAAGAAACTCATCTAGTATAATGTTAAATTGTCATAGAGACAACTCATCTACTATGATATTAAATTAGCACAACACACGTCCACTATGACACTAAACTGGCATAGCACTCATCTACTATGATGCTAAACTAGCACAACACTTGTCCACTATGATGCTAAACTAGCACAACACTCATTTTCTTCAAAGCTAAACTTGCATAGTAATTCATATGCTATAATGCTAAACTAGCATAGCATTCATTCACTACGATGATAAACTAGCACAACAATCTGCTACGAATATATACTAGCACAAATTATCTGCTATGACGCTAAACTGGCATAGCATTCATCTGCTATGACATTAAACTAGCACACAGTAGTCTACTACAACTATAGACTAGCATAGCATGATTTTCCAGGACCTTAAACTGGGCCCAACAGTTTGCTAGGACGTTAAACTAGTAAAGCTATGGTCTACCAAGTCCTTAAAATAGGCTCATAGTCAACCACTAATAATTCCTTCCATCATTCTATAAGAGAGCAAGTGAGCACCAACCTTGTCTCCCTCCTACACAATGTGAGTGAGCAAGCTGAATGTCCTAGAATGGAGGATCTACAACGAGCACAACCTTTGGAGAAATTGCAGCATCTTTGCCCCCCACAATCTTACTACCTTTTCAAGCACTTGTAATGGGTGTAACCTTTGGAGCACTTGCAACATCTTCTCCTCTTGTAATTTTATGAGCTTTTTGAGCACTTGCCATGGGCATAGCCTTTGAAGCACTTGCAACATCTTTTCCCCTTGAATTTTATTTGCATTTTGTGTTGTATGATTTTTTTGTCTTCTCAAAGTTGTGTTTGCAAGATGAAGCCTTAGGTCATCTTGCAAAGGTGCATCTCATCATAGGAACAAGTCACCATAGCACTCAAATGTAAATAATTGGACTAGCTAAACCTTTCAAGAATGCACATCCCTCCCTATCCCATTATATCCTACCCACATTCACTCCTTCATTCTGATACTCTCTCATTCCCTACATAGCCAAGATTGCAAACCCTCCTAGATGCTCATGTGCTATGACGGCACGACACCCTCCTTACACATCTCATCAAACACCAAGCTTCCCAAGGTAGATGTAACATAAGTTTTCCTATGGAAAGCCTCTATCAGCTAATCAAAGCCCAGTGGATGTAACATAAGTTATCTTAGGGAGGAAACATCTATCATACAGATGCCATGCAGTTTCATCAATGATAAACCAAGGCCCATCTAGTGATATGCAACTCACTTAATGGAAAGCATTTCACTTCACAGCAAGAATTTAGTAAAGTTCAGAGTCCAAAGAAGGTTCACCGTACAACAAAAAAGGAAAAAAAGGAAAAAAAGAAAAGAGGAATGGGGGAAAAGCACTTCCCCAAGCAACCTAGCAGCAAAGAAATTTTTCAATTGGCCTAGCCTTGAATCTAGACCTTGACTTTCTTACAAGCACTCTGAAGAGAGGTCAATGTTTTCAAGTGTAAGCCACTCTAGTATCATGGTCACCATCAATTATGATGTCCTTGTGTCATAACATCCTACTTGCTCTCCTCCTCCATTTTATCCATAGCACATTACTTGCACCTTTTACTCTTACTTCTTACCTACTATCTATTATATCACTATTCACAACACTCTTGATCATGGTGTAACAACATCTGATCTCACACTAAAGAGTGATGTTGGCACCAAGCTTGCTATGCTATTTTGTTATTCTTTGTTGATGTCTCTTGGGCGACTCCTCCTAACATCAACAAAGATGGGTCAATGAAAAACCATCAAATTTGGACTACAATAACCTAATTGCAAATTTGTCTAAGTGTTAGCATGAGGCCATTTTTTGCAAATTTTTCTAAGTTTTGAGACTACGTTCTCCACTGCCCTAGAGTGTTGTTAGCCTCTAATAGAGAGCATAGTCAATAGAAAGGCTAGTTTTGTAATTTTTTGTAACTATCATTGCAAAGCCAGAAGTTGCAAAATTTTCTAAGTGCTGAAACTATTCTCTCCACTATCCCAAAGTGTAGTCATGCTCTAATGGAGATCATAGTCAGCATGAAGGCCTAGTTTTCATAGATTTTTCTAAGTATTGAGACTACACTCTTCCCCAACCTAGAGCTTAGTTAACAAGAAGCCAATTTTCATAGGTTTTGACAAGTGTTAAGACTATAATTAATCCTAGTTGGGAGCATAGTCAGCCTCCAATGAAGAGCATAATCAACACATAGTCATTTTTTTGCAAAATTTCTCAAAGTATGGAACTATGGTCTCCCCTAGTCCAAAGTGTAGTCAACAAGAATAGCCTTCATTAGTGTTCATAGCATGGCAACACCACTTAACTTAGCTTCAACTCATCTTTAGCAAGCATAGTTAGAAAAATTCATCTTTTGGTATTCCCTTTTTGGCCTCAAAATTGTAACTACACTATACCCCATATAAGATAGTGGAGAGCATAGTCCCAAACCATAGTCTCCAACCTTGCATTTTCTTCAAGTACCTTGTAGTCCTTTTAGCACATGCACATGCAATTGGCAGCGTAGTCATGACCTTGTAGTCTCGCATAGTGTAGTAGAGCATAGTAAAGCATAACACCACCGACCTTAGTGAAAAGCATAGTTGGGTGACAACGTAGTCCCAACCATTGCCTTTGCCACATGGCATTCACCCTGCATTTCACACTAAACCTAACCCTATAAATACCCTTACCCTCAACATTTTAAGGGTTGGCAAAAATTGGGGTTGGCAAAATTTAAGTGGGTAAATCTTTCAAGGTTGGCAAATTTGAAGCATTGGCAAATTTAAGGCTTAGAAAACCAAAGATTTGGCAAATTTGAAGGAGCACTTAGGAGAGAACTAGAGGCATATTGGAAAAGTTGTAGACCACTATAGCCCACCATAGTCCACCAAAACACTGTAGCCCATGGTACACTATGGTGGCCAATCTAGCAAGCATAGATGCCCCAAAAAAATGTTAGTCTCCATAGCCAGACACCTCCAAGATTATGACTATGTTATCCACCACACTTGTTGTGAATTGCACACCTTCTAACCCCTTTTCGTGTTAACTACACGCAACCCCATTTGGGGTGGTGTTCTATTTCTCACTCTCTCTCTCTTTCTTTGCATTTTTGGCATTTTATTTACATTTTCTGTTGTTTCATCACATAGTCATGCCTAAAACTACATTTGGATGGTGACTCCTATACATTTGCACCTCATTTTTGCCAAAATATTTACTACACTCAACTCCATTGACACCATTGACATTACAAACACCGCTTGAACACTTAGCACCATTTCATATTAACATCGTGGCTAACCACACTATACTGTAGTTATATCTGGTAAGTCCTTGTTTGATTGAAAAGATTATTTAGGGCACCCCATATTTCCCTCCAATAGGCCCTCACATGGCCTCAGGGTTAGGCTATGTGCCCGTAAACCTCTTAGTGTTCCAATCATCAACATTTTTGGTTGTTATAGGGAGGGGCACTTAGGCCCCAAGGAATTTAGGTCCTCATGGCCACCATTATGTGTTGTGTGGCATGGCCATGATTTATGGCTAGGTTTTGTTGGGGCACACATGTTGATGGGGGAAACTATTTCTTCTTTCCCCCTTTTTCTATTCTAATTGTAGGGGCATATGGTTTGAGACTATGCGTTGCGTAGCAGCATGGTCACAAGGGTCATGGCCACTATGATGATTAGGAATGTTAGTGGCTAGAACACTGAGAGATTAGTGGTCATACAGCCTAAACCCCAAGTCCATAAAAGGGTCACGTTGGAAATGGAGATAGGGTGCCCTAAATGGTGTTGTTGATCGAATACGGATTTGCAAGGTGTTATGATGAATGTGGGTAGAAGAGGTTTATGTGACATTACCAATGGGCACTACGGCCAGCCAAGCTAGAGCATAATGAGATGTCCCAGCCCAAGGATGGTGGTGTAGATGTGAAAATGCATACAAAATAGCAAGAAAACACAAGTGCTATGCTAAATTCCAAAGGAAAAGTACTTGAAAATGCAACATACCTGGAAAATAAAAGTGCATGGCCCCAAACAGGAAAGCATAGCAATTGCAGGAAAAGAGATGAGAGTTGTATGTGGTGTAGAGGTAGGCACAATGATAGCATGGTAGTGTAGTCATAGTCTCTAGGATGTCCAGGATGTGGAAATAATGGCTACTGTGGGGACTAAATCTACCTGGTTGGCTATTGATGTGTTCCATGGGCGTAGTGGTGAATGATGTATTAGATGGTATGCACCAGTTGTCTAATGGGGTCCTAGAATGTGCCAAAGTGCTAGGTGTGCTCAAGTGCAAGAGTGCCAAAGAATGTTAAGAATGCCAAAATGCCAAATTTCCTTTTGATTTTGCCAACCCCTAAAATTTTGAATGCAAGGATTTTTATAGGTCTAGGGTTAGTGTGAAATGTGGATCAAGCACCACGTGGCATAAGGGTAGATGGCGCTATGCTAGACCTAGATACGCTCCCATGGAAGTAGCAAGTGATACACTCTAGAGTACTATAATGGATCCCTAGAGACTACTAGACTATGACTACGCTACCAAGACTACATGTGCCAAAGTTTAATGACTACAATGTACCTACAAATAGTGCAACTTAGAGGCTACACTCTGAGACTATGTCTTCCCCTCTTTCATGTACGATCAAGTGCAGATACAATTTAGGGGACCAGTGAGGGATGAAAAAGAGATTAAAATTGTTGATCTTGCTCATTGAAAAAATGTCAAAGATGAGACAAAGGCTGATGCTGAGCTTTGGAGGCTTTTGAAGGTTGTCAGAGGCTTTTATTTAGTGTTACACTAGCTACACTTTGAATCATAGCACAACACTTAGTCAAATTTTTCAAAAACTAGATGTCCAGAACTGGTTATGCTAGCTATGCTCTAGAGCATAGCAAAGTGTAGTAGGGATACTTAGAAAAATTTTATAGAATCTATAATTTTCCTTCATGCTAAACTAGCTACGCTCTAAAGCATAGTAGAGCATAGCAACCCTAGGAGTTAGAGAATTTTCTAAACTATATTTTCCATCCCAAGCCACCCTGATAATTTTTGGCTTAGTACTTAAGAAAACAAGCCATGGAAGTGTGTGCTATGCTAACTATGCTCTAGAGTGTAGTAGGCAGAGTGAGAGCATAGTTGAACACTTAGAAAAATTTTCATGTAACTACTATTGACACTTAGAGAATATGGCAAAACATGGCTTGATGCATGCTATGCTAGCTAAGCTGGGGAGTGTAGCACCAACACTTAGGCACATGTTTTGCCCCCTTTTTTTGTTTTTCTTTCTTTTTCTATTTTTTTCAATTTTTTTTACTAACTAGAAGATGTTTGTCATTGGGCAAACTACATGTTTCCCAACAAGCTTTTCTTAGAGACAACTGCTTCACATCTATAAGATAGGTGTTTCCTCCCTAGGATGAGTTGTGTTGCATTTTCTTGGACTTTGACCAGCCTACAAAGGCTTTCCATGGGATGAGTTGCGTTATTTTTGGCATGGGTTCTACATGTAATTGAAAGAAGGGTGTCATGTACATAAAAGAAGCTTGCCAGGCAAGTTTGGAAGATGTGAGGTAAAATAAGGGGTAAATGCAAATAGGCTATGGCAACCTAAAAGGGATGTGCACTCTTGAGCAACTTGATGAGTTAAAGCAGGCACATCAAAGTAGTGTGGTGACTTACCACCATAGTGAAGCACATCTCTAAATGTTTACCATTGAGGATTCATCTTGCAAATGCAACATAGAGAAAATAAGAAAAATAACCATACCATGTGAGATAAGAATGAACTCCTATTTGTGAGGGCACTACAAGGACCATAAGTGTTGTGTCAGTTGTAGGTGCATGGAATATCCAAAGTAGAAAGGTTAGTGTGAGTGCTAGTGCCAGTACGTTGTAAAAGCTCTAGTAGCCACACTAGGAGTGAGCATCCAAGTGGCTAAGGGTGTTGGCCATGCAGCTGCTCAAGACTCCTCATCAAAGAAAAGAGCTAGGAAACCTAGCAACATGGTAGGGAGCCATAGTGCTGGATGCAATTTCAAGCCTAGGTAATGGTGAGGGCTAGATGATGGTAGTGCTATGGCTATGTCATAGTACTACTAGGACTCTAGCAAGTGATGCTGATGATGAGAACTCCAACCAAGATGACTAGTGATGGTGGTGATAGCTCTGGAAGGTTAGCAAGATACTTGAAGGCATCTCTAGAGGATCAGCAAAATGCCGAGGGTGGTGATGCTGCAAATGTTCTAGAGATCTTTTTGTTGATGACATTAACTCTATTCTAGAACTACAATGTCCTACCCTACCCTACCTGAGAGGTGTGGGTAGGTGATAGAGAGTTGAAAATATTTTCTCTCACTTGTTTGCAAAACTATATATGTTGAGCTATGTGTGCTGAATTGCAAACCTAGTTTAAGGTCCTAGTAGGCCACATGATATGCTAGTTTAAGATCATGAAGAATCATGATGTTCTAGTTTATAGTCCAAGAAGACTATTGTGTGCTAGTTTATCATTGTAGAAAATGGTGGATTGCAAGTTTAAGGTCATGGTAGACCATAATGTGGGTGCCAGTTTAATGTCATAGCCCAAGGACATTTTGTGCTAGTTTAACATTGTAGTGGACATTCTATGCTAGTTTAACATTGTAGCAGACATTTTGTGCTAGTTTAATGTTGTAGCAGATGTTCTGTGCTAGTTTAACATCATAGTGAACATATTCTTACCTTTCTATGTTGATGCTACATGTCAAGCATAGTAGGGATTGAGGTACGAATGGTTGATCAAGTTGGAAAACTCATTACTGTCTAGATCAGCAAGCTTGAATGCTCCATTGTCATAGGCCTTTGTGATGAAGAAAGGGCCTTCCTAGTTGGCTTGAAATTTGTTTATGAGTTCACAAACAACCTTGAGGACCAAGTCCCCTTTCTTGATTAGGTGTTGATACTGATTGTGTTGATGTTTTTGCCATTACGTTTCTTGACACCACTCGATGCAATCAAGTATTTGCATGTGCTCCTTCTCTATATAGTCGAGGTCAGTGGTTCTCAACTTATCATTCTGAACCTCATCAATGAAGCTCGAGAGGATCACACAGAGTGATGGGACCTATAATTTAAGAGGCAACATTTCTTTAGACCCATATACAAGATATATGGCATATTACAAATTGTTGTTCTACATGTCATGCAGTAGGCCCATAGTGCATAGACTAGCTGCTCATGCCATCATCATTTGCTGCTACTAAGCATCTTCTTCAAAATGTTGATGATGACTTTGTTTGTAATCTCTACTTTTCCATTCACCTGTGGGTAGTATGGTGATGAAAAAAAATGTTTAATGCCAAGGTGTTTGTAGAAGGCTTTGGTTTCTACACTACTAAATTATGGCCTGTTGTTTGTGACTATAGTCATGGGTAGACCAAATCGGGTTACTATGTTGTCAAGGATAAATTTGTAGACCTGTTGTCATGTCATCTTCCTAAGGAGAATGGCTTCAAATCATTTGGTAAAGTATTTTTTTGTAGTTATTATGAAACTATGTCCTATAGAAGACTTAGGTGTGATAGGTCCTATGATGTCCAATCCCCAATGTTGGAATGACCAAGTGATTTAGGTGGTATGAAATTTAGTGGGAGGCTCCTACATTAACTTTCCATGTTTTTGACCCACATCACAAATCTTGAACTGGGAAACATAATCGTGCTCCATGTAAGGCCAAGAGTAGCCTAAGCATTTGATTTCTATTTTCATTACCCTGGGTGCTATGTGAACTCTACACAGTCCCTTGTGAACTTGATCAATGATCATTTGTGCTTCACTATAGCTAACATAGGTTAGCAGTATTCCATCATAGGATCTATGACACAAGGTTCTATTACCTACAAGAAAGTACTATCGTGATTATTTTTGCACTACATAATTTTGGGCAATGGTTAGGTGTTGTAAAGGCTCACCCTATTGAAGGTACATCTTAATATCATTGTACCACTCTAGTATGTAAGCTATGCTTGTCATGGCTATGGATGTAATGCTTGTTTTTTGATTAATAGATTTAGTGTAGTTCATTACTGAAGTGGGTAAGGCAAAAAACATGTTGGGTGCTATGCTTAAGGCTAAGGTAGCTAATGCATCAACAATGGTGTTCTTTTTATGGGGAATATATTAGATATCTATGGTTGTAGACTATGTAAGTAGGTGCTTTTCCAAGTTACAGTAAGGTTGTAAATGTTGTGATTTACAAGCATAAACCTATATAATTTGGTTAACAACTAACTAAGAATCATCTCAGATTGGTAGGTTTTGAATTCTTAGATCATGAACTACTAAGACACCTTTGAGGAGACCTTCATACTCTACTACGTTGTTGGTACAAGGAAATGTAAATTGATATGTGAAGGATTAGATCTCCTCGGAGGGAAACATGATGATGGCAATGGCACTACCTCTTTGAAAGGTTGAAGCATCATCAAATTGTAAAACTACCTCAATGTTTGTAGGCACTTGGCTTATGCTATTAACATGCTCATCTGGAAATTTTGGATCTATTGTCACTTGATCATCTATTGGTAAAGCCATGAATTATGTTGCTATTACTTGACCTTTTGTGGATACTTGGGCTATGTAGTGTAGGTCAAACTTCATGGTTATTGCTTTTCATCATGAAATTTAACTACTTTCATATATATTTGTGGTAATAGCCTGGAGTACATTGCTTTTGCAAATGATGTTAACCTGACTACAGAAAAGGTAATGCCTCCACTTTTTAAGTGCAAAGACCTGGACAAGGGAATTCTTTTTCACATCATTTTATTTTTCTTCATAGGCCACTAGTGGATGGATTAAGTAGTAAATAGTAACCTCTGAGTCATCATCTCACTTTTGGCAAAGTAGAGAAGTGATGGATGCATCTAACGTTGTAAGGTAGATGTAAAATGACATATCTCCTTGCAGAGAGTAGACTGTAGGAAGTTGAGCCAAATCCTTCTTGAGGTTGTCAAATGCCTCTTAGGATTAAGCTGTCCATTCAAAGTGGACTCCCTTTTGAGAAAATGTTGAATTGGTTGCAACTTATAGGTTAAGCTTACAATAAACCTACGAATGAATTGCAATCTACCTTGTAACATGTGTAGCTCCTTAAGGTTTACTAGTGGTGCTAATTTGGTGATTGCCTTAACCTTATTGGGGTCTACATGTATGCTTTCCTTTGATACTACAAAGCCCAACATGTGATCAGTCTTGATGCTGAAGACATACTTCTTGGAATTTAGCGTAAGGTCATGTCTAAGGCAATGTTTGAGGATATGGTCTAAGTCATTTGCATGGTTGTGAGTTTCCTTGGACTTAACTGCTATGTCATTGACATAGTCATTGAGTACATATAGCAAATAATCACTAAAGATATATTTCATTGCATGTTGGTAGGTTGCTCCCATGTTCTTTAGTCTGAAAGGCATCATTGTGCAGCAAAATGTACCCCAAGGGGTCATAAAGGTTGTGTTGAGATGGTGCTCTAAGTTGATTCAAATCTAGTTGTACATCGATAACCTATCCATGAAGGAAAACAAGGCATGAATAGCTGTAGTATCAATGAGTTAGTCAATACTAGGCAATGGGAAATCGTCTTTGATGGTTGCCTTATTCAAGTTCTGGAAGTCTATGCAAATACATATACTTTCATTTTTCTTAGGAACAACTATGATGTTGGATACCTAGTCTACGTAGTCGACTACCTAGATGAAACCAACCTTGCAAAGATTGGTGATTTCATAGCAAACTGATAACACCCCTTCAAGTTTGACCTTATAGGATTTCTATTTCACTAGTTTTACATGAGAATCAAGGATAATGTTATGTTGCACTATGAAAGGATCTAGGCATGGCATGTCCTCATAGGACCATGCAAATGCCTTAATGTTATCATTGAGAAATTTGGTGATGCTTTGTATGAGTTGAGGCTCTAACAAGGAACTAAGTTTCAGTGTCATCACCTTGCCTCTTTGTGTTATTATAGGGACTTCTATGAGAGGATCCTCAGTTATGTCATCTAACTCTATATCTAGAGCTCTGACTAGATGATCTAGCTAATCTAGTGATGCCTCCAGGGATGCTACGTGTGCATCATAGGCTATGGGCTCAAAGTTTAGGAATTTAGTGTTAATGCATCACATGGAATCACCATAAGGTGAAATTAAGACTAGGGGTGAATGAAGATGCTCATATGCACTCATGTTGCAATTTCGTCAAGAATCCTGCAAAACAACCAGAAAAAATGTCAAGCTGCACTTGTCTTAATAAAGTAAAATGCATGAGATAAGGAAGAAAATGCTAAAAAAAATTTTCCTAACTGTGCAATTGTGGGATTAGGTAAGAAAGTCTGGAAACCAATTTGGGGCCTTGGTAGGCCATAGGATTGCCAGTTTAAGGTTGTAGTAGACCAAAAAGATGCATCAGTTTAGATAAGGCTAGGAAGGTTTGGAATGTGAGATGAGGCTACGTGTTTACTAGGAAACTAGAAAAAGTGCAAGAAATTTTCTATGTTTGGGAATGCTAGAGAAGTTAGAAAAAAATTTCTGAATTTGGGTGCTATGCTCATCCCATGTTACGTGCAGGACATGGGATAGTACTTGAGTAGGTGATGTGTCAATTACCCCAGGAGGGTATAAATAAATGTTTTCACCATGGTCAACCTATCATTTTCAAAAGTAAAAACAAGAAGTCACTGACCATAACATGGCTAGAGCAAAGAGAGTCATAGCATAGTGACAAAGACAAAGAAAATTAGAGCGTAGCCACCAACCATGATGCATCATAGTGAATGCCAACACCCTAGTGTCCCCAATGTGGATGAGGGAGAACACGCATTGAGATGCCTCCCCATGGCATGCATAGAGGATCAAAGAGAGACATCATTGACCAGGTATAGCACTATACTCTACCCTTGTGGATCTTTTTTGGTTTTTCTTTTGTCACATTGTTAATGTGGGGTTTTTGGTTTTAGGTGTAGCCTACCCTGGGTAGGGATTTCCACTACCAGTGTGGCTACCATGGTAGTCATAGCTAAGAGGAGGGAATGCACATGGTGGGTGACAGGTTTCATAGGTTTTTCATTTTTGTACTATTTTGGGTTTTTTGCAAGTGGTGGAGGGCAAGGGTTTTCTACATACTCTGTAGAACACGGGGTAGGGTTGAAATGATTTTTTCTTTTTCTTTTTGTTCTCTTCGCCATGGTTGAGACAACTGTGGCCTAATATGAGAAGGGAGGGACAATGGCGGATTTGGAACCAAGTGTTTACTTCTTCTTCTAATGGGTATATCGGTGAGCATGACATGTGGGTAAGGTATCGCAAAAGGTAGGGGTGTGTGGGAAGGTCACAAGGTGTGAGAACATAGAGTGTGATAGAGGGGACTAAGTGGCATTGAGCACTAGAGTGTAATGAAGTTCAGGGCAATTATAGGGGTGATGACTATGTCATGCTTGGATTTTATACTTGAGTTCTTCACTTTGATGTTTCACTTTAAGGAAGTAGGGAATTTTTGGACTTTCTTATTTTGGGGCTATGCTCCTAGAGAGTAACCAATAGAGATTTGTTTTGTAATTTTCAAGGGTTATGCTCTATGGGGAGCATAACCAATAGTTAGAGATATTTTTGCAATTTTTAAGGATTATGATCTATGGGGAGTGTAACCAATAGTTATAATTTATTTTCAATTTTCAAGGGTTACACTCTATGGGGAGTGCAACCAAAAGTTAGAAATTTTTTGCAATTTTCAATGGTTACTCTCTATGGGGAGCATAACCAATAGTTAAGAATTTTTTAAATTTTTTTGAGGGTTATGCTCTACAAGCAGCATAACCAAAAATTAGAAAATATACCCATTATTACACTATCCAGAGTTATCAAGTATGAAAAGTATAATGCTAGACATGAAAGATGCTAAGTGCAAATGTGAAATGGAGATGTTAGTGTTGTGACTCATTAAGGACTAGGTGCGTTAGATGGATTTGCTGATGTCCCTTTACCATGGGGTTTATGAGGGAAGTTAAGGGTTTTGATAATGTGTTAAGCATAATTTTGATACATTTTTTTGTGTATCCAATGCTAACTCTCTCCTTTTGTTGTTGTTGTGGCTACAGGGTATTGTTGAAGCCCATCCTTGTTGTGATGGAGATGGTCGATATCCTATGTTGTATGAGTGAACACGTACCAAATGTGCTTGCACCAGACATGTGTGTGGGTCACTAGGTAGTGTGCTTTAGATCAAGAGCACATGAGTTTCTAGAATTTTTACTCCAACATTTTAGTGTGATGATGTGATCACACTTGGCAGTGGAAGTAACCAACATCATCACAGAAAGATTATTGCTTAGGGAAAATTGAGGCATTCTAAGATTCATGTTTGATGAGCCTACTACTAGTGATGGAGTAGGGAGTTTAGTCTAGGGTCCCAGGGATATTAGGCCTTTATCCAAGATTTGGCAAATGCTAGAATTCCATTGCTATAGTAAGAGAAACACCTTGTTTGTTACTCAACGTGTGCTCACTCTTTTTCAGAACCCACCTGGGATAGTATATTATGTCAGAGGATAAGTCCTTTTATGATTTTTCATACTATCCATTTGATTATAACTCATATGAGGATGCTAACTGATTATGTCTATTACTATATTTACTATTGACATAGTTGGCCTTCATGATGAGGAGGGATCCTTAAACTTGACCTGCATTACCCTATAGGAATTCTTACCCTTTGAGAATGTATGTATAGTGATGATTGGAAAAATTGGATTTAACCTATTAGAATATCCTCATAGGTACCCTAAGGCCTACTAGAGGTGTCAGACCTATGGTTAGTTAGATGATGAATGGATGACTGGTGTACCTAGCATAGATGAGGTCTCAGCCCTAGCACCGCCATCTCACACACTGTTCATGTCACGTAAGTAGTTCATCATTTTTTATGCATATGCGGCTTTGCTTTTTCTCATGATGTTAATTTTTCTTTTTCTTATTATAGTTGTGGTCACTTCAAAAGAGATCACAGTGGTTTCAATAGGCTACACTAAGGCTACCCTCATCATGAAGTATGGTGATGTTGAGGGTTCACAACATTGGTTGTGCTATGAGGCCCCAATGAAGTTAACTAGAAAGCTTCAAAAGGCTAGGCTAATGGACCTTTTCTTGGCCCTTAGCCTAGGAATCTTGGTGGTTGAGACAGTTGCAATCATTAACTCCTTTAGTAAGAGTGTTAGTCATTTCATTACATAGGCCTATGGTGTGTGGGTGATTTTTGACCTCACAAATGATTTCTTTGAGGACCTCTTTAGCCTCTCCTCTAAGGGCCCACTAGTTGATAAAAAATTTGACAAAGAGGTGGACCATAGAGGGGACATTAAGGAGTGGCTAGGTACATCTAAATTCTACAAAGGCATATTCATCAAGGAAGTTAGATTACCTGTGGTCCACAAACTCTATCCAATCTTTTGTGCCTGTGTTCCCAAAGCTGCTCTTCCAAGGGAAAATTATCATTGTGCAATAGGCTTGGATGATGAGGGACATGATAGATGAAGGCATGTGATACAACTAGTCTACCTAGCTAGTGGCCTATGTGCTAAAATTATCAAGTTGAACCACAACTTCCAGGTGAGGTCACGTGTGCACTTCACATTCTTCGTAGGATGCTTACAAAGTTTTGTGGAGTTTTGGTTGTTTGGGAGTATGGGCGATGAGTGATGTAGGATCAAAAGTAGCTCTCTAAGCCATGGATCTAACACTTTTTTACTACCACATGATTATAGGATCTCCTAGAGGTAATTGGTGAGTCATTTTCTAGAATGACTAGAGGCCACTTGGGATGACCTTATCGCTTGATAGTGTAGGTGAGGCCTCATCAACTAACATTGGGAATGTCACTAGAGGGGTGCAACTCATTGTTGAGGTAGTGGGATCATATTCCATGAAGAAACCCATACATGAGATGGAGGAGAGCAACAAGAAAATCCACCTAAGGTTTTGTGATTTGCGTTTAAGGATTGTTGGTGAGTATAAGACATTGGATGTTTCTATACTATGCTATGCTATATTAATAATTGAAAATGCTAATCCTAACCCATGTGAATCATTAGATGTAGCCAAGAGGGCTTCTACAACAATAGAAGATCCCATAGCAGATGATGTCTCTCCTCAAACTAAGGGATAGGTACTAGATGAAGAGAAGAAAGATGCTGTAGAGGTCCTACAACAACTTCAAGAGGAAGGGTTGCTACAGCTAGATGGGAGTGAGTTTGATAATTTTTTTGATGATGTGTAGATGGGAAATCCTCCTACTCTCACATTTGAGGGCTTGTTGTGTAGGATCTTTAAACTGTTATTTTTTTGTATCTTTTTAACTCTTGGATCTTTAGTTGTTAGTTGTTTGATAATTACTAAACATGTTGTATCACAGTCGTTGGTGTTTCCACCAAGGGTCTAGTGTTTACCTCCACATTTTGCATGAAACCATGGGTGGAGGCATCTCATAAGTTCACCTTCATGGAAGGCTTGGTTGAAGACATGGTGGACCACATTCAATAGATAGATCCTTAGATCGATATGTCTATGTTTGCCTACTTCACCTTACCGACTTGCTGCATAGTCTATGGCTAATGTTGTTTTGCCTATTGTATGCCAATAGGTTCCAAGCATTGATAGGACCCAAATAGGGTGGCTAGAGTTGAATCTATCCCCAAGTTTTCCCCTGAAGTGGATCATGCATCCCATAGTGTGTATGATGAGGCAAGTAAGTGCATGCTCTTGTCTGAAAGAGCATTATGGGAATGTAGGTGCACTAATGAGCATCTATGGAAGTGGGTACATGAGCTCTAGTATAGGGAGGTGAGCCAAGATACCAAATTGGAGGACCTATAGACCTGTTATAACTTCCTAGTAGCTCTTGATCAAGGGGATAGTACTTGGTGAATAGTAGAAATTAACTACACTAGGTACTGATTAGCCATTCATGGTAAAAATGAGGCCACCCAAGAGGTGATCAGGCAATTGGTACAAATGGACCTAATAGCTAGGAAAAACTAGGATTTGAAGGATTACAATGTCAAAGTATATTAATGGGATCAAACTGAGAAAAATCATAAGCACCACTACAAGTAGGAATGAGAGGCGTACCTTAAAAGGTAAAAGGATGAGTTTGTGGAGTGCCATTGTCATGACATGTTCCTTGACACAATCGATGCAATATAGTCTTATGAATTATTTGCTAGCAATATAGTGGTGAGTGGGATCTTAGAGAGACACATTGCTATGTGTTCGAGAGAGGTTTCTTCTACTATGTTTTTGCCAAGGCTGCCCATGTGAACAACTGTGGAAAAATGGAAGACCCTTGTGGGTATTGACCTTGGTGAGGAGGATTGGACATAGCTATCAGAGGTAGAAATCCTCCAACACTTAGATGTGGACCTTGGTAGGATGCCTCTAGATATGAATGTAGGCCCCTCTCAGGTTGGTCTAGCTTGAATTTTTTTATCTATTTTGTGATAATTTTGCATGTCACTTATTTGTAAACTAATTTATTATTATTATTTTTCTTAAAGTAGGTTCTAGTTGATGATGTAGGTCCTAGTAGAGTAGCAGACAAAGAGGAAGATGAACCCTGGCCCTCATTGAACAGCACCAGTTGAGCAACCCAAGATGTAGCCCTCTTGTTGGGCAATTTTGCATTTTTGACAAATTTTTTTTATTTTTGATGTACACTTGAGCTATATATTCCATTGATGATTTAATGAAAATGTGATGATGATTCATGTATCACTTTGTTGTAGTTTGTGTAATGTTGCAAAAATTCTAACTTGTGATTCACTAGTGTGATTAGGCCCCTTGTGAGCCCTATGCCAATTTAAGGCCATGGTAGAAGGGCTATTGCTAGTTTGAGGTCTTTTTAGGCCATGACGATGTAAGAGAGGCTACTTGTTTTAGGCCATGGAAGGCCATGTGATAGTTTAGGGCCTTTTTAGGCCATAGTGCAAAAGGAAGCAAGTTGCCAATTTTAGGCCTTAGTTGGCCATCTTGTTTTTTTTATGCACAAAATGGCTAAATGAGATTACATAAACTAAATAAATGAAATGACTAATGCAAGATGCAAGCAACTAAGCAACCATAACTATATAAGAAAAAATAAGAGATGAACGAGACATGTAACTAAACTAAGGGGATACCTTAGTCATGTAACTATTTCCTAGCCCGATGTGGTTTAAGAGGTTTGTAGGCCATGGGAGGCATAAGGCGATACTCACCTAGACCTTCATCAAAGATGATAAAGGATAATTCTGCCCAAAGAGCTTCCTCAAGGAGGCTTCTTGCTTCGTTTGGTTGCTTAGATTGGCTAGTTGAATAAAGTTGGCCTTCATCCCGAATAGGTGGTATGTCATCAGAGAACTTTACTTCCAATCCTTTCTTTGCATCAGTATTGTTGATGGTCATGGAAGATACATTGTCGCCATATATGATCACCTCTCCATCTTCATAGGGAAGGTGGATCACTTGATGGATGGGTGAAGAGATGGCCAGTAACTAGGTTAGCTAAGACCTTCCCAGGATCAAGTTGAACCCATGCATCTCTTCAATGATAATGACTTCAATAGTAGTGGGGAATTTCTCCCCTAACATGAAAGCTATTGTGACTATTCCTTCATGAAAACACCTATTCCATTGAAGGATTTTAGGCATGTCATCTTGGTTGGCTTGATTTGATTAATGAGGACAGGTTTGTCAATGATTAAGAATGGGATGATGTTGGTTGTCGCCTCATCATCGACATGCATCCTACAAATTTTGTACTACCCTACACGAATGGTGATGAACATTGGTGCACTAGTAACCTGACCCTTTTTAGGGTCAACATTAACTACCTCATCATAAAACATTAGGGATGTTGAACTCAACTCTTAAGTTGTAGGAGGAAGCATTACAACATGAATGGATTTTTCATCCTCTAGAATGTCTTCCTTGATAGGAATATAGGTCAACATATGGACTAATGCTTCACAGTGAGTAGAGGAGGTCATTACCAAGTCATATAAGCTTAGAGTTGTGTTCTTTTGTTTGAGAGCCTGTTTGACCTGTGCTAGTGCATCTAGGAAGTCTATTCTACTATCTGATGTTTTACTAGCCCTTCCTCCATATGGCCCAAGACATGGATCTCCCAGGGAGAAGATTTAGTCTTTGCTTATGTAGCTAGCTTCTAAGCCTTAGTACTCAATTCTTGGTTACTTGTACTTGCATTGGTATCTTGAGATGATGAGGCCATGGGGATGGTAGACAAAGGGACAAGCTTAGGAGGACCTAATTCCATACGTTTCCTAACCATCTTGTCAGCAAGGCACTCATTAGGCCTCTTGGGTTGTTTATCATTATGTGTGGGATGCAACTTTGGGTGGGCAAGGTGTGATGTAGTTCCCACCACTAGACCCTAAGCAGGTAGAGGGTAAGCACGTCGTGACACCCTGATGATAAAGAGTATCTTGGTTGTTGTTGTAGCAACGTGCTGTAGGGCCCTAACATGTTGTGTGGGCATCCGAGGTGGTGCTTTGATGACAAAAGGAGAGTACAAACTAGTTGGCATTGAGGCCCTAGTATTATCAGAGAGCACATGAACCAAAAATGGTTTATGTGCTCATTCAGTGTCATCATCAATGCTAATGGCATTGATAATGTAACCTTCACCGCTAGTATTAAGGGGGTCTTTGTAGACCTTCATTGGTTGGTTTTCTAGGCACATAGGATTGCTATCGTCAAGAACCAATTTGAACCAATCAATCATGCACTGAATTTCATCTTTTAAGGCCAAGCAATAATATGTATCATGGTCATGAAATTGGTGATAATTGCAAAATTGATCCAAACTAAAGTTTTTAGGGATCGATGGCTCATTTGGCATAAGTATTGAAGGGTTCTTGAGGACCTTACAGTATTGCTCATGGCACTTGCAAGCATGCTCATACATATACTTGTGCTAGATGCACCCAACACAAAGCAGCTGGTCCAAAAGCTTAGATAGCTTAATGGGTAATGTGGTATACTTTGAACAATCCTTATGCTCAAAGTTTGGCCTTGGGGCAGGTTTTCCCATAGCCATTGGTGGTACAGACTAGTTGGTTCCAATAGTGCTAGAGCCAAATGCTTTTTTGTTGTTGGTTGAGGCCTTAGGCACCTTGGCTATTGGTTTAGCATTGTTAGACTTAGCCCCATTAGCCACTGCTGCAACAGTTTTTGTTGCCTTACCCTTTTCGTTGTCATTCGTTGCTTGTACATTCTTGTAGGCCACATAGGCTGGGACCTTATTGGCCTCTATCACATCATGAATTCTCTTCATTTGAGCAAAGGCTTGGCTCCAGGAGCATAAGGCTAGATAGTACAACTTTAACTTAATGAAGTCATTTACTATACCCTTAAAGATGGCTAGAAGGTTGATCTCTTCTATTGGCTCATGGATTTTGTTTAGTGCAGTACTCTAACATTGAATGAACTTTTGAACAGGCTCTAGAGGACCCTACTTGATGTTCATTAGTTGATCTAGGATGGCTTCAAGCTTCAAGTTGTACTTGAAGTGAGTCACAAATTGAATAAGAAATTCTTCTAAGGTAGATATGGAAGCCCTGGGAAGAACACAGTACTAGTCAAGCACCTTGTCAATTAAGTACATGGTGAAGACATGGATGATCGCATGTGGCCATTCTTGTAGGGGGAGGCATTCAAAGTGGCAAACCACGAGATGGGCATTAGGGTTTCCGTCACCATTATATTTGGTGAACTAGGGAAGTTGGACCCTAGGAGGCAAGGTTAGTGATGGGACTATAGGATTGATGGGGTCATCCTGGTAGAAGTCCATCACATTGACTATTTTTAAATTAGTAGCTATAAGCCAGCTAACTTCTTTAGTTAGCGTTTGTATGAGTTGGAATGCCTGATCCAAACTTGAGGTATATGCAATCGGTTACACTAGTTATACTACTTATTGTGTCGTTTGAGTGGCCCACAACCCTACTGTGGGCTATGCAACCATGTGGAATGGTTGTTGTTTTGGTTACTACATGTATTGTTGTGTGTGTGGTCACTGTGCCATAGACACAGAGGCTAGGACCCACCACATGGTTGTGGCTTGGGCTATTATGGGAGGTGTCAATGAGATGGGTTAGATGAAGGACACCTAACTCATGTGTGGCTGAGAGAAGGGCACTGTGTGCATGTATGGCTATGTTGGCATCACAAATGTTGTCATGGAAGATTGTGTAGACTAGGTGGAGATGACAAAGGAAAGGATGGCATATGGTCCCACACATTTGTGTACGTGCAGTACTTGGTGGCTCGCTATCACATGTTTGGATGTGGGATGTGAGAGTGATTTTGTTACGTCAAAAAAGGTAGATGATTATGACTAGTGCGGGGCAAAACTAGAAACAGGCTACTGGACAAAGACATCAAAGTGTTCCTACTCTTTGAACAAGCCTCAAATTCATCTTGCCCATCCTACAACGGCTCATCATAGTTTATTGTTGCATCATGCTAATTAGGCCCACTCATTCTAATGAGTTGGTCCGATAACCTCTGAAAGTTATTAGTAAGTTGAATGAAAGCATCAGGTGTAGGAAGGAATTCCTTCCTATTTTGATGTATAATTTCAAAGCTTCGCTTAACATCTAGTTCTTGGTAGTCTAGGGATAGAATCACCTAACATTTTGCATAGAGATAATTGTATTTTTCATCATTGAGTGCCATGTGCTTAGGTGGTTGATTGCACATTCTGAGTGACTACCATTGTGGTGTACAAAACTGAGTGAGGCATCAATCTCTACTACCTGTTGGATAGGATGGGTTGCCTCCATGTTTAGGGTAGAGGTTGAAAGATGCATGGGATTCATGTTACTATGTAAAAATGCAAGAAATGATAGTGCTGAATAGAAAACAACCAAGTGCAGAGAACATTGGAAAAATGACTAAGTAAATAAGTGCTAAAAAATTGTGAAAATAGGCAAAAAATGATTAACTCTAGAAACACTACTAAAAATAACTAACTTTGGTGTTACACTTGCTACACTAGAGGCTGCTATGCTCTAAGAACTTATTATGCTCTCCAGAGCATCTAGAGTTTTGAACATAATTGATACATTTGGGCTTTCGTCCTATGGGGTTCCAAGGGAATCGACAACCAGGACCAATCTACACTAACTGAATTGTAGATAACTCCTACATGAACCTATTATGTAGCTATTACTATGGTAGGTCCATAGGGGTGTTACATCTATAGTAGCTCAGAACTAGTAATGGAGGTGCAAAAAGCACATGGGACTATCCTTGAACATAGAAGGAATTGAAGGCCCTCCTTCTAGCATCAAAAAACTATGATGACTAGGAATGTCAATGGTTGGAAAATTGAGAGGTTAGTAGGCATACAACCTAACCCCGAGTCCATGCAAGGGCCATGCTAGAAATGGAGATAGGGTGCCATAAATGATCTTGTTGATTGAATAGGGACTTACATGGTGTTACGATGAATGCATGCAAAAGGGGTTTATGCGACATTACCGATGGGCACTGGGGTCAACCAAGCCATAGCATAGCAGGGTGTCTTGGCCCAAGGATGGTGGTGTAGACATGCAAATGCATACGAAATTTTAAGAAAACATGAGTGCTATGCTACATGCTAGAGGAAAAGTACTTGAAAATGCAACAAAACTAGAAAGTGAAATTGCACCACCCCAAATGGAAGAGTGTAGCAATTGTAGAAAAAGAGATGAGAGTGATATGCAGTGTATAGGTAGGCATGGTGGAAGCATGATAGTGTAGTCATAGTCTTCGGGACATCTAGGATGTGGAATTGATGGTTTCCATGGGGATTGAACTTATCAGGTTGGCTATTGCTATGTTCTATGTGCACAGTGGTGAACTACATGTTGGATGACATGCACCAATTATCTTATGGGGTCCTAGAATGTGCCAAAGTGCTAAGTGTGCTTAAGTGCAAGAGTGCCAAAGGATGTTGAGAATGCCAAAATGAAAAATGCTCTTTTGATTTTTCCAAACCCTAAAATGTTGAACATAGGGGAATTTATAGGGCTAGGGTTAGCGCAAAATGCGAATTGGATGTAATGTGGCATGAGGGTAGATAGGGCTATGCTAGACCCAGCTACACTCCCATGGGAGTAGCAAGTGCTACGCTCTAGAGTACGACAACAGATCCCCAGAGACTACCAGAATATGACTACGCTACCAAGACTATATGTGCCAAAGTTTGAATAACCATAACGTACCTACAAATAGTGCAAAAATAGTGCAACTTGGAGGATACACTTTGGGACTACGTCTCCCCCTCTTTCAAGTAGGGTCAAGTGTAGGTACAATTTGGGGGACCAATGGGGGGGTAAAAGAGATAAAATTTTTTTATCTTGCTTGCCAAAGGAATGTTGGAGTTAAGATAAAGGCTAATGCTAAGATTTGCAAGCTTTTAGAGGTTGTCAGAGGCTTTTCTTCAGTGTTACGCTAGCTAAGCTTTGGAATGTAGCACAACACTTAGTCAAATTTTGCAAAAAATTGATCTCTAGCAGTGGTTACACTAGCTATGCCCTAGAGTGTAGTAGAGCATAGCAAGGATACTTAGAAAACCTTGATAGAATTTGTAGTCTTCCTTCATGCTACGCTAGCTATGCTTTGGGGCATAGTAGGAGGGGTAGCCTCAAGAGTTAGAAAATTTTCCAAATGTCTCTTTCATGTTGAGCTATCTTGATAGCTTCTTGCTTAATACTTAGGCAAAATTGGCCACTTAAATGTATGCTACGTTGGCTATGCTCTAGAGCATAGTAGAGCAGAACAACCCTAGGAGTTAGAGAATTTTCCAAACTATTTTTTCCATCCCAAGCCACCCTAACACTTTTTGGCTTGGCACTTGAGTAAACTAATAATGGAAGGTAGAGTGAGAGCATAACAGAACACTTAGAAAATTTTTTATGCAACTGCTATTGACACTTAGAGAATCTAGCAAAATAGGCCCTGATGCATACTACACTAGCTACGCTAGGAAGCATTGCACCAACACTTAGAAAAATTTATCAAGTTCTACACTTAGACAAATTTTTTGTTAAAGTGCTGAAGCTCAAGATTGGTGGTGTTTTAGCCACCATTACATATAGGGGCTACAAGGTTTTCTTTTTCATGTTTTTTTTATTATGGCATGGCCACGAGATTGAAGGTCACGCATGAGCTATGCATGGGGTGGGGCTATGCATAGTAATTTTGGGTTATGTAGGGTTATTGTAGGGGCTGTAGCCATTTTTGTGTGCTATGGCATAACCACTGGGGGTTGCAGCTATGATTGAAAGGGTCTGTGCATTTATTTTTTTATTTTTGTGTTTTTACGGGGTAGCAGTGGAGGCATGGCCTACCATGGTGCCAGGGTGAAGTGGGTTGCTATGCATAACACCGTGGAAAGACTATGCTCTCCATGGCCATGGGGCTATGCTCTACACATGTGGAGGCATAGTCTATAGGAAAAGTACTTGGCAAAATGTATGGTCCAGAGTTAGCCAAATTTTGTAATTTTTTGGGACTATGCTCTCCACTAAGGTAGTCTAGAGTTAGAAAAATTTTGTCAAAAAATTATTAACCATGCACGATGCTAAATATGCAAAATTTAGCGCTAAGCCTATAAAAACATATTATACCCTAATGAGTGCCAAGAACATCAAACAAGTTAAGCGACGTTCTACACTCAATAGACCCTAGAGTGTATTATCAAGATTGCATTTCTACTAATTTATGTTAATAATTTTAATGTGTATCAAAAGTTTTCCTATATGCATGTATACTAATGCTTTGCCTATTTCTTGTTAATTACAAGGTGTTACTAAAGCTTATTCTAATAGTGATTGAGCTCGCAGGCATCCTATGCTGCATGAGCAAACCCATCCCTAACATGCCCATGCCAAATATGCAAGTCAACCATCAAGTGATGTGGTTCTGGATAGGGGCTCTAGAGTTCTTGGAATACCTACTACAATAGTTCAGTGTGATCATGTGGTCACACATAGTGGTGAAGGCTACTAGCACCATCACTAAGATGTTGCTACTTGGGGCTAACCAGAGCATCTTAAAGTTCATCTTAGATGAGCTTACTATGAGCATTGATAGGATGTGTGGTTTGGCGAGAGGTCCTAGGAGTTCTTGGTAGCTATCCAAGGTATGGCACATGATAGGTTTTGCTTGTTATAACAAAAGCAACATCCTTTTTATTGCATAGTGGTTGCATACCCTGTTCTAGAACCCACCTAGGACCACCTATTGCATTAAAGGGTAAGTGCTTTTATTTCTCTCGTAGTATCCTATGCTATATGCTTGTATGAAGTTGCTGATAGTTCTATGGTCAATGGTAGGTTCAAAGTGGATGAGGATGTCTTGCATGATGATGTGGAGACTCTAGCCTTAACTGGTATTGCCTCAGAGGTATTCTCATCTAGGAAAAATGTTTAGGCAGTCATGCTTGAGTAGGTGAGGCACTATTTGAAGGCTTACATCTCTTGGTACATAAGGCATACAAGTAATGTAGGACCAATAGCTATTTGGATGAGAAGTTGGCTACTGGTAAGATTAACATCAAAGAGGTGTTTACAGCATCACCCCCATCTCACACTTCATTTGTATCATGGACATATCTATGTTTTGGTTCATGTGGTTACTCATGCATGCCTTTTAGTTTACTTCATTTGCATGATGTTGAAATTATTTTACATTATGTTGCAATGGTGGTCGTCTCAATTGAGATGACAGTGATCACCACAGATCACACAGAGGCCACCCTCATCATGAAATATGGTGATTTGGAGGGTGCATAGCACTGGCTATGCCATAAAGCATCAAATGCATTGATGGCTTGGCTCACACATGTGGGGTTAATGGACCTATTCCTAGCACTTAGCCTAAGTATCCTAGTGGCTAAAATGGTCACAATGATTGACCCCTTTAGTAGCAACATTAGGTAGTTTCTCCTCTAGGTGTGTAGCATGACTGTAGTGTTGGACCTTAGTGAGGCCTTCTTCCCAGATCTCTTTGACATTTCTACTAATGGCCCAGCAATTATTAATAAGGCTAGTAGGGAGGTAGACCACCAAGGAAAGATCAAGGACTAGTTGAGGGTCACTTGATCTCACAAGGTCATATCGATCAAAGATGTGCTAGTGCCTTAGGTGTAGGAGCTTTACCCTCTATTCTATACTCATGCCTTTCCAAAGCTACTTTCCCAAGCAAAGATCCTAAGGGTGGAATAGTAATGGGTGATGACAGAGGTGTTGCTAGAGGGAATGAGGTTTAACTGGGCTATGTACATATCTACCAACCTATATGTAGAGATTTCTAGGCTATGATTCAACCTCTAGGCAAGGTCCCATGTCCATTTCATATTCTTTGCAAGATATCTACAAAGGTTCGCAGAGCTTTTGGTTGTGCAAGATGATGGATGATGCATAGTACAGGATTATGAACAACTATCTAGGTCATGGAACAAGAATTTTTTCTTAACCACATGCATGTAGGATGCCCTAGAGGGGATCGATGAGTCATCATCAATAATGACCAAAGGTCCCATGGGGCACTCACATTACTTGTGTAATAGTGCAACCAAGAGTCCTTCATATGGCACTAAGGACATGAGAAAGATGGATTACTACATAGTAGAGATAGGCTAAGATTAAGAGGCCAAATCCTCTAGAGAAAACTACCCCTATGATTAGGAAGCCAAGTAGAAAAAGGATCCAAATCAAGCTACAAAGCTTACATGTAGATGTTGCAGGTTAGTATGCATAGATTCTTATATGTCTTAGTTATATTCATGTAAATGTTTTTTCTATTTTTATGTTTTTATATTATGCTATACTATTAATTAGTTATTGATGTGCTATGCATACTAATATGCTATATGTGTATATGTGTTAATTGTAGAAAAAGAAGATAGGGCTACATGAGCAGCAGCTGAGGTAGCAGCGAAGGAAGTGCCTCCTCAAGTTGAGGAGGAGCAAGCTCATGGAGAAGATCCTAATGAGGTGGTAGAGGCCCTCTAGCATTTTGAGGAAGAGGGGTTGCTCCACCCCAATGGGGGTGATTTAGACAATTTGTTTGATGGTACGTAGCTAAATGAGCCCCTAGCACTCATGCTTGAGGGCTTGCTAGGTAATCAATTTATATTTCCATTTGTCTTCCATTTTTTGTTGTAGTATCTTTAGCTGTTAGAACATACGTTAATTGCATCGGTGTATTACAACATCATATGTTCCTACCAATAGTCCTACATCTACCTACTGCATGGATCCATGGGTAGATATGCTAGATAAATTCACCTTCATGGAATACATCATTAAAGACATGATGGACTACTTGTGATAAGTAGACCTTGAGCTCGGTATGTGTGCAATGTTTTCATTTTATCCTATTCTAATTATTACTTAAATGCTTAGTTTTTGGCTAAGATTGTTTGGTTGTTGCATGCCTATAGATCCTAAGCTATAGTGGGACCCAAGAAATGTGGCCAAGGTGGATGCCTTGCCTAATCTTCCTCCTAAAGTTGATCAGGTGGCTTATTATAGTGATAGAAAACATTAGTGGCTGGAAACACCGAGAGGTCTTTGAGCACACAGCCTAACCCTGAATCCGAGCAAGGGTTGTGCTGGAGAAAATGGATTCAGAGTGCCCTGAATGGTTTGGTCGATCAGAAAGGGACTTAACTAGTGTACAATAACCCTTTTGCAAACAATGATTTTAAATGGAATAGCTGATGATAAAATAAAAGAAAATGTGTGCACAACAATAGAAATGTGCTAAAGTGCGTAACAAGACAGTGGACACGATTGAACATTTGACAATGCCAAAAAATGGCAATAAATGCTATAATCAGCCAAAAAGAGAGTTTGAATAGGAAGATGCACTGCCCTGAAAAAGGGTACAGGTATACAAAGTGTATAATAGGCATAGTAGGAGTGGAGTCACAGCCTCAGTATTTATAGGGCTAGGGTTAGCCCAAAATGAAAATCTGGTGCCACGTGGTAGTGTGGTAGGTAACAGTATGTAATAACATGTAATAGTAGGTAACAGTGTGTAACAGTGTAGCGTAACAAGGTGTTATGCTATGCTACAGGATGTTACACTATGTAGTGTAGCAGGGTGCAGTGTAACAATGCGTAATAGCACATAATAGTACATAACAACATGTAACAGCGTAGCGTAATAGGATGTTACGCTATGCAGTGTAACAGTGCTCTACACTATGCAACGTAGTAGGGTGTTGAAAGTGTCATCGTTTGGACACTTAGCCATATTTGCAGTTGCAATGCTGGGACCCAAAATTTTTTGGTGTTTCAATGGACCCTCTTTATTGATGTCTAAAGGATTGGCCCAAGAGATGTTGACAAATAATTATAAAAGACCATAGCAGACATGTCACCAACATCATTTGTTAGCACAATATCATATGTCATTTTACGATGCTTAAGAGTGTTATGAGAATAAGGTTATGCTAGGGGACAAGGTTTTCCCTTGAAATGTCAACCTCTTATTGGAGTGTGTATGAGAGTGTCAAAGTCCATCCAGGAATGAGCCAATTGCAAAGCTGCAGTGTTGTTGATTTTTTTTTTTTTGCTGTGAGGCGAACCTTTTTTGGGGTCAGCTTACTATTGAATACTAGTTGCAATTCAGCTTACTATTGAATGTTAGCTGAAAATTGGCCATTAAAAAGATGGGCTTCATTTCCTAGGGATGATTCGTATTATATCCACCTAGGCTTTGACCATGCAAGAGAGGTTCCCCATAGGATGAATTTTGTTACATCAACCATGGGTTCAATAGTTGATATGAAGAGAATGCCATGTGTGTCATAGTTCGTATGCATCAGAGGAGTGTGAAATCATGAATATGGGGAGGATGAGAGGATGTTGGGATGAATGAATGGGTTTGCATGGGTTATAACAAGGATGAGGAGGATGTGCACTTTTGAGTGGCTCAACCAGTCCAATCATGCGCATGAGAGCAACATGATAACTTGCTGCTGCAATAAGATGCACCTTTGCACCATTTCCTCCAAGGCTTTGTCCTACAAACACAACTAAGAGGGGACAAGAAAACTACAAAACGTGAAATGCAAGTGCAAATTCCATATGTGAAGATGCTGAAAGTGTTGGATGTGAAGATGCGGTGAAAGTGTCAAATGTTGTGTTAGTTGCAAGTGCTCAGGATACTAGTGAAGGTGCTAGGACGATGATGTTGCAAGTGTTCTGAATGCTGCACTAATGGCAAGTGTGCCAAAAGAATCAATAGAATGGTGGGAGGAAATGATGCTTTGAGTGCTCCTAAGGCAATGGCAAGTGTTTAGATCAGATCAACTACATGCCAGTTTAAAGTCCTAGCATACTGTGAACCCAGTTTAAGGTCCTGGCAGACCGTGATGTGCTAGTTTATAATCCTAGCAGACTGTTGGATGCTAGTTTAATGTCGTAGAAGACAGTGAATGTTGTGCTAGTTTAACGTCATGACTCAAGGATGATTTGTGCCAGTTTATAGTCATAGCATACTATCTGTGCCAGTTTATAGTCATAGAGAACTAGTGCTTACCTTGCTTGTATAAGATGCGATGCTACACATGTAGTCATGCTATGTGCCTACAAGATCCTGCAAAAATCAACTAGAAAGAAAACAACATCAAGCAACACCTATTGTAAAAAAGGTTAAAATGGATGGATGAAAGGAAAGCAATGAAAAAAGTAATAGTTTTAGGTCATTCCAAGCCATAGGCTAATTTAAGGCCTTTTCAAGCCATGTGTTTTTGTAGTTTCATGTTTTATAGTTTTCAGATGTAATGCATAAGCTAAGTGGATGTATGAATAAACAAAGTAAAACAAATATATGAACAAAATAAAATGCTTGATCTAAGTAAGTAGGAAAAATGTAAATGCATAGGCTAGTGCTATGTAAGCAAAAGTCAAGAATGCATGGCAAGTGGAGGAAAAGAGTAGGCATGCACCCACATTTTTGGCCAAGGGAAAGTCTTGGTCATGCAGTTTCTTCCTAACCATGAATGGATTAGGGAGTGTGCAAGGCTTAGGATCCTCGGGGAAGCTATTGGCTTCAACCACTCATTCAAGTGTGTTAGCCTTAGGTGCTGCATTGGTTGTTATAGGTGCACCACCAAGAAACTCTTCTTCTAAAACTTGTGCCATGTCTATGTCATGGATATTTGAAGAGGGAGAGTCATCACCATGGATGATAACTTGACCACCTTCTTATGGAAGATGGATTTATTGATGGATGGGAGAGGAGATGGCCCTTAGTTGGGCTAGCCAAGGCTTGGCTAGAATCATGTTGAAACCTGGCATCTCCTCTATGATAGTGAAATCTGCACTAGTGGGGAATTTCTCTCCTGCCACAAAGGCTAAGTTGATTGTACCCCTAATTGTGACACATGATCCATTGAAGGATTTTAGACATGTGATTTTGGTTTTCTTGATTTCATCTACCAAACCTAGTTTGTTGATGACGGAGTACAAGACTACATTTGTTGTTGCACCATCATCGACATGAAATCTACGGATGGTGCACTGCCCAACATGAATGCTAATGCATAGTGGAGCTATAGTAACCTCTCCTCGTTCGGGGTTAACTTTGACTGCATTTTCATAATATACTAGGGATGTTGAAATTGATTCTTGTGGTGCAAGGGGTAACATTGTTGCATAAATGGATGCCTCATTTGCAAGGATGTCCTCCATAACAAGAATGAAGGCCAACATCTGGGCCAAGACTTGGCGATGAGTAGATGAGGTCATGACCAGGTCATACAAGCTTAATGTTTTTTTCTTTTGTTTGAGCATTTGTTTCGGCTAGGTTAGTGCAGTTACAAAGTCCTTGTCATTGGCTATTATGTTGGCTTTGACTCCCTCCATGTGGCTTGAGAGACAAATCTATTGGGAGGGGGACTTGGGCTTGGTTTGCTTGGCCTGTTTGGGGCTAGGGGCCCTAGTTTTTAGTTGTTGTTTGCTAGTTGTGGCCTTTTCTTTGGCCGTGGGGGTTGTGAGGTGCTAGTTTGTCCTCTTGCATTTCCATTTAGTGGGCCTACCTGAGTTGCGAGTGGGGTCAACCCTTGAAGGAGGAGGGATCGAGATGTTGCCCACTATTGGGCTTTGGTTAGGTGAGGGGCCATCATGTTGTGGCACCTTTATGATGAATGGTGATTTAGGTGGAGTTTTTGTGTGGTCAACTTGTTGTGGCACCTTGATAGAAAAAGGTTGTTTAGTAGTTGTTGTTGCATCATGCTGCTAGTTTAACATCTTAGCGGATGGTTGCTGTGGAACTTTGACCACAAATGGTGTTGTGGGTGCTCAAGGTGGCACTTTGATAACAAAGGGAGGCCTCTTTCTTGTGGAGGTTGAGGGGACCCTTATCTTACGAGTAGGCACATGTATCACAAAAGGTTATTGCGTAGGTTTAGACTTACCACCTATTGTAATGGAATTTATGACATAGGAGGCATCATCTGTGTTGGATTGACTCACCATGTTGATCACCAGTTGGCCACGTTCTATCATTCTCTAGAAGTCATCCTACAAAGCACAATAGTTATCTGTACTGTGACCAGCCAATTGGTGGTAATGACAGTATGGGTCAAGCTTGAAGTGTTGTGGAATTGGGAGCTCATTTGGCACTATTAAAGAAAGGTTCCTTAGTAGTTCATAGTACCTATCATGTTTTTGGTGGGTAATTTCCAATACATGTTTGTGTTGGATTTTCCCAGCTTTCAAGAGTTTCTCTAGTAGTTTAAAGGGTTGCACCAATAGTGGTGTATACTTTGAGTGGTCCTTACACTAAAAGTTGGGTCTTGGGGTAGCCCCTATCAATGTAGGTGAGTTGGTGCTAGAATTGGCAATTTTGTTAGTTGGGGCTTTAGGCTGCTTAGCTATTGGCCCCCAGTTGGTTTCTTTTGTGCTTGTGGCTACTGTTATCACTATTGTGTTTTGCTTTCAAGCATGTTGGTTTCTGTAGGCCATATAGGCTAGATCATTACTAGCTTGCACTACTTCCTCTATGCTTTTTGCTTGGGCAAAGGCTTGGCTAAGAGACTTTGGAGTTAGATAATATAGTTTGGACTTGATGAAGTCATTCACTACACCTTTAAGGATGGCTAGTAGATGTGCCTCTGCTAGGGGTTTATGCATTTCTCTCAATGCAGCATTCCAATGTTGGAGGAATTTTGGCATGGGCTCTAGAGGCCCCTGTTAACCTGCATCAGCTAGTCAAGGGTTGCTTCAAGCTTTAGGTTGTACCTAAAGTGCATCAAAAGCTTTCTTATGAGATCCTCCAGGGAGGGGATTAAGGCATTGGACAACACACGATACTAGTCTAAGGCCTTGCTACTGAGTGACATGGGGAAGACACGTATGATGGCATGTGGCCAAGCTTGAAGGAGTAGGAATTTAGATCAAAATGTCACCAAGTGTGCATTGGGATCTCCTTCTCCATTGTACTTGGTAAATTGAGGTAGTTGGACCCTAGTTGGGAGATTTAGAGGTGGTACCATAGAACCTATGGGATCATCTTGGTAGAAGTCCACCACTTTGATGGTGTTAGAGGAGGTAGCATTAAGTTGGTTGTTCTCCTTCATCAAGCTTTGGATCAGTTGGAATGCCTAATCCAAGCTTGAGGATGTGCTACCCAATTGCATTGGTTGGGCTTGGGTTGGTTGCATAGCATAAGATAGAATTTTTGATTGTGGAGTTTGCCAGTTTAACATCGTAGTGGACTAGTGTTGCCATTTTAACGTTGTAGCGGACGATTGCTGATGTATTGGCTGAGTGATGGGTATAGTGATTAGAGTGGGCCATACATGGATGGGTTGGACAAACACCGTAGACAATAATGAGATGGGTGGGATGTAGGATGCCTGAGTTATTTAGGGCTAGGAGGTGGCCCCTACATGAGCATAGTGCTGGGCAAATGCATTAGTTGCATGCGAGGAAGGCTAAATTGGCATGGTCACTATCTTGGAGGGGATGGGTGGACCAAATCAAGGAGGGGCTGTAATAAGGAGTGGTTGTTGGAAGATAGTGTGAAGGGGCATCTCATGCTCAGAGTGGGAATCAAACTCATCTTCCTCATTTTTTGAGGCTTCCTCGTAGGTTGTCCCTGCATCATTCTTGTTTGGACAGATGACTTGGGACAATAACTGGTGGTAGGACTCCGTGATTGGGATTATGTTAAACAAGGAGGGGTTGTACTCCCATTCATTCCAATGGATTCATTCATAGTCCTATTTTGCCTCTAAATCAAGGTAATCCACTAGTAGTCTTACTTGGATTTTGGCACAAACAAAATTTTATTGTTTAGTTGCAGAAAATGGCTAACTCTGAAAATAGCAGAAAAATGACTAAGTCTACCAGTAGTAGGAAACTAG
Source organism: Gnetum montanum (assembly GCA_015680685.1). Classification (NCBI taxonomy): domain Eukaryota; kingdom Viridiplantae; phylum Streptophyta; class Gnetopsida; order Gnetales; family Gnetaceae; genus Gnetum; species Gnetum montanum. Next base: position 121,184 of record MNCI01028043.1, on the reverse strand, counting down.
CTAAGTGTATGAAAATGCAGAAAAAAATGCTAAGTATGAAATGTAGAAAAAATGCTAAGTGTGAAAACTACTAAAAATGGCCAACTCTAGCACTACACTCGCTATGCTGAAGCTTGCTACGCTCTAAGAACTCATTATGCTCTCTAGAACATTCAAAGTTTTGACCAAGTGCTCATAAAAAATGTAGACAAAAATGGTTCTGGCCCTTCTTCTAGCATCAAAACTATAGTGACAGAAAACATCGATGGCTGGAAACATTGAGAGGTCTTCGAGCACACAACCTAACCTCGAATTCGTGCAAGGGCCATGCTAGAGAAAATGGATTTAGGGTGCCTTGAATAGTCTAGTCGATCAGACAGGGACTTAACCAGTGTATAATAACCCTTTTGCAAATAATGATTTTAAATGGAATAGTTGATGATAAAATAAAAGAAAATGTGTGCATAGTAGTAGAAATGTGCTAAAGCGCATAATAGGATAGTGGACACGATTGAACATTTGACAATGCCAAAAAATAGAAATAAATGTTGTAATCAGCCAAAAAGAGAGTTTAAACATGAAGATGAACTACCCTAAAAAAGGTACAGGTATGCAAAGTGTACAATAGGCATAGTAGGAGCGAAGTCACAGCCTTGGTGGTGTCAAGCTATGAAATCTAGTGTCCACTATGATAAATTGTGTCTCCTAGGTTGGTGCTCATAGTATACCATGTGATGTAGTTGTGCCTCTCTGTCGGTGTAGTGTGCTCTGGGTCTCGTTCAATCATGGAGCTAAGTGCCAAGATGCCAAAATGTCAAATGCCTTGTTGGTAAAGAAAATAAAAGCCTACTCCCTTCTCCTTTTCTTTTTTTTCAAAAGAGAACATAGAGGTATTTATAGGGCTAGGGTTAGCCAAAAATATAGATTTGGCGCCATGTGGTAGTGCGGTAGGTAACAACATGTAATAGTAGGTCGCAGCACATAATAGCGTAGCGTAATAAGGTGTTACACTATGCTATGCTATGTAGCGTAGCTGGGTGCAGCGTAAAAATGCATAACAACATGTAATAGTGCATAATAGCACGTAATAGCACAATGTAACAAGGTGTTATACAATGCTATAGGATGTTACACTATGCTACGCTATTAGCATAGCAGGGTGCAGCGTAACAATGCGTAATAGCACATAACAATGCTTAACAACGCATAATAGTGCATAACAGTGTAGCGTAACAGGGTGTTAGGCTATGCTATAGGATGTTACGCTACGCTACACTATGTAGCATAGCAGGGTGCAATGTAACAATGCGTAACAACATGTAACAGCGCTTAACAATGCATAACAGTGTAGTGTAATAGGGTGTTATGCTACGCTATGCTATGCAGTGTAACAGTGTGCTACACTATGCAACGTAGCAGGGTGTTGAAAGTGCCATCATTATGATACTTAGCCATATTTGTAGTCACGATGCTGGGACCTGAAATTTTGTGGTGTTTCACTCATCACATGTATGAGACATTGAAAAAGTGTGCATTTTTCTATGCAAAGGCATTGTGGATTTACAAGTGCTCAAATGAGCACCTATGGAAATGCATGCACAAAATTTAGGAGAGGGTGACTAGCTAGGATGTGATTATCAAGGATCTTTAGTCTAGATATGACTTCATAGAGGCTTGATTGTAGGGAGATGGCACTTGGCATACCTTTGAGATCGAGTTGGCTAGATATTGGACAACTGTCAGAGGTAACAACAATATCATGTAGGAGTTGATAGAGTAGTGGCACAAGATGGATTTGCTCACACAAAAAGAACTAGGATTGGAAGAATTACAGCATCAAGGTTTATTGATGGGGGTAGATTCAATAGAATCACAAGCATTAGTATAAGTGAGAGCACGATACATACCTGCAATGGTACAAGGAGGAGTGTATCAAATGTCATTGCCTTGAGATGTTTCTTGAGGTGACCAGTAAAAAGTAAACATATGATTTATTTGTGTAGAGTATGGTCGTCAGTGACTCTCTCATAAGGGATATCATCACCCCCTCAAGAGGCCTCCTCTACTACATTTTCTATGGAGCTACCTGCATGGACCATCATGGACAAATGTAAGACCATTGTGGGGATTGACTTTGGCTAGGAGGATTGGATGCAACTTTCTAATGCTAAAATCCTCTAACATTTAGAGGCTATCCTTGGAAAGTTACCTCTAGAACCCACCAATGTAGGACCCTCTCAGGTTAGTTGATTTTTATGCTTTTCATGTTTTAAGTTAGATCATATAGTGCATGTTTGCTTACTAATTGCAAATATTTGTTAATGGTTGTGGCAAGTACTAGGTGATTCTGTAGGCCCTAGTGACGTGCTGGAGGAAGAAGAACTTTCATCCCCATCGAGTGCCACTAGTTTAGCATGACCAAATATACCTCCCATTGGACTTTTTGCTACATTTTCTCTATCTAATGCTATTCATGCTATGTATTGCTATGCATATTACATTTGTTGGATGATTATTTGCTATGTGTAAACTTTTATCCCTATGTGACAATTCTATTGCATTTGCTATGAGTATGCGAGTGTGGGCCATTATGAGCCATAGTAGTACTAGGCCATTGTGAGCCATAACAAGTCTATTATTAGCATAAAGCCTTGATAGGTCCCATGCTAGTTTAAGGCCATAGCCGAAGGGATGATGCTAGTTTTTGGCCATTTCGAGCCATGTGTTGCTAATTTAAGCCCATAGGGGGCCAAAGTGATAGTTTAAGGCGATTCCAGGCTATAGCGAGGAGGTTAAAAGTGGTACTTTAAGGTCATTCTAGGCCATATATTGCTACTTTAAGGCCATTCCAAGCAACACATTTGCTATTTTTAGGTCATTTTGGGCCATAGTGATAATGCTAGTTTAGGGCCATTCTAGGCCTCTATGAGGAATTAAAAGTCATAGTTTTAGGTAATTCCAAGCTGCAAGGTTGCTAGTTTAAGGTCATGGCCCACCATGTTGATAGTTTAAATCCATTCTAGATCATGTTGATAGTTTAAGGCCATTCTAGGTTGCATCATGGAGATCAAGAGTGGCAATTTAAGGTCATGCTAGGCTACAACATTGCTAGTTTAAGGCCATGGTGGGCCAAGTATTACTATCTCACTTTTTGTAATTTTGGATTTTATGGTTTTTATGCATTTTGATGTTTTTAAAGTGATAACTATAGAAGTGTAAACTAACAAGAAAATGCATGAAAAAAGTGGATGAATGCAAGAACCAAGCAAATAAATGTGTAATCTAAGTAATTAAGTAAGTGCAAATAACACACTACCATGCTAACCTAATGCAACATAAATGCAATAGAAGTAGAGAGTAGGGCATAGGGTATGCAAAAGAAAATAGTGGCTAGGCACTTATCATGTTCAAGACTAAGGGGATACCTTAATCACATAGTTGCTTCCTAACTCAGTGTGGGTTAGGGGGTGCATAGGGCCTGGATTACACTATCTGGTATTCTCCTTGATTCTCACTTACTACATTAAAGGGAAACTCTACCCAAGGAGTTTCCTGTGGGAGGTTTTTGGCTTCCACTACTTCTTTAGGTGCATCGACATTATGTATCTCATTTTCTACCATAGGTGCATCATCAGGAAATTCAATCTCTGGCCCTTACTCCATATCTACATTGTTGATGGCTAGAGGGATGATGTTATCACCATGGATGATAACTTCACCACCTTCTTACAAAAGGTGAATCTCTTGATGAATTGGAGAAGAGATAGCCCATAACTAGGCTAGCCAAGGCCTACCCAATTTTAGGGTAAATCCTAGCATCTCCTCTAGGATAATAAATTCGGTAATGGTGGGGAATTAGTCTCCTATTGAAAAAGCTATGGTGACCATGCCCTTGACAATGACACATGATTAATTGAAGGATTTTAGACATGTGATTTTCATTAGCTTGTCCTAGTTTGCAAAGCCTAGCTTGTTGATGATGGTGTATGAAATTACATTTGTGGCTACCTTGTCGTCAATATGCACTCTTTGTATCTTACATTGCCCAACACATATGGTAATGAACATGGGGGTTGTTATGACTTCACCCTTCTCATGGTTGACCTTAATTGCTTCATTATGAAATGCTAAGGATGTGGAACTCAATTCTTACAGTGTAGGAGGCAACATCACTACATGAATGGAGTTCTCATATGCAAGGATGTCTTCTGTGATAATGGAGGTCAACATCTGTACCAGTGCATCGTGGTGGGTAAATGAGTTCATGATTAGGTCATACAAGCTTAGTGGTTTATTTTTTCATTGCTTGCTTGACTTGGGCTAATGCATTCAGGAATTCATTACCATTGGTCATTTTTTGTAGGCTTTGACTTCCTTCATGTGTCCTAAGAGATGGATTTCTTATGGATGTGACTTGGGCCTTTTTAGCTTAGCTTGCACAGGGGCCTCAGTGCTTGGTTGCAATTTGCTAGTTGTGGCCTCCTTAGTTGTTTTGGAAATGGGGATCACAGATATAGGGATTGGCTTTGATGAACCAAGTGCTTTTTGGTCTTGAAGTTGCCTAATCATTCTATCTATAAGATGCTCATTAGGTCTCCTAGGTTACCACCTAGAGGATCTACTAATGTTGCCAATAGGATTTACACTTTGATAGGAAGAGACTAATGCATTAGCTACTATTGGGCTTTAAATAGATGAAGGGTTAGCATGTTGTGGAACCTTGACAATGAAGGGTGGCTAAATTGTTATTGTTGCAACATGTTATGGGGCCCTAACCACAAAGGGAATTATGGGTGTTTGAGGTGGAACTCTTATAATAAAAGGGGCCTTGAACCTATAGGGGTGGATGGGACCCTTGTGCTACTAGAGGGCATGGGGACCATGAATGACTACTACACTAGTTTTGGGTTATCATTAATGTTGATAGCGTTTATGACATAGTTGACATCATTCACATTTAGAGGGTTCTTCTACACCTCATAGATTAGTTTTGTGACATGACTGGGTTTGTAGCATTGAGGAAAAGCTTACTTCTACCAATCATCTTTTGTAGATCATCTTGCAAGACTAGGCAGAAGTCCATGCTATGACCAAACAACTAGTGGTAATGGTAGCTTGAAATGTTTTGGGACTAAGGGTTCATTTGCTATTACCAAAGTAGGATTTTTAAGCAACTCGTAGTACCTATCATGCCTTTTACAAGCATCCTTAGACATTTTCTTATATTAGATGTACCTAAATTTTAATAGTTGTTCTAGTAGCTCTAAGGCTTTAGTGGTAATAGGGTGTACTTGGAGCAATCCTTGCACTCAAAGTTAGGCCTTTATTCAACTTGTGTGATGGGCACTATAGATGGAGACAGGTTGGTTTCCATGGTTCTAGGATTGGTAGCTTTTTATTGGTTGGGGCTTTGGGTTGCCTAGCCATTGGGCCCTAGTTGGTTTCCTTGGCCTCTTTATCTAGAGCTACCACCACTACACTTTGCTTTACCTTGTGCCTGTCTCTCCTGACATGTTGGTTCTTGTAGGCCATGTAGGTTAGTTCCTTACTAGCTTCTGTTACATCCTCTATGCTCTTGGTTTGGGCAAAGGCTTGGCTTGGGGATTATGGGTCTAAGTAGTACAACTTCAACTTTATGAAATCATTAATCACATCCTTGAAAATAGCTAAGAGATGTGCCTCAACTATGGGCTCTTTTATTTCTCTTAATGAGGCATTCTATCATTGGATGAATTTTTGCATGGGCTTTAAGTGACCCTATTTGACTTGAATTAGCAAGTCCATGGTTACTTCCAACTTTAGGTTATACCTAAAGCATGTCATGAACTAGCTCAAGAGGTCTTCTAGAGAGGAGATAGAGCCTCTGGGTAGCATGCGGTACCAATCTAATTCTTTGCTAGTCAATAACATGGCAAACAAACATATGATGACATATGGCTAGGCTTGCAATAGTAAATACTCAGACCTAAATATGACCAAATGTGCATTGGGGCTTCCCTCATCATTATACTCAGTGAACTGAGGTAGTGGGACCTTACCTTATAGAGTTAGAGGTGGAACTATAGGCCTTGAAGGATCATCCTAGTAGAAGTCCATCGCTTTGATAGTTTCAGAGGAGGTGGCTTTGAGTTGCTTCATCTCTTTTGTCAATGTTTGGATTAGTTTGAATGCCTAGTCTAAATTTTGGGATGCTACAACTAGCTACATTGGCTTTGCTATCTGCTATTTTGGTTATGTGGCCCATGACCTAGTCATAGGTTGCAGAACTACATAAGGTTCTTGATGCATCAATTATGTCATAGGTACAATGATTAAGGCAAGCCACACATGGATGGATTAGACAAACATTGAAGGAATCGATGAAATAGGTGGGACATAGGATGCCTGAGTCATTTAGGGCCTAGAGATGGGCCCTGCGTGAACATATGACTAAGCTAGTGCAATTGTTGCTAGTAAGATAGCTGGCTAGGTTGAGATGATGTCATGAAGGGCAAGTTGAAGGGAGGTATTGCATCATAATGCATGTATTAAATCTAATGGGTTGCCACTACAAGCATAGATCTAATCTTAATGGAGTGGGAAGGTGATGCCAGTGTTAAGACCATCTCAAGGAGGATGGGTGAACTAAACTAAGGAAGGGCTAGGCTAGGGATTACTTGTTGGAAGATGGTGTGAAAGGGGGCTCATGTTCAAAGTGAGCTTCAAACTTATCCTCCTATAAGGCTTCTTCATAGGCAATTTCGACATCACGCTCACTTGCTTGAATGAGTTGGGATCACAACTAGTGATGGGATTCTATGAATGGGATGATGTTGAATGAGGAAGGGATATATTCCCATTCATCTCAGTGGATTAGTTTAAAGTCCCATTTTTCCTTCATTTCAAGGTGATCTATAGGTAACCCTGCTTGGACCTTTGCACATATAAAGTTGTATTGCTCATTGTTAAGCACAACATACTCTGGGTCTTGGCCATGTATCCTAAGGGATTGCCTTGGCTTGACCATCACGAGATTTGTAGGGTTATCAATCCTGGTCTCTTCTTGGATAGGAAATATATCAAATATATTTAAAATTGACACTAGAGGTTGATCTAGGTTCATGGGTTTAGATCAAGTTCTAAAGGAAAAATATGGAGATTGCTAGCTGCAAAACATAGTGGATGAACCTAAAACTAGCTCTGTCTTGACTGATACCACTAACTATGCTCCCCACTATGGAAAGCTGACTATGTTCTCTATACTGACTATGCTTTGCAATATGAAGAGCCAACTACACTATCCATGATAGAGAGCTAACTACACTGTCTATGCTAGAGATGACTACACTCCAACTAAGGACAATGGGAACTTAGTAAAATAGTGGAGAGAAGTGTGATTTGGGGTTGCTACGCAGGGTCCCAGGGGAACTGACTATAGGGTCCAATCTACATTGATGGATCATTGGACAACTATGGTGTAGAGAGCTAATGAAAAAACCTCAATAGAGCTTGAGAAAAGGGGTTTAGCCCTCCTTCTAACACCAAAAACTGTAGCCATTGAAAACATCAGTGGTTGAAACACTGAGGTCCATAGGTTCACAGCCTTACCTTGAGTCCACATGAGGGCCTATTGAAGGCAAAGATAGGATGCCCTAAATAGTCTTGTCAATTGAACAAGGACTTATCGAATGTAATTGGGATGTAGTTTGATTAGCCATAGTGCTAATGTGAAATGAGGCTAAGTATTTAAGTAGTGTCAATGATGTCAATGGGGTCAAGTGTAGTCAATATTTTTAGTGAAAATGAGGATGTCAACATGTAGAGACCACTACTCAAGTGTAGTTTTAGGTGTAGTTATGTGGTAAAACAATAGAAAATGCAAATAAAATGTGAAAAATGCACAGAGAGAGAGAGAGAGAGAGAGAGAGAGAGAGAGAGAGAGAGAGAGAAGTGGAACACCATCCCAAATGAGGTTGAGCATAGTTAATACCAAAAGGGACTAGAAGGTACATAGTTTATAATAGATGTAGTGGATAGAATAGCCATAGTCTCAAGGATGTCTAGCCATGAAGACTATCTTTCCACTAAGGTATTTGCATCTACCGGGTTAGCTGCAATGGTGTACTATTGGCTATGGTAGTCTATGACATCATGGTATGCCTTTGGTCTCTCCCAAGTACTCTTTGGATTTACTTATGCAAAGAAAATAGCCAACCTCAAAAATGTTGAGGGTGCAAGTATTTATAAGGTTAGGGTTAACATGACATGTGGGCTGGCTACCACATGGTAGAGAGAATGGTTGGGACTATGTTGTCACCCAACTACACTCTTCACTAGACTAATGGTATTGTACTTTGCTATGCTCTGTTGAACTCTACTAGATTTTGAGACTATGACTATGCTACCAACTACATGTGTGTGCTGAGACGATTGCAAGGTACCTGAAAAATGCAACTTGAAGACTACACTCTGGGACTACACTCTCCATGCCCTTGCATGGGGTTGAGTGTAGTTACAATTTTGGGGCCAAAAAGGGAATACAAAAAGAAACATTTTGTTAACTACGCTTGCTAAAGCTCAGTTGGAGCTAGGTCGAGTGCCGATGTTGCATTGTCAAGGCCACTAGAGACTATTTTGGTTGATTATGCTTTGGACTAGGGAAGAGTGTAGTCCCACACTTGGAAAAAATTGCAAAAATTGGGGCTTTTGTACTAACTATGCTCTCCACTAGAGGCTGATTATGCTCCTAACTAGGGGTGAGCATAGTCTCAGCACTTGTCAAAACTTGTGGAAACTAGCTTCTAGTTGACTATGCTCTTCACAAGATGTTGACTATGCTCTAGGAAAATGGAGAGTGTAGTCCCAACACTTAGACAAAAAATAGTCTTCATGCTAACTACACTCTCCATTAGAGGTTGACTATGCTTTGAGGCAGTGGAGAGCATAGTCCTAGAACTTACAAAATATTGTAACAACTGGCTTTGTGCTAACACTTAGAGACAAATTTGTAGTCAAGATGCCATAGTTTAGATTTGGTGGTGTTTTAGACACCATGTAATCATGGCCTACTATGACCTTAGACTTGGATCATGGCCTGCTAAGGCCTTAAATTGGTAAAATTATGATCCTTGTTGAACAATTGTAGCCATACTTCTCAAACTTCCCTTTTCTTGATCTTTATTTGACCCTTATTTTACTTTGTTTGCTTGTTTTTACATTATTTATAACTTTGGATGACCTTGTTTACATTATAAAAGCATGTATTTACATAATGTTATGGCATTTTAGCATTTTTTATTTACTTTTACCTAGGTGCAACTTAATATGCTTCTAGTTGACATGTAGGACCGAAGTATGAGTACTTACTAGAAGATCAATTTACCTTTGTGCCTACATGGATTCCATGGTGATGTAGAATGGTATATCGACCTTGATTATCTAGATCTTGAAACTAAGAGTCTTGTTAGCTGCATCACCTTGATAGAGAAACCTCTAAAATGGCCTAAAAACCTGGTCAAAACCCTTGACTTAGAGGTAGGAAACATAACTGAAGACTCTCTAGTTGAGGTTCCTATCATAATGCACAATGGTGGGGAAAAATGCTTAAAATAAATTCCTCACTAGAACTTCAACTCACTCAAGAATTCACCAAGTTCCTATAGGGTAATATTAAAGGCCTTTTCTTGGTCATATGAAGATATGTTAGGCCTAGACCCATGCCTAGTATAACACAACATTATTTGATGTTGGAACTTTGTGATGAGATCTCAAAGCTCTAACAAGCTAGTTTCATTAGGACTATTGACTACATAGAATGGGTGTTCAACATAGTGGTAGTCCCTAAGAAAAATGGGAGTATCTATATTTGCATTAATTTCTAAGACCTATCAAGGATGACTTCCCTTTTCCTAGTATTGATCAAGTTATTGATACTATGGTTAGACATGCCTTGTTGTTCTTTATGGATGGATTCTTAAGATATAACTAGATTAGGATCACTCCAGAACATCAACTTAACATGACCTTCATGATCACTTAGAGTACCTTTTTCTATACCATGATGCCATTTTACCTTAAGAACATTCGTGCAACCTATCAAAGAACCATGACCTATATCTTTAGTGATTACATGCTAGTTTTACCCAACGATTACTTGGATGATATAGACATTAAGTCTAAAGTGTCTAATAACCATGCTAATGACCTAGAACTTATGCTTAAGCAATGCCTTAAGTATGAGCTTAGGCTTAATCCTAAGAAATGTATCTTTAGTGTCAAGATCAGTAAGATGCTTGGCTTTGTAGTATCTGAAGCAAGGACACATAGTGATCCTGATAAGATTAAGGAAATATCCAAATTAGCAATGCCTACCAACCTTAAGGAGCTTCAAGAATTACAAGGTAGATTATAGTTTATTCTTAGGTTCATTGCTAGGCTTATGAATAAGTTACAGGCCATGCAACACCTTTTTAAGAAAGGGGTTCACTATGAGTGAATGCCTCAATGCTAAGAGGCCTTTAAAAACCTTAAGCAAGAGTTGATATAACTACCAATGGTCTATCCTCCATAAGAGGGTAAACAATTTTACATCTACCTTGCCATCTCCAACATGTCCATTAATTCTCTACTTTATCATAAACATGATGATGGGATAGAGATTCCAGTATACTACCTTAGCCATGCATTAGTTGCCCACAAGACTCAATACACTAAGGTGGAGAAGTATTTTCTAGCACTAGCCTTCTCATTGAAGAAGTGGAGGCACTAATTCTTAAGAAGCCAGGTCAACATCATTTTCAAAGATAATGTGCTTAGATCCATAACTATCTACATCTATGATAATAGCTGTATAGCCCAATAGAAATCCATAACTATGGAGTTTAACCTTCATTACATCTTTCAATCCTCAACAAAAGGTCAAGCTATATTCATACAACTCATAGTTTTACCTATTGATGACCAAGTAGCCATAGATCCTAAATTTCCTAATAATCATATTAACACTATTAACCAAGCGCTTGAGGGCTATGAAGTAGTCATGCACTTTAATAGAGATTCAATTTCTCATGGGGTTAGTGCCATTGCCATCATAATATTTCCATCTAGTGATATTTGATCCTTTACCTATCTCTTTGAGTTTTCATGTACCAACAACATAGTGCAGTATGAGGGTTTGATTAGAGGAATGATGATAGCTCATGGCCTAGGAATTAGATGCTTAATGATCAAAGGAAATTTACAACTTATGGTTAACTAAGTAACTGAGTTCTATCTATGTAAAGCTAAATATTTACAACCTTACAGTGACTTGGGGAAACAACTATTACAACAATTTATAGACACTGACATCTAACACATACCTTGAAATGGGCATGTCATAGCTGATGAAATTGCAACATTAGCCCTTAGTGTGATGCTAGATGTGTTTAGTATGTTTCCTACCTTAACTATGGATTGTGCTATTTCCATCAAGTAGAACACTGAGGAAACTTTTGTGGTCATAGTTCATACTACTCATACTAGGGAGTGCTATGACATTATCAAATTTTACCTTATGCATGGTGAATCCTCACAAAATTTGACTACTACTAAAAAGGATGTTGTATGAAAAAGATCAAAGTAATATGTCATTGTAGGAAATGACACATTATGTCGATGGTCCTACAATTGTTTATTGCTAAAGTTCTTAGGTAAAGTTAAAGCCAAAATAGTCTTAGAGGAGATTCATAAGGGAATTTGTGGGGGACATATAGGACCTAGAGTTATGGCCACTAATATTACATGGTTAGGTTATTATTGATCCCATATAGAAAGTGACTACATGTAGAAGGTTAAACATTGTGACACATGCCAATGACATAGCAACCTTATACATGTTTCATCAACTGAATTGCACACTACTCAGATCACTTGGCCATTCCAACGATGGGGGTTGGATATCATTGGACCTATCATGCCTAAGTCTTCTACAAGGCATAGATTCATCATTACCACAATTCAATACTTTACTAAGTGGGTTGAAGCTATTTCCCTAAGAAAAACTATGTCCAAAAAATTCTATAAATTTATATTGGATAACAGTATAGTTCATTATGGCATACCCATGATCATAATTATAGACAATGGATCATAATTTAGTAGCCAAGAAATGAAATATTTTTATCATGACATAGGCATTAAGAATTCTTTCTCATCAGCTTATTACCGTCAATTTAATGGACAAGAAAAAGTAAGCAAAAAGGCCATCATAAACTTGCTTAAGAAGATTCTCAACAATAGTAAGTTGAAATTGCATGAGTGGCTTGTCCATGCACTATGGACCTACAAAATTACCTATCATATGGCAACTAATGTAACCCCTTATAACCTAGTTTATTGTTCTAAAGTTATTTTACCTTTTGAATTACAAGTGTCATCACTTCAAGTACCCTTGATTGACTTCATCAATGATGAATAGAATAAGGAGTTATAGACAACTACCTTAGACTTGGTGGAGGAGAAATGTATGCAAGTCCTTGCTCATTTTGAACACTATCAGGAGAGGTAAAAATGGTAGCATCATCAGAACTTGATGAACTGTAAGATCAAGGAAGGTGACCTAGTCCTCAAAGTCATATGCAAGCATGCAAATAAATTCTCAACCCACTAGGAATGATCCTTCTTTGTCATCAAAGCCTATGGTAGTGGATTATTTAGGATCATAGATATGAATGGGAATGAGTTGGCCAATCTGGTCAACCATTCCTATCTAAAGCCTTATTACATGTGACCAACATAAAACCTACAACAACCATAACATCAACAACCATCAATGAGTGAGATTTCTTTACTATGATCTTTCAAGGTGTTAAACTAGCAATGTGGCCTACGAAGACCTTAAACTGGTACCTTGATCTTCAATTACCTTAAACTTGCACCATGGCTTGCTAGGATCTTAAACTAGTACCATAACCCACCATTATGTTAAATTGGAAACATTGGTAACTTGGGGTATCTTGGTTTAATTATTTTATGTGTCTTGTATGCATTGTGACATTATGACATGCTTGGTTTGCTTGGTTTTCTTGTCCTCTTGGAGTTATGTTAGTAGGATGAAGCCTAAAGCCATTACAAGGGTACAACTCATTACGATAGCAAGTCACCACATCACCTTAATGGGTGTGATTTGGTGAGTTTTTCTTGCTATGTCAGGGATGCTTGTATCATTAACCTCCATCTAGCACCACTCCTTGAGACTGGCCTTGTAACCTTATCATAAGGTTCCATGCCTTGGGAAATAATGTTGACCTATGTTTGTCACTCATGCACTATAACCTTCTAATATCTCTTCATCATGCTCCATCCTCATGTCCACTTGAATGTAGCACAACTTATTTAGTGGGAAAACCATTAAGTCCATTGAGAGTAACACATCTCATTTAATGGAATAGCCTCCCATGTTCATTAGATGTAATGAAACTCACTCAATGAAAAACTATATTAAACTGGACCTAAAAATGAGGCCTAATAAATGTCTCATCCCACAAAAAAAAAGAGGTGAAGTAAATTGCCAAGGAGCCAAATGGCCAATGAAGCCTCAATGTCTAATGGCCAAAGAAATCTTAGAACTAAGTGATTGGATCCTCAAATGCATTTGCTAAGTGACCAACACTTCAAAACATGTCAGTACCATGCTATAGCCATGATATCACCACTTGGAATGTATTGTTAGCCTTCATGACTATCTCCCTAATGACCTCATTATCATCCCATCATCACAGGCACTCTTCAGCATGATTTGATACAATTGGATCAAGCATGAAGAGGGAATGTTGATGGTGGAACTACAATGGTGTTTTGTATTCTTTGTTAAGGTCTCTTGGGTTGATCCTCCAAACATCAAGAAACAAGGGCCATTGAAACACCACAAAATTTTACATGTTGTAACTAATTTTCATCATGTACCCTTCACCCCATGAAATCCAAGGAAAAACTTCATTGTAAATGTGAAGGTTGTAATCCATGAGGCGTAATCTCACATATTTCATACTCTTGGGACTACAAAATGCCCTCTAAGTAGCCAAAGCCTCATTCTTGAAGTGAAAAAAGTCACCTAGTATCTATATTTGGGCTTTTCAGGGGGTGGGGGTGGTTGTTTCAAAATAGCTTTGAGAGTGCCAAAATTGACAATTTTATTGGTTTTATGAGGGCTATACACTTTTGTACACTAAAAACACTTGCAGAGGGTAAATCTTACCTATCCCCAACATGGAGGAATGGGGGCTTCCACCTCAACATGGAAACTTCATCCTCCTCCAACATGGATATTGCATGCACATCATGGAAACCTTCCCCTTTCAGTGTGGAAGTTTCCTCCCAATGTGGAGACTCTACCCTAAGCATAGAAACTACATGCCCCTAATGTGGAAGCAACATGAGCAAGATTTCTACATTTTGTTAACTTCATGGTTGACCAACCACTCTAGCAAGGATGATAGAGGGCCAACCATAGAAGATCTACCTCAAGCGTAGAAGGTGTAACCATATTACTTTTTATAATAAATGGAATGGCCATGGAGGTTTGGCACTTACTATATATGGAAACCCCCCAAAGTTGGACATCCATCTCACTTATGTGAGGCTGAAATTTGTAGCCAATTTGTTATCTAGTTTGCAGCAAAAATTATGATTGAAAACCTATAAAATCAAAGATCCAACACCCTTTTTAGGTTCAACATTTTTGGCATTTTTTGATCACATAGCACTTTTGGCTTTCAAAAGCTCTTGTAACACTTGCAAAATGTATCTTGTTGGAGCTTTCTAGCCTAGAACCCCTATAGCCCTATTACCCCTTTTACTACCCCCTTGAGACTTGTGAGTTTTTTGTTTCAATGTTGTATTTCTGGGATCCTCAACCCCTAGCATGGAGTAATTTTGTAGCCAAATTTTTCATGTTTCTCACCCCCAACAGTGACCCAAGTTGTAGATCTGTAATTTGTAGCAAAGAAGGTTCAAAAGCATCAAGAGTGGCTTAGCACTCGAATAGTGAAGCAAATTGCATTGGCTTTAATGGTTTCTAAACTCCTACCCCAATGAACCCCCTTTGCTCTCTCATGGGAATTTCTTGCAAAAAATTCTAAAACTCATTCTTTATTGTTTTAAATAAATTATTAAGTTTCACTTTATGTGCAATATACATTTGCTCTCTACTTTCCAAATCTATAATTTTTGCATTTTATTTTTTCAACCCCTTTTTTTGCATTTCATAAGTTCCTAGGTGATCTATCAAACCATCCAAGGCATCTCAAATTTCATTTTTTGGAGGTCCTAAGGATTTAGGGTTGAGGTTGCTATGCCAAATCTTTTAATTTTCCAATGATCAATTTTTTTGGTTGCAACAAGTTTGAAGGTGGGTTGTTCTTGTTGGTAGTAGGGGACTTGGGTTGGTTGGTGCTTGGCCTCTAGTCGATTGGCTTACTTTCCTTGGTCATGGTTGCTACTACTACATTATTTTTCCTACCCCTCTCTTTATCTTTACATGCATGTTGATTTTTATATGCCACATAGGTAGGATTATAGTTAGTCTCTGCAACATCCTCTATGTTCTTAGTTTGGGAAAAGGCTTTATTAAGAGACCATAGATTAAGATGATATAATTTCAAATTTATGAAGTCATTAACCACCCTCTTGAAAATAGCTAACAAATGTGTTTCAGCTATTGATTCAGGGTTGAGGTTGTTATGCCAAATCTTTTAATTTTCTAGTGATCAATTCTTTTGGCTGCAACAAGTTTGAAGGTGGATTGTTCTTGTTGGTAGTAGGGGACTTGGGTTGGTTGGTGTTTGGCCTCTATTCAATTGTCTTACTTTCTTTGGTCATGGTTGCTACTACTACATTATTTTTCCTATCCCTCTCTTTGTCTTTAAATGCATGTTGATTTTTATATGCCACATAGGTAGGATTATAGTTAGCCTTTGTAGCATCCTCTATGTTCTTAGTTTGGGAAAAGGCTTTATTAAGAGACCATAGATTAAGATAATATAATTTCAACTTTATGAAGTCATTAACCACCCTCTTGAAAATAGCTAACAAATTTTTTTCAGCTATTGACTCTGGTATCTCATTGAGTAGAGTGTTCCATCATTGGATGAACTTTTGCATTGGCTCAAGGGATCCTTACTTAACCTTAACTAATTTAAGGTTAAAACTATTTTGGCACTTGGATCTTCTAGTTTCTATTCCAGCAACTAAAATTTCTAGCACCAATAGTTTATAGGCACTATAAGGATGGCCTCCACCCAAATTCTTTTTCATAAACCTGTTTCAACAATTTTTTCCAATGCCAAGTCCACTACGTTTCCATCATACCAACATTAGCTATTAAAACCATTCCCCATAGGACTTAGCATAGCAGTGGTAGTAGAGTTGGGTTTTACTGCAATTCCACAACAATTGTTGGCTTCCTGGAAGCTAGTGTAGTCTACTATGAAAGCCCTTCTCTACTACAACACTATTCCTACTATGACACGCATTTCCATCTAGTAGATAAACCACTTTTTCCTTTTTCCATTTTCATTGCTCAACAACTATTTCCCACTACCTTTCTATTTTTTGATCTATTATGTTAGTAGATCATCCTACATACTATGTTTTTACCAAAAATAGTAAAACATCTAAAGCTTCATTTTTGACTTGTCATTCCAACAATCAATAAAATTTCCTTTTAACTTCACTAATGACTTGTCTAGAAAATAGGTCATGAGGGTCTATGTCCCCAAAGACCCTGTCATTGTCGAATGTAAGAAATCCTTGTGACTTAGGGGATAAAGTCCTACGTTCTTAGTGATAAATGAGGATTATGATACTACATTTGTGCCGAGATCTAGGCTGGCATGCTAATTCTGTGAATGAAAGTAGAAGTCAAAAGGGAATATGAGCTCATACATCACAATAGAAAAGTGTATACCCTCTCTTCCTATCACCAAATACCTCTTACAAAAAGTTATGCATGCATTCTATCTCAACTAATTAAGATGGATGAAGAGGAGGAGAAAGCTACTTCTAATTGGTAGCTAGAGATAGAAGACAAGTTTGGGATGGATTCTAAACTTGAGAACCTTTTAGGGAGGCATTTCCAATAAGAAACCCCCAAGACCACAATTCCTACCTCTACCCCCTTTACCTCTTCCACTAGACATGTTTCTTTGCCTTCATCCCCACATTACCCAACCATGTTTAGGCCTAATCCTATTATAGCTATGTACCAAACAAAATTAGTGTCATGATCCATGACCATTCACTTTTCCATGTCATTCACTACATAGCCTTGGTATGTGCAACCATCATCGATGGTTGTTACCATCACTAATCCTCTTACCACCCAAATGGAACCCAAAGTGGAATCCCAAGTGACCCAAGGATCATACACCTCCTTTGTCCCATTTTTAACCTAGATACTAGCAAAAATATCATTTTCTATGTTTAGCCCACATAGAACTATAGTAACTCAACCTCTCCCCTTAGTACCCCTACCAATTGCAAGACCACAAGCATCACAACTTATGCCTCAATCCCTCATCCAAATCCCACAATGGACAGGGGCATCCCAAGGCCTAGATTAGGCTTTCCAAATGATTTAGGACTTGACTAAAGAGTTAAGAAAACTTAAATCCTCCACATCCCAAACCGTAAAGATAATGAACTTTTATTAATATGATTCCATCAGTCCTATGGTCCCACTACTAAATTTTCGCCCCTAGTGTCCCTGTACCACAATTCACCAAGTACAATGATAAGGGTGATCTAAATGCTCATTTGATAACCTCCTACTTCAAGTGCTTGATGTTTTAAGCATGTCCACATATAATTATGTAAATCATCCCTATGTCTCTAGTGGGGAAAGCCCTTGATTAGTATTACGCTGTGCCAAGAGGATCCCTATCCTCTGTAGATGAACTAATTTTGCAATTTGTTTAACCATTTCAAGTATAACTTGGGCCTTTGGAAATAGGATTTAAGGCATCCTAGATAGTCTTGTTGATTATCTGAGGACTTACAAAATGTAAACAAAAATGACAATGAAGATGTAAACATAGATGTACACAAAATTAGGAATGAAAAAAAAATATGTAAGCATAAATGGAAATGTAAGTGGCCTTCAAAATGAGATTGGAAACAAAGTTGAAAAAAATGGAAATGAGGGTTTCAAATATCAAATGAAATAGATGTAGAAATAAAAATACAAACCAAAACTTGCATAACATAAAAAATTCTTTATTTAAATAAAAATAAAGAATAAGGTTCATGAAGTACAAATTTTATGCCAAGGCCACTAGAAGTTGCTTGTAGGAGCTTGAAGTTTTTTGGAGAATGTAGGCTATGTTCTACTACAAATTCATGATCTAGTTTATTCCTAGTTCCAATTTTTGAAAAATTTCCATCGGTTTCCACTAGGATTTGCAACGTGATTATGGAAATGGGTTTTTAATTTTTGGTGCAATGATAGCTACATGGGAGTCTCTATGCCCAATGTAATGCTAATTTTTGCTACCAAAAAATGGAAGTAAGGTATCAATGAGTTTTGTGAGTTATGAAAATGCCCACAGTTGTGATTATAGGTGTAAAGTTCAAAAGTGCATCTAAGGATTGCAAAAATGCCAAAGTGCTAGAAATGCAAAAGTGTTGGAACCATTTTATGATGTTGGCATTGGGTATTTATAGGGTTAGTGTGCCTATTTTTGGGCCTATACACCACTACCATGATTGTTGACATATTGGTGCATACATGCAGGTTGCAACAATCATCTACTTTCAATGTAGTTACCATTTATAGTAATTTTGGTATGGAATACAACCACAAAACCCATCTATTTGTTATAGATAGTAAATGAGCTTTTGTAACTCTATTGGTACCATCCTTACTAGGCTAGATTTGGTGGACTATGCTAAGGTTATCAGAACATGGAAAAAGTGGTGGAAAAAGTGCAAAAAGTTAGAAACTATGAAAATAGTGGATTCTATTAGAAAGTTTCATGGTTGGTGGAGAATTTTGCCTATGGTAGTTGTTGAAGAGTTGAGATGACTATGCTAGCCACCATTTAAAAAATGGAAATTCCAACAATTCAAATGTTGCACTTCCATCAAGTCTTAGTGGTGACTACGTTGGCTACTGTAGCACCACTGGCTACTATGTATATTGTAGATGGCTCCAACATAGTTGGGGCTATACCCCTACAAAAACCCATGGAGATGCCAAGTTTAGCTATTCCCCTGACATTTTCAGCCTTTCTAAGCATAAATATAGACACAGGATACCTTTTTATACTTAGGAAGAGAGGAAATAATAACTTTTAAAGCATTTTTTTGTTCTTAAAAATTTGAAGTATGCAAGATTTCAACTCATGGAATACATATCTCACATTTACAAGGAAACCTTACCTCAAGTTCAGAAATGAAGGCTACACCATGAATTTTGGTAGTATTTCAAATGGAATAGAAAAGAGGAGAAAAGCTTACCTTTTGATCAATTTCTTGATGAAATCATCATTACTGGAGCTATTACTAAATAAGAGCCAAGAAAGAAAACTATTATAATGGCATCTTCACCTACCTAATCACTTAGGAGATGCCACAAGATTGGAACAATAGGAAGAAATAATAGTTTCTTCACCAAGTTAAACACTTCATAGAAATCAATAAACACATTTATAAGGTGTACGCTGATGGCCTAGTTTAATGGTGCATTCCTAATTATGATCAATTGCACATTCTTCAAGATGCTCATGAGGATCCTTGTAGGAACCAATTTATTGGAAGTTGAACAATCATTAAAATTATGATAGAAGGGTATTATTGGCCTACACATTTTTAGGGATTTCCATCACTTTATCTACTCTTCTAACTACTATCAACATGATGGTGGGATGACCACTTGTATGTAGGGGCCTCAACAGTGGATCCAACCACTAGAGCTGTTTAACATTTTGAACATTAACTTCATGGGTTTCATTACTCCCATTTCCAATGGGAAGGCATGCATCATCATAATTGTTGACGACTATAACAAATGGGTACGAGCTAAGGTTGTCACCAATTATGCATCCTCCACAATGGCCCAATTTGTACAATAGCATGTTGTAAACAAGTTTAGGATGCCACATGCACTTATTTTTTATAATCGAACTTACTTTATAGGTACCATTTTTCAAAAAATCATGCAATTCTTGAGGGTTGAACATAAACTAATAATCCCATACCACCCCCAAGCCAATGATCAAGTGGAGGTTACTAATAGGGAGATAAAGAAAATGCTAACAAGAAAAGTTAGTAAATATAAGAGGGATTGGAGTAGCAAACTAAATTATGCCCTTTAGGCCTATCACTACACATGAAAATTTCCTAAGCTCATGTATGGAAAATTACCAACTCTTCCTGTGCAAGCAGAGCTATGTATACTTTCAACAACTTGAAACCTTTGCCTTGATCTGAACGTAGCATAGAAAGAATGACTAATGAATCTTAAATTGCCAGATGAGAATCGACTAGTGTCCCCATCATTAAATGAAGTGCACAATGCATATAATAAATGATGATATGACCTTAGAATCAAGAAAGTAAAATTTCAACTAGGAGATAAGGTTCTATACTGGAATCTCACACACATGCCATAATGAACTAAGTTTCAAACATTATGGAATGGACCTTATATTATCTATGAAACTTTTTCATTTAGGGAAATGTTAATTTACAAACCTAAAAGCCCAAGCAAGAAACTACTAGTCAACACACAATAACTCAAGTACTTCTAAGAACCCATGATATCCAGTGACTAGAACACCTCAACAAATGAACAAGTGTGCTCAATTTTTCAAATCTCCTCCTTCCAACTCAATCATGGAGCAGATGGCCATGCATGCTAAAATAATCAAAGTGACTACTTAGTTTTTCATTTTTTATATTTTCACAATTTTTTACACTATATTTAGTACATTTTCTCTTTCTTACATATTTTATGATTTTTTTCTATATTTTACTTTATTTGGTTTGGATTGTTTTTATGTTTTTCTTTTCTTTGTTTATTACCACCAGGGCTTTGTGCAATTATAGTTGTTAATTGATGGAAATTTGTACTTTCTAATGTTATTTGATTGTAAATGTTTGGGTTTTATTTTTGAATTTTGATGTTGATAACAAAGAAATCATTTCTTTTCATGATAACAAGTAGTGAGTCCATGTCATCCACCAATCTACATAACTCTATGGTGTTCCTTTGTTTTGGAAATATGAGATCCCTTATTAAATGAAACTTATAATAAACTTGTGACCTTCAAAGTTTTCAAACTTGTGATGGATTAAATGGATAGACAAGGGTGTGATTTCAAGGGGATCCTTGGCTCTCTTTGGTCCTTAATTTGATGTGAAAACTCTTTTTTTCCTTTATTTTTAATGGTGAAAATTTTTTCCAATAACTACATTGACACAATCTTGTTGTCGATGCATCCTTATCAATGTAGTTCCAAAAGTCTATAAATAGCATAAACACTTAGCAATTTTTTTTGCCATTTGCTTCAAAATAAAGAAGGATTTTTTGCTGTTTTTAGAGGCCATAACCTTCCAAAGCTCATAACTTTCACACTACTTCTCTAATTAACCCTGTTTTTCATTCCTGTAGCTACCGAAGGTGAGTTTTATGTTGTGGGGGATATAATGCTTAAGTTTCTAATGGAAAATTTTTTAAAATTTTTCTAACTCCCACAAGGTTTAACTAATAATATAACATCAAAATCACTAATTTGTGAGAGTTAAACCTTCCCAATGAAGTTTGGTAGTTATTCAAATAAAATAATATTAAAATAATCAATTCAGCATAATCACAACTTAGTCTAAGTGTAACTGATCAAAGGAGACAATGTATCAAACTATCCAAGTTACACATCAAACACTAATCTTTGGCTATGTTGTGATTATAGATGGCACATAGACCAAGGGGTAAATGTCCACAAGGAGAAGGACCATCCCAACTAAGGAAGAAGTGGCATAAAGGAGGAAGGGACCAATACTAGCAGTAGCTCCAAGAGCAAGAAACTAAGATCCATGGAATGTGACCTTTTTAGGAGGATCCGAAAGTGGAATCTATCTAAAAGATTCTCAAAGCTAATAATAAATAATTATAGAGAGATGAGGTGCTTGGTCCTAAACCAAACCTTGAAGTCACTTTGACATAAGCCTATGGTAAGCACATTAATTCCAAGGATATCATAGGTTTAGTTCTTTAGGAGCTACACTTTGGCCCTTTCTTGGACATGGCATCAAAAGAAGTCAAGACTCAACTTCAAAGCTCTTCCATGTTGCCCATCCTCACTTCTAGTGGAGAAAGGTACATGAGGAAACCCAACCTCTTCTAGAGCAACAAGTAGATTGATGCCAACATGAAGATAAAGGACATTAGTGTGTCCTACTCTATGGAGGCCATTATTGAGACCCTTGGGCTCCCAAATACTACGGAACCCTTAGTAGAAATATCAATGTAGGTGGATGCAAAAGTAAAAGAAGAGTAGGTCCAATAATGCGATGGAGTTGATCACAAAGAATACGATGTGCTCACTAAGCTAGAGAAGGTATACTTTAAAATTGCGGCCTACCACCTCAATCTAATAATGAGGCCAAGTAAAATCATGACCTTCTTTACTTGTGTATGTGCTACTCTGAATAATAAATTCCTAGTTAATCTTCCACAATTGATCTACTTAGAGATTGAAAAATGCTTCAAGGAGAATAAGATTGGGAGAAAGGCACTTCCATTCCCATGCCTCATTCGCAAATAATGTAAGAGGGGAGGTATAGCTTACTACACCAATGGCATCCTTCATTATGCTTCTGCTAGTTCTTGAATAGAGATGATGAGGGATAAGTTTCCCATGAAGCTACAAGTAGAAGTGCAACCACCACCATCACCAACTCATGAAACAACACCAGAGGCCCACATTGGCATTGAGCACATGCACAAAAACCTTTCGGAAATCTTGTAGTAATAGTAGGTAGGATCAAGTGGTGGTGAATCCTCCATCTACCAACCAACATTAAGACATCTTAATGAAGTGAATAGAACCATTAGTAGGATGGAGGGAACGACATCACTATTTTTTGCCCAAAGGATGCAAGTGCCTATGAGATCAAATCCTAGCACCTAGGAATTAATGGTGTTTCTTTCAGAATAACAAAAATTTCCAAAGATCTCTAGGAACATTACTATCTTGATTGGTCTAGATGAGGGCAAGGGGACAACTATCTTGGTGATGCAGCACTAAGGGTAAGAAATAATAGTAGAAGCGGTGGTTGATAGAGTGGTAGAAGCACTTAATGCTCCTATGGCCTCTATGTCAGATGATGCTATGCTTAGGGATGTGTAGACATCCATAGGAGTAGCAAGTGAGAGGTTTAGTGTAGCCGAACACAAAGAGTTTTTAGACTAACTAGTGGGAACTGAGCAACTACTTCTAGAGATCTTTGATCTCCCAAATACCATCATAGCATCCTAGTTGGTACTGCTTTAGACTAGGAGCAAGGACATCATTGTCAATGCCCAACTTGAAATAGCCATAGCTAAAAATCAGCTCTTGGCTATTGATGTTGTGAAATTGAGAGCCCATCTAGATGATCCCACCATCCTTAGCTAGGTTGTAATAAGAGATGAATCTTTTTAGTAACTTCCATATAAACTTCAGGAGGTTGAGCAAGTGAAGGAGTCAGTGGTCTTTGAAAAGTCCATAGCAAAGGCCACAACTTACAACATTAAAAATGACTTGTTAGAGTTTTGCAAGGAGAGCCTAGTTCTAATCTAAGAGAATCATCACCTATAAAATGTTGAGATCTAGAAAGAGAAAATGATGGAATTCATCTAACAGTAGCATGAATGGCTTGCCAAGATGAATAGGGAATTAAGTTTGGGTATGGAAAATGATAATCTATCAATGGAGAAGGTTTTTCCCTTATGCTAGAAATCATCAATTGAGATTATCACCTGGAAAAATGAGGTCTTCATGTTTGAAATGATCAAAAATCACTATAGGAACTAGGTTGGCCTTATTAAAGAGATGAATGAAAAAGAGATCTAACTTGTAATGGCAAAGGTGAATGAGGTCCTCCAATAACACCAATAAGAAGGAAGCATGTAGCATCCTATCTTGGATGGATTCAACATGTACAACAAAGTAAAGATTCATCTCAAGAAGTTACAAATTGTAGAGATGATGGAGTACATGGAGTAAGCTAACCTCTTGCAAACTTGGTAATAAAGACAAGCTTCTTGATAAACCTTGCATTACTTTAAATTAGGATAATATTTACTTTAATGCACTTTATTGATATGTAATTTACCTTTATTCATTTAATTAATTAATCAAATATGGATAATTAATGCACATAAGTATGACCACCACGAGCATATGTTAATGCTTAGTAATCCCAGTAGCATTTATGTTTAGTAACCTAATAGCATTGCAATGTGTTTAGGATGTGTACATTAGGTGGGAATGAATGCTTATCTTAGGATTAGACTAAGATGTTAGATAATTTCTAGATTAAATAGGTGTTTAATTACTTTATTTTCATGCTTATAAGAAATAGATAAAAATATAAAAGTGATAAAAATCATGTGACTCAATTACACTTAACCATACCATTGAGCCTCACAAGTGGAATTGAGAAGACAATGATCATATCCATAAGTTCACTACCTAGATAATGTGTACTTAGAGAGATAAAGTTTGTATAATTAGACCAGATCACTTAGCAAACACTGGTGATTCATATGGTTTGGTGTAGGGACTACTTGCTACTCATCAATTATCATAGGAACCTTGAGAGCTTTACCTATCGAATTTGTAGCAATATTAGTTGTAGCTTCTTGCCTCTTGTGTGCTATTGCCATCATAGTTGCTCCATTTCTAGATTCTAACATGACTAGAAAAGATGGTGTATTACTCAAGATTTAAGGCGTTTCTATAGAAATCAAGGAAACATCATTCACATGATTGATAAATGCTAGTGAACTACCCATAATAACATTAAAATGATTTCCAATATTGTCTTTCTACTAGCTAATGACTTGAGATACCTCTTAAAAATAACTCATGGTAGAACATAAGACATCAAAATTGGATACAAGTATTAATCATCTAGTGGTTGATGCACTTATGCTTGCTTGTGTACCCATGATTCTAGTAGTCAAGATGGTAATCACTAGAGTAGAGCTAGTTGTTAATAATTGTCAAGAATTGCAAACAATAAAGCTTTCAAAAAACTTTAACAATTTCAATATTGAAGTATTAAGGCAATAAACTTTAAAAAATGAAGCTATTTTAGTCATCTCAAAGTATCAAAGATTTTCTAGATCATTTAGAATCAAATAGGCAATTTCTATAAGACATTACTATTAAATTAGTCAATATTATTTTCTAAGATAACATAAGCTCTTATATGGAAAACCTAATATAAGTCTTGTATTATGCAAAAATAGAGGTATAAAAGCAACCTAGAAAATTCCAAGATTAAATGCTAAGCATGGTACTCTCTAAACCATTAGCTAAGCAACGAAAACAAAATGGAATGAAAAGACCTTACAAGATTAAAAAAGGCAACTAAATTGATGCCTTTAGCAAGCCATGCTTTACAATCTTTAATATTCTTCTTGATCTCCTCTTTTTTCCTCTTGCTCAATTCTACCTTTAAAGCCCTTTTTCTAGTGGTCTTTGGGTAGTTACAATCATCATGAAAAGTTAAGGGGTATTACAAATATCTAGGGGATTAATACATAACCACCCTAAGAAGTCATAACTTCCATAGAAAGTTATGAGAAATTTAATCTATAGTTGGCAAGTGTCCTACCTTATAAATAACTTAAGAATGTTTTTTTTCTTAATATTCTTGAGGCTTTATCCTTAATATGAGCTTACCAATTTGGCACATCAACCCCTATGATAGATCTTCCTGTGGGGTGGACATAGTTTGTGGTCAACATGATCAAGATGGTGAAACAAACTTTTAAAGAAGAAATAGCTCCAATTCTAGGTCCCTTCTTTAATTCCAGGTCACCTAAATGTAAATACAAGATAGCCAATCTATAGATGATTACACATAGAGTAGAAAAATGTTCCCTTCAATCTAACTTTCATTTACCAAATTTAATTATTTTATTTTATTCTTCATGTATCATTGTTTTATTCTATGATTTATATTTTTGATAATCTTATAACAATTCAATACCAAAACCTTGGTATGAATGCATAAACTATAAAATAATAATAACATAGAAAAAATAACACGAGTTTTGGTGAAAGTGGTAATTACAACCAATAAACATGGTCATCTAAACTACCAACTAA
The DNA here is from genome assembly GCA_015680685.1 of Gnetum montanum. Classification (NCBI taxonomy): domain Eukaryota; kingdom Viridiplantae; phylum Streptophyta; class Gnetopsida; order Gnetales; family Gnetaceae; genus Gnetum; species Gnetum montanum. The sequence continues at coordinate 94,866 of MNCI01028043.1, read as the reverse complement.
CAACCGAAATGTGCTATGCTTACAATACACCTTGTTGACATTGCATGCCTTCATAGAGCAGCAACCACTTATTTACATCTTCATTTAAAGAGACTTTACAGCTACAAATTTTAAGGCAAACACATGATTACTAATGATCATGGAAGCCATGAATTTGGGAGAATTAATACATAGAGGAAGCATTGAAAAGAGTGTGTGTCTCCATGAAATGGATATTAATTCCATAAAATTTTTAGTAATGATGCCTAGCTATAGGAATATAGCATGCCTAGTAACTTGGTAATTAATGTCTTAACAACACTCTCACATCTTCATTGCTTCAACCATTGCAATGGTCATTGTTCAATGAGAAAGCAAATTACCCCATATCTTACCATATGTTTTCTAAGATGAGCCCATCTTCCCTAGATTTTGGGAATTCTCTTGAAACTTTTATTTCCCATAGATCTATAACTCCCTTAGCCTTGTAGGTTGTGCTCCATGGAAGCTATTCCCCATGATCTATTCCTAGAAGAAGCCATTGCAAGGCTTCTAGACCCACTAGATACATTAGTTCTCTGATGTACATGACCATTGCAAGCCTAGCACCAAATTTTTAGCATGCATGAGCCATGCTTAAGCTACCTAGGCCATGCCCCATCAATATCACTCCTCCAAGGATAAAATCTCTTCGAGATGCAAAGGTTAATTTCCAAAGGCACTATTGGAGGATGCATTGATAAGATACTTGAGCTTGAACTAGCATTAGGCACTATGGCCACTGATTTCTACATGAGTGTTTAGACGAAGAAAAAATTGATGATGTTGTACCAAATAAAATATTTTTAAAATTGCACCATTTAAGGGTACTAGGTTTAACAATTTTCTAATTTAGATATAAGCTACCTACTTACATATATCTATCAAATCTGAACCATTATATCCCTCAGTAAAAGGGTCATAACCAATATTCTCCTCCACATTGTTCTTTTTATAAAAAAAAAAAACTTTTAGAATATTTTCCCTATCCAATGTATTTAGCAAGCTAGTTTCAAATGCTTGAGGAAACCAACATAACATAGCTTTATCAAGTTCTCAAGGCCTATTTGTTATAGCAAGAACCCTCACTACTCCATAGAAATGATATAAATGTGTCAACAATAGGACCTCATCATTGACATCAACAAAGTAAGATATGGTAATATTTATAATCATAATAGTCATGTCCTTTTGGTAATTGTTCTAGTAAAAACAAGTTTCTTCATGGTATAAATTCCCATTAGTTAAGATAATGGCCAAGGGGAAGAGGCTTGTAGTTATTCAAACACATCTTTAGAACAAACTCTAAGAATAGTTCAAAGTTAAGTTTCTAAATAACAACTACATAGACTTTCTTCTTTCTAATTATTACTATGAAAGAACATGTGAGGGTTACCTCTAGATTTGGCTATGATAGAGGTGCTTGTTCTTGCACAAATTGCCCTATTTGTGTTGCAAAAATATTTCTCACAAGTTATTCTGTAGGTTTCTTCCTCATCAGTTCTCTTTCATAAGACTACTCTTATTATAGTTCTATTCATGTTCATGTCCTTGTCTAGTTTTCCTAGGCCTCTTTTCTACTAGTTATGAGAAACCTCCTACCTCCAAAACATGTTTTGGCACCATCTACAATCATGCCAAGATTGATTGTTAAATCCTAAAATATCTTACAATTATTCTATAATAATTTATCCTTTATCAACTTTGGGTTTTGATCTAATTTTGGAAAATGCTAGTGTTTAAGATCCCAAGAATTTGTCATTTTGCATCTTGAGGTCCTAAGGCAACTAAGTTATTATATTTTTTATTAACATTGGGTAATTTCATTATTAGTTATTCAAGTTACCCCCATAGTGAAGATCTCAAATTTATAAGATTAAAGTTCTTAAAAAATTTTAATTGGAGTTTGGAGTACAATATATCATAGTTGGAATAATGTATGTTTTAAAAAATAGCAAAACTCCTTATGAATTGGAAGAAAATGAATAAAAAATGAAAGATGTGACAAGGGTATATATAGAAATTTTTTCATTGCATCAATGCTACTTCATCAATAAAGATGCTAGGATGAATTTCACTATTATTATGCATCTACAATGACATAGGTCTTTTAACCTTAATTTTACATTTTGAAATAACATTAAATTTTTAAAGATAGAAATGTTGAATTTGGATTTGATAGAAGGTTTTTGAGCCTTAGAATGACTACTAGGCCTAGCATGGGATTGAAAAATAATTTATGATACTTAAAAAATATGGAATAATGTACTTTTAAGCTTCAAAAGTGGCTAAAAATGTAAGTGTTTGAATAAGTTTTAAATAAAAAATACAAAGAAAGAGATCAAATATTGATACATAAATATAGAGAAGTTTCCAATTATGTTTTCAAAAGTGGAATTAGTCCTTATAATGATTCCTAAGGATTATACAAGTGAATCTTCACCAAAGAAGGCTTCTATCTTTAATACCCTTGGATAATTATTTCATTAGGTATTTGTGGATACTTAAGAAATTAAATGTGGACCATATTGCTGGTGTAATCAATGCACAAATACCATCATCAAAATCTTGCATAATGCTAAATAAGACCATTGAAATTATATTTGTAGCATGAAAGTAAGGTGTGATAACATTAGAATGAATTAAAGTGATGAGACATGAGGTAATTTTCCATTATCATAATGAATCTTGCATGTGGTTCATGATTAAAATAATCATTATACCTATGCTTTAGGATTTCAAACCATGTTCATCTACTTACAATGGCATTACATTACATCATCTTGGACTTATTACAATAAGACCAACTAATCACCATATTGAAAATAACATCACATAATAAAGAAAATTTGAGAAACATATGTTAAATCTATTAAAAATAATTAATTAATCATTGATTCTCAAGTTTTAAACCTTGATCATCTAGAGGAATACCTTCAAACATGGGTCACATGTCTTTCTAGTGGTATCCAAAGCATAGTATCTTTTAGAAATTAATTAAGTACTAAGGGAAAATCATTTGGAATGATGGTAATATGTTTGTTTCTCAAGTTAAAGACCTGTGTTCAAGCTTGGGCCCAACCACTCAAAGAGGTTAGGCTTTTTCTTATCTACTAATTCTTCTAGGATCTCACATAGTGGGATGAGCACTATGACTTTGGGTGATGATACTTACCATAGAACTACCTTCAAGTTCACATGTCTTTCTAGTAATGTACATCAACATGGACTAGTCGTACCTAGTGTAGAAAGTCTAAGAAATTAGTAAATCCCCTTGACGTTACACCCTTATCCAACTCCCTTGGTTGTTCCTCCTTCAAGGTTTAATGACCAAGTATTACTTTTAGTATTTAGTGTGATAAAAAATCAATTATTTTCATGATAATGATCTATTATTAATATAAATGGAGAAATGAATGTTATGATCTCATTTTCATGCACAATTACTCTTTTAATGACTTGATATCATAGGATAAAATTTCCACAATAAAGTCTTTTCTTGCATAAAAATTTAACAACTTATTAACAAAAATATTAAAAATACTTGAAAAATATAGAGAATATGATCCAAATAGAATGTAAAATTAGAGAAGAAATGAAAAATACCAATAAAGTAGAAAACATACTAAGAAATGGAAAATAGGAAATAATTGAACAACTATAAAGAAATTAGAAAAGTGTAAGAAATTTTAAAACAAAAAAAGATAAAAATGCATTCAAACTTCTTATTAAATTAAAGTATCTCTCATATAACTAAGTTACAAGGAGGAGATGTAGAAGATGGATTTAGAAAGAATAGTTGTGGAGGTGGTCACGATGTTAGTCTCACTAGGTTTCCTAAGTGACTTTATTTATTATATATTTATTAATATGAGCTTTTGTGAGTGTAACAAGTAATAACGTTATAAGTCACATAACCTATATACCATATGAATGATGTTTTTTCCTTCCTAAATTATTTGAATTTTTATATGTTGAGGTACATGATTTGAATTATAATAAAGAACTTTATCACTTGGTTGGAGGTCTTAGTGTCTAATCCTAAGGTCATGTATTTTCTTATTGTAGATTTTATGAACTTTGTTATACATCAAGATAATATTTTTGGTTTCTTCTGACACCTTTAAATTCATTGGTTTCTCATGTTATGCTAAAATAAAGTTCAAATCTTAGTCACATGTAGTAGTTAGTGTATAGAAGTTTGTAGGTAGTTTTGGTAATTTTTCATACATTACTTCACAAGGAGAATATCTAATAGGAATTTTTTAAGTTAATTTATAAATACATAGAGTATCATTAAGTTTGGTACTCTAATCCTTCCTATATATACTAATAGTTCACATTAGGATTTAGGTTATTTTCCTATTTATGACTTTGACTTGGCCATTACATTGAGGGTGGTATGGTATGGTAAAATTTTGATAAAGCATTATACATTAGATTAATTTCTGGATTTTTATCCCTTTTAAAGTATGTACCATTGTTTGAAATTAGTGCATATGATATGCCAAACTTGTTCATTATCTACTATTTAAAGAACTTAGCAGTAGTCACTACATTATAATTAGTGACTGCAACTAATTGACCCCACTTCATATAATAATCTATAATAACAATGATGTATGACATGCCATTAGATGAAGTGGTAATAAAAGAAATATAATTAAATTTACATAATTCAAAAGGCTTCAATGGCTAGATCTACTAGTATGGTTCTTTAAAGCATGTTGTAATCCCACTCTCTCATTGACATTGTTTTAAGAAGGTAGCAAAGTAATGCATATTATGAAAGATTATTTCCCATAAATAACTAGGCATGAGAATGTCAATGACCTTTCTTTGTTTAGCATAGTGGCCTCCACATAATCCTTTATGTGTCTCTTAGAGAACTTTAGATAGTTCTCCTTTGAAATATACTAGTACATCAAGCCATATGCACAAATGTTTTAGAGACTCTCAGCTATCTTCATGAAATGTTTAACTTTGTGAATAAATTGCTAATTCCTATATTTTTTCTATTTCAGAGGGACTTTCTACTCTTTTGGATATTTGAGATAATTAGTAAATTGAGTGGTTTCTGATGTGAAAACTATAATCTTGTTTGAAAATAAAGGCTTATTGGAAAACTAATTAGATAAAGGCTCTTCATTTTTGTTATTACCTCATCATAATCAAAACAAATGTTTCAAAACCATGTTTTTTTTTCTTCTTATTAATCATGATAATGTTAAACTCTTATAAGGTTACCAATCATTGAATGATTTGAGAACTTATCATTGGCTTTGTGATGAGAAACCAAATTGCATTATGATTTGTATGCATGAACGTTGGATAGCTAAGAACATGTTCTTGAACTTTTAAAGTATTATAGGTGTTGTTAAGTTTTACACTAATAATACTTCTACTTGTACATTACATGTAATAAAAACATTTCTAATCATCTAGCTATATAAGCACAATTTCCAAGCCAAAATTTGATGCATTAGTCATTATTTGTATGGGTCTTGACCGATCAAGTAGTTGAGAATTGAAATTTCTATAAGCCTTTGATTGAGGAGATCAATAACCTTATCACAATCTTTTAACTAGATGAAGGATTCATCCTTCTTGGTGAGTTCTACCAATGGAATAATAATGTTTAAGAAATTTTTAGTAAAGTGCTTGTAATACCCTATGCCCTAGGAATAATCTCATGTCCTTTTTTATTTAAGCTCTTTGAGTAATTACTTGAATAATCTTTATTTTATCAGGATCCACCTCATCTCCTATTTTGGAAATCCTATGCCCTTAAACAATGCCTCCCTAGATCATAAGGTGAATTTTCTACTAATTATGTTTAAAATTTATCTCCACATACCTATTGAGTATCTATTCTAGGTACTCTAGGACTTATTTAAAGTCTAACTTGTAGGTGAAAAAATGATCAACTTCTATATCACTAATAATTTACTACTAGAAGAAGATTAACAATGTTGGAAGAGCATTGCATAAATCAAATGACAAATGTTTCTATGAAAATGTTTCCCAAGGACTCATAAATGTAGTTTTTACTTGATCTTCATGTGGAATTTGGATTTGGTTATAGCCACTATAATAATCTAAGAAGCTATAATACTTATGCCTTACTATGGTGTATAAAACTTGATCAACAAATGGTAAGGAAAAATGATCCTTAGATATTATCATGTTTAATAAGTTGAATTCTATGAAAATTTGCAATTGATATCCTTTTTTTGGTAGAATTACAAGTGAGCTACAAGATAGTTGAATCTAGATTTAAGAAGTTTTTCAACTATTTTTTTTACCACTTGCTTCAACTTGGAATTTAATCTACATTGAGGTTGATGTTTTTCCTTGGTTGTAAGGTCTATGTATATGCAATATTGTTATATCTATGGATCAATGTCAATAATCTCATCATAAGACCATGCAAAGGCTATAGATCATTTATTCACTAACTCCAGTAGCTTCTTCTCTTATTTCTTTATAATCTCAGCATTGATAATTACTAATTTTTCATTTTCAAGAAATGCATATTCTAATGAATCTAGTAATGTCTTTAGCTTAATTAGTTTTGAAACCAACTCTTTAAAAATTTACAACTCTCCCCAGTCAATGTAAATGTCCTACTTAGAAGAGTTGTTACCTTACTTTTTCCATCTCATCTAGCTTTTTGCATAAGAGCTAGTGAGTGTTTCTTATTATTTCATAAAAATTGGACAATTACATTATTAATCTATAGTCAACCATTGGGTTTCATCTTATCTTGTGACTATTGCATACAAATATTTTTGAATACATACCTTCCTTGTACATGAAGTGCACATTGGAATGTCTTTTGGTTTGACAATTTAAGCTTTTTGCACATAGTTATACCTTGCATCTATTATACTTGCCTTCACTTTATTTTGCATAAGTTATAGTTCTTGGTATATTCTAGGGCTAAAACACCACAAAATTTTAGGTCCTGGCATCGCAACTACAAATATGGTTAAGTGTCAGAACGATGGCACTTTCAACACTCTGTTACGCTATGTTGTTACGCACTGCTACGCTGCATAGCATAGCACCCTGCTATACTGCATAGCATAGCATAGTGTAACATCCTATAACATAGCGTAACACCCTATTATGCTACATTGTTACACACTACTACACTGCATAGTGTAGCACCCTACTACGCTGCATAGCATAGCATAGCGTAACATCCTGTAGTGTTGCGTAACACCTTGTTACACTATGTTGTTACATGTTGTTACATGCTGCTACGTTGCATAGTGTAGCATAGTGTAGCACCCTGCTATGCTGCATAGTGTAGCATAGCGTAACACCTTGTTATGCTATGCTGTTATGTGTTGTTACGCGATATTACGTGTTGTTACGTGTTATTACGTGTTGTTACCTACCACACTACCACGTGGCACCTAATCTATGTTTTGGGCTAACCCTAGCTTTATAAATACCTCTGTGCCCTCTTTTGAAAAAAGGAGGGTAGAGGAAAAAAGAGGGGAGGCTTCTATTTTTCTTCACTGGAAAAGAATTTGCCATTTTTTGGCATCTTGGCACTTAGCTCTGTGGGTGAACAAGACCCAGAGCACACCATACCGATAGAGAGGCATAACTACATCGCACAGTACACTATGACTACCGATCCAAGAAGTACAATTTATCATAGTGAGCACTAGATTTCATAGTTCGATAGCATCGAGGTTATGACTCTGCTCCTACTATGCCTATTGTACACTTTGTATACCTATACCCCTTTTTCCATGTAGTGCATCTTTCTATTCAAACTCTCTTTTTGGCTGATTATAGCATTTGTCTTTTTGGCATTGTCAAGCGTTTAATCGTGTCCACTATCTTGTTACATACTTTAGCACATTTCTACTACTGTGTACATGTTTTCTTTTATTTTACCATCAGTCGTTCCATTTACAATTATTGTTTACAAAAGGGTTATTGTACACCTGTTAAGTCTCTATCTGATCGACCAGACCGTTCAGGGCACCCTAAATCCATTTTCTCCAACACGGTCATCATGCAGATTCAGGGTTAGGTTGTGTGCCTGAAGATTTCATGGTGTTTCTAGCCACCGATGTTTTTTGTCGCTATAGTTTTTGGCACTAGAAGGAGCGCCTATTTTTTCTACATTTTCATACTTAGCATTTTTTTTTGCATTTTCATATTAAGCATTTTTTTTTACATTGTTGCACTTAGCCATTTGCTATATTTCTATACTTGGACATTTTCCTGCTATTGACATACTTAGTAATTTTTCTGCTATTTTTAGAGTTAGCCATTTTCTACACCTAGCAACTCTCACAACCCAATCTATGAACATGAATCTAGATCAACCTTCTACGTTGGTGTCTAACACATTTGATACCACAATACAACCAAAGCATGCCGCATTAAGCCATGAATAATACAATTTTGTTTGTGCCAAAATCCAAGCAAGACTACCAATGGATTACCTCGATTTAGAGGAAAAATAGGACTATGAACGAGTCCATCAGAATGGATAGCAGTACAACCCCTTATTGTTTGACCTAATCCCACTCACGGAGCCCTACCACTAGTTATTGTCCCAACTCATCCATGCAAACAAGAATGATGTAGGGAAAACCTACGAGGAAGCCTCATAGAAGGAGGAAGATGAGTTTGAGGCCCACTCTAAGCATGAGAGCCCCTTCCAAACCATCTTTCAACAACCACTCCCTAGTATAACCCCTCCTTGATTTGGTCCATCCATCCCCTCCAAGATAGTGACCATGCCAATTCAGCCTTCCTTGTAAGAAACTAATGCATTTTCCTAGTACTATGGTCATGCAGGGGCCACCTCCCATCCCCAAACAACTTAGGCATCCTACATCCTGCCTATCTCATTGGTGTCTGCAGTGTCTACCCAACCCACCCATGTGTGGCCCACTCCAATCATCGCACCCATCGCTCAACCATTACATCAGCAATTGTCTGCTACGACGTTAAACTGGCAAACTCCACAACCAAAAATTCAACACTATGATATGCAACCAACCCAAGCCTAGCCAATGTAATTGGCTTGGCATATCCCCAAGCTTGTATCAGGCATTCCAACTGATACAAAGCTTGATAGAGAAGATTAAGCAACTTAAGGCTGCCTCCTCTGACATCATTAAGGTGGTGGACGTCTACCAAGATGATCCCATAAGTCCTACAGTACCACCTCTAACTCTCTCAACTGGGGCCCAACTGCCTTAATTTACCAAGTATAACGGAGAAGGAGATCCCAATGCACACTTGGTTACATTTCGATCTGAATGCCTACTCCTTCAAGCTTGGCCACATGCCATCATACGTGTCTTTCCCATCTCACTCACTGGCAAGGCCTTAGACTGGTATCGTGTGTTGCCCAATGCCTCAATCCCCTCTCTAAATGATCTCATAAGAAATTTTGTGATGCATTTCAGGTACAACCTAAAGCCTGAAGCAACCCTTGACCAGCTGATGCAAGTTAAACAGGGGCCTCTAGAGCCCATGCCAAAATTCCTCCAACATTGGAATGCTGCATTGAGTGAAATGCATGAACCCCTAGTGGAGACACATCTATGGGCCATCTTTAAAGATGCAGTAAATTACTTTATTAAGTCCAAACTATATTATCTAGTCCCAAAGTATCTTAGCCAAGCCTTTTTCCAAGAAAAGAGCATAGAGGAAGCAACACAAGCTAGCAATGATCCAACCTATGTGGCCTACAAAAACCAACATGCTTGCAAGCACGTAGTCATAAGCACAAAAGCAACTAGCTGGGGTCCAATAGCTAAGTAGCCCAAAACCCCAACTAACAAATCCACCAATTTTGGCACCAACTCACCTACATTGATAGGGGCTACCCCAAGATCCAACTTTCAGTGCAAGGACCGCTCAAAGTATACACCACTATTGGTGCAACCCTTTGAATAACTAGAGCAACTCTTGAAATCTAGGTAAATCCAACACAAACACATATCAAAAATTACCCATCCAAAACATGATAGGTACTACAAACTACTAAAGAACCCTACTTTAGGAGTACCAAATGAGCCCCCAGTTCCACAACACTTCAAGCTGGACTAATACTATCATTACCAAAAATTGGCTGGTCACAGTACAGATAACTATTGTGCTTTGCAAGATGACCTGTAGAGAATGATAGAATGTGGCCAATTGGTGATCAACATAGTGAGTTAATCCAACATAGATGATGCCTCCTATGTCATAAATTCCATTAGCATAGGTTGTAAGTCTAAACCTATGCAACAACCTTTTGTGATCTGTTTACCTCCCAGCAAGGCAAGGGTCCCCTCCACCTCCACAAGCAAGAGGTATCCCTTTGTTATCAAAGTGCCACTCGAGCACCCACAGCACCCTTTGTGGTCAAAGTTCCATAGCAATGATCTGCTAAGATGTTAAATTGGCACCATGCAACAACAACTGCAAGGAAACCTTTTGTTATCAGGGCACCACAACAAGTTGACCATACAAAAACTCTACCTAAATCACCATTTTTCATAAGAGTGCCACAACGTGATGGCCCCTCACGTACCCGAAGCCCAATAGTGGGCAACATCTCGATCGCTCCTCCTTTAAGGGTTGATCCAACTAGCAACCCAAGTAGGCCCACCAAATGGCAACGCAAGAAGACAAATGAGCACCTCGCAACCCCCATGGCTGAAGCAAAGGCCACAACTAGCAAACAACAACTAAACACTGGGGCCCCTACCCCCAAGTAGGCCAAGCAAACCAAGCTTAAGTCCCCTCCGCAAGAGATTTGTCTCTCAAGCCACATGGAGGAAGTCAAAGCCAACATAATAGCCAATGACAGGGACTTTGTAGCTACACTAACCCAGGTGAAATAAACACTAAAGCAAAAGAACACAACATTGAGTTTGTATGACCTGTTCATGATCCCATCTGCTCACTGCCAAGCATTGGCCTAGATCTTGGCCTCCATCCCTATTGTAGAGGACATCCCTATAGATAAGGCATCCATACGTGCAACGATGTTTCCCCCTACACCACAAGAATTGGGTTCAAAATATCTATCTTTTCATGATGATGTAGTCAAATTCAACCTCGAACGAGGGGAGGTTACTATAGATCCACTATCAATTAGCGTACATGTTGGGCAGTTCACCATTCACAAGTGCATGTCGATGATGGTGCAGCAACAAATGTAGTCTTGTACTCTATCATCGACAAGCTAGGCCTAGTAGATGAAATTAGGCAAATCAAAACCACATGTCTAAAATCCTTCAATAGATCATGTTTCATAGTCATGGGTACAATCGAATTAGCCTTTGTGGTAGGAGAGCAATTCCCCACTAGTGAAGATTTCACTATCATAGAGGAGATGCCAAGTCTCAACATGATTCTAGGTAGGCCTTAGCTAGCCCAACTAAGGATCATCTCCTCTCCCATCCACCAAGAAATCCACCTTCCATACGAAGCTTGTCAAGTTATCATCCATGGTGATAACGCTCCCTCTTGAAGTATCCACAACATAGACATAGCACAAGTTTTGGAAGAATAATTATTTGGTGGTACACCTACGGAAACCAATGTAGTGCCTAAGGCTAACACACACGAACGAGTGGTTGACGCCAATAGCTTCCAAGAGGATCCTAAGCCTTGAACATTCCCTAATCCACGCCCAATTAGGAAGCAACTACAGGACCAATACTTTCCCTTCACCAAAAATGTGGGTGTCTGCCTACCCTTTGCCTCCACTTTCCATGGATTTTTGACTTTTGTTTACATTTCACTAGCCTATGCGTTTACATTTTTCCCGCTCACTTAGATCACACATTTTTCTTTATTTACATATTCGTCAACTTAGTTTACACATTGAATTAAAAAATACCATAAAACTACAAAAACACATGGCCTGAAAATGCCTTAAACTAGCATATGACCCAAAACGGCCTAAAACTATCACTTTTTGCATTGCTTTCCTTTCATTGATCCATTTAACTTTGTTTATAGTAGGCGTTTCTTGATGTTTTTTTCTTTCTAGTTCACTTTTTGTAGGATCTCATAGGTGCACAACATGACTATGCATGCAATATCGCATCTTACATAAGCAAGTTAAGCGATAGTCCGCTACAACTATAAATTAGCATAGATAGTCTGCTATGACTATGAACTGGCACAACTCGTCCTTGGGTTATGACGTTAAACTAGCACAACATGTGTTGTCCGCTATGACATTAAACTAGCATCCAACAATCTACTAAGACTATAAACTAGCACATCATGGTCTACCAGGACCTTAAAATGGGTTCACAGTCTGCCAAGACTTTAAGCTGGCATGTAGCTAATATGATCTAAACACTTTCCATTGACTTGGGAGCACTCACAGCATCATCACCTCCCATCATTCTAGTGATTCTTTTGGCACACTTACCATTAGTGCGGCATTTGGAACACTTGCATCATTATTGCCCTGGCACCTTCACTGGCTTCCTGAGCACTTGCAACTGGCACAACATTTGACACTTTCATAGCATCTTCGCATCCCACACTTGTAGCATCTTCACATCTAACATTTGTACTTTCAATTCATGTTTTCTGATTTTCTTATCCTCTCTAAGTTATGTTTGTAGGATGAAGCCTTGGAGATAGTCACGGAAAGGTCCATCTCAATGTGGTGGCAAGTCACCACATTGCTTTGATGTGAATAACTAGACTAGTTGAGCCATTCAAGAGTGCACATCCCCCTCATCCTTGTTACAACCTATGCACATCCATTTCTTCATCCCAATATCCTCTTAGCCTCCTCATACTCATGATTTCACACTCCTCTAATGCATACGTACCGTGACACCCATGACATTCCCTTCACATCAACTATAGAAACCATGGTTAATGTAACATAATTCATCCTATGGGGCACCTCTGCTACATGATATAGGCCTAAGCAGATGTAACATGAATCATCCTTGGGAGGAAACATCTATCCTATAGATGCAATGTGATGCATGAAAACAAATCCCATCTTCTCAATGACCAACTTGTAGCTAACATTCAGCAGTAAGCCGAACCCAAAGAAGGTTCACCTCATAAAAAAAATCAACAACACTACAGCTTCGCAATTGGCACATCCTTGGATGGACATTGACGCTCTCATAAATACTCCAACAAGAGGTTGGTGTTTCAAGGGAAACCCACATCATGTCATGGTCACTATCAACCATGCTGAATTTTCATCTTACATCATGATCCACTATTTGCATTTCGTTCCCACCATTTAAATTTCATCTCCCTAGCATTGCCTATACCCCTTGTCCCCTAACATAATCTTATTTCTACAACACTCTTGAGCAAGGTAAAACGACATCCGATCTTATGCTGACAAATGACATTGGTGACATGTTTGTTGTGGTGTTTTGTAATTCTTTGTCGATGTCTTTCAGGCCACTCCTCCAGACGTCAACAAAGAGGGGCCATTGAAACACCACAAAATTTTAGGTCCCAGCATCACGACTGCAAATATGGTTAAGTGTTAGAATGATGGCACTTCAACACCCTATTACGCTATGCTGTTACACGTTGTTACATGTTGTTACACACTGCTACACTACATAACATAGTGTAGCATAACATCCTATAGCATATCGTAACACCCTATTACACTACGCTATTACACGTTGTTACGTGTTGTTACGCATTGCTATGTTGCATAGCATAGCGTAGCGTAACACCGTGTTATGCATTGTTATGCAATGTTACATGCTATTACGTGTTGTTACCTACCACACTGCCACGTGGCACCTGATCCATGTTTTGGGCTAACCCTAGCTCTATAAATACCTTTACACCCTCTTTTGAAAAAAGGAGGGGAGAGGAAAAAATAGGGGAGGCTTCTATTTTTCTTCATCGGTAAAGCATTTTCCATTTTTGGCATCTTGGCACTTAGCTCCATGGGCGAACGATACCCAAAGCACACCACACTGACAAGGAGGCACAACTACATCGCATGGTACACTGTGACTATTGACCCAAGCACAGTTTATCACAGTGAGCACCAAATTTCATAACCCGACACCACTAAGGCTATGACTCTGCTCCTACTATGCCTATTGTACACTTTGTATACTTGTAACCCTTTTTCGGGGCAGTGCATCTTTTTATTCAAACTTTCTTTTTGGTTGATTATAGCATTTTTTTGGCATTATCAAGCGTTTAATTGTGTCCACTGTCCTATTATGTGCTTTAGCACATTTCTACTATTGTGCACACATTTTATTTTATTTTACCATCAGCCATTCCATTTAAAATTATTGTTTGCAAAAGGGTTATTGTACATTGGTTAAGTCCTTGTCTAATCAACCAGACCATTCAGGGCACCCTGAATCCATTTTCTTTAGCACGATCCTCACGCGGATGCCCCCCCCCCACCACCCCGATTGTTATTTTGGCTCAATTCTCTAGATTGGTGCATTGACCTAATTAGAAGCCTGTCCTCTGCCCACCTTGGGGGTCGCCTTGCTGATGCCCCCCCCCCCACCACCCCGATTTCCCCCACCCCGGCCACTCAGCAGTGGTAGACCACTTTGAACCTCACTTGGGAAAGCCGCTCTCGTCGAAATCCCCCCCCCCTCGCCTGACCCCCCCAGCGCCACCCCAAATTGGAAGGCAGAAATGCAACAGGCGGTTGCTGCTGCTAGGGAGGCCGAGCGACAGCTTTCAGAAGCAAAGTGGACTGAGACCCTAGCTCAGTGGTGCGCTGAACATGACGCCTAGCTTCGTGAACAGGCAGAACAGCTGAGCTGGCATCACACGCTCATGATGGAGAACTTGCATTGTTATTTTGGTGCGTTGTTATTTTGGCTCTTTCTATGGCTTCTAATTTTGACATCTGGCACTGACTCTAGCATCAATTCTAATCTTAACTTTTAATGTCTAGCTTCAATTTCACTTTTGACATCCAACATTAAATATTTCTTTTGCAGTAAGTTAGCTTTTTAATGTTCAATGTTAGTTGTCTTTTCGAAGTCTAGCATCAATTTTACATTTGATGTTTAATGTTAATTTTCATGACAACTATTTACATGTTAATTCTTCTATCTAGAACTTTCTAGAACCTTTCAAATGATTCTATGGATCCTAATGCATCATTTCTTCATACTCTACAAGATATTTTTAGCCTATAAATAAGAGGATAATCTTAAATAGAAAGGAGTTGGTTTTTTAGTTAATTAACAATTTTTTCCATCTTGCTCCTTGGAGATCTACTTAGAATTTTTAGCTCTCCCTCTCTATTACTTAGCATAGTTAGTGTTCTTTACACTTAGAAATTTGGAAATCCTTTCTAAAGACACTAACTCTTTACAGAATAACTGTTCTCCCTCTAGAGATATTAGATCCTTTGATTTCTCTCTCCTTTTTTCTACTAACATGATTGTATCTCCTTTGTGATATCCTCTCTAGAGAATTTCTTGTAATTAGGTCAATGCACCAATCTAATCCATTACTCCACTTAGTCAACTACTAAATCTACAATTTTTCTTATTAGTTCTACATTAGGTGCATAGATCAAAGAAAGAACATGATAACACAACTCTTCATCAAATGTCTATGATCCCTAGTACATATCCTAAAACATCTTTAGCAGGTTTTGATATTTCAATTTTCTTGTATTTTGGATCTATCCATTTTAGTTTCTTTTGTTCTTGGTATTGTCAAAAACTATTTTAGATATATTTTTTTACATTTTTTCTAGTATAATTATTACATTAATAAAAGATATCTATCTTGATTTATGATGTTTTTCAAATGCTTCAATTGCTAGCTACACACATGCACTTTCTACATTGCACAATGTCCTGTTATATCTTGCTTTGGATTATATGTGTTTTCTACATGTTTTTCATTTTATTTTTCATAGCTATTTCATCCACACATATTTCTCTTTTTGCTTAATGCTCACCAGTATTTAGCAAAAAATGTTTGTCTCATATTGTTAGATTTTTCCAATGATCTAGATATTCCCTTTTAATTTGAGGGAAATTAATTAAAAAATTAGTTTTCTTAGGCTATTTGATAATCACAAGATTTCCTAACTCAATTTTGTATTATATTGTATGATATCTTAAATTACAATGATCCTTACTACAACATCTTTCTGATGCTAGAAGACGAATCTCCATGGAACCAATGTTGTTTCTGGGATTCACTCTCCACTTACATTCATATGTTTTTCTATTTCTACCCTTTTTTCTAAGTTTTATTGATATGTTATGTTGAAACACTAATGTCACATCATTTCTTTGTGACTTCAACATTCTCATTGAATAAAAGCCTCTTGTATTGTATTTCAAGTGTGAACTTGTTTGCAAGGATAAACCGATGCACTAGTAATAGCCTTGTGAAATCACCGTCACTTTTCACTAGCACATCATCATTTGCTTTAAGCTTCTTCATGATTTAGAAGCTTATGGATCTAAGGAGAAATCAAGGATTTTTAGGAGGAGTGAGCCTAAAGGACTACAAAATAGGCTATGCCAAATGGAAGTTTGGTCATCTTTTGCCACCTAACATGTTCAAACTCATGATAGAATATAAGCACACTAACAATCTATCATCCTTTTTTCCTAATCTAAATTACCCAATTAAACTAAATGACATGGAAGTTAAGGAGATAGCAGAATTTATCATGGAGGAAGAGAAGATCTAGGAATGCATTCATTTTTAGATCAAGAAAGCTAGGATGAAGAATGTTGTAGTTGAAAATCTTGGCTACTAGAGGAATCAAGACTTCCAAACAACACAAATTTTAACCTTAGATCTCTAAGTCCTTTACAAAAAATAAGATCCTTAGTGCCCTGGACTATCTAGTAGATCACCTAGGGACTTACAAAATGCAAAACGAGAGTAAATACAAATCTAAAATAAAATGCATGAAATGCAATGAATAACAAAACTTTCACATAAATAAAACTATAATCTTTATTTCAAAAGAATAAAAGGGGAATAGAAAATGTATGCAATAATCTAGTCCATGATTTGAATGTTTTTCCACTCTTGATGCTATTCAACCTTTGTTGCTACCACACTAGATTTGCAACATTTTTGATGTAAGGAGGTGAGAAATGTGGGGGATTTGGGCTACCAAAGTGATAAATGCTAAGAGTTTGTGTTCTAGGTGCTCTATGAAAAAGTCAAAATTCCCCAAATCTCAAAAGGGGGTAATAATCTATGGGGGTTCTATGTGGGGGTGCTCCAAGAAACTACATTTCAACTTGGTTGCAAGAGCTCTTGGATGATGAATAATGAAAGATGTTCAAATGTCAAAAGAATGGAACATTTTCATGGTGTAGGGGCTTAGGTTTTATAGGTTTTGAGAAATAAATATTGTTTCAAATTACAATGAATTGGTGCTGCAACTTCTAATTTGATTACTACAAATTTTGACTACATGTAGGTGTGGTTGGTATGAAAATCAAGGGGGGTTAATATATGGGGTAAGTGTTTTACCCCCATGGCATCAAAGCCATTCTATTTACTAAAAATAGTAAATAGGAATTTCACCCACACTTGATCTTTCCACACATACCAGACCTTCCAATCATTAACGTTAATGTGTAGAATCCTTGTTGAAGTTGGTGCAATGCTTAAAATCTTGTCCATGAAGTATCCACATTGGAGATGAGTTTTACCCACATGCAAGTGTCATCAGTGTAGAAAATTCATTACAAACCCCCATGCCCCCACCCCCATGCCGCACCCCCCCCCTGCCCAAATAAAACCCATCAAAATGCCAAGTTTGGCATCTCAAAAGGCATTTTGAATCCTCGAAGCTGAAATATAGACACTATGTGACTCTTTTCACATGGGGGATGAGGTTTTGACCACTTATGAGGCATTATTCAATTTCAAAAGTATAAAGTATGTGAGATTGCACCTCATGGATTACAATATTCACATTTAAAATGAAGTATAGCCTCAAGTTTCATGGAATGGGGTTACAAAGGTCATAACATGCAAATTTGATGGTGTTTCATTAGCTCTTCTTTGTTGGTATCTAGAGGATTAAGCCAAGAGGCACTGACAAAGAATACAAAACACCACTACAAGTTCATCACCAATGTTCTCTCTCCATGCTTGATCCAATCATGTCAAACCATGTCAAAGTGTGCTTGTGATAAAGGGATAAGGCTATGATAAGATTATGGTAATGAGTTCACAGGGAAATGGTTGTGAAGGATAACGATGCCTTCCAAGTATGGATTACTCAACAAATGCATTTGAGGAACCATCACTTTGCTCCAAGGACCTTTGGCCATTAGGCTCCTCCCTTTGCATGTTTGAAGCTATCATCTTGGCAATTTGCTTTCTTTTTTTATGGGGTAAAACCTTCATTGGATTTCTTTTCCAAAGCCAATTTTAACATGGCTTTCCTATTGAATGAGGTGTGTTACACCCAATAGACTTAATGATTTTCCCATTGAGTGAGATTTGTTATGATTGATGGATTTAATGGTTTTCCCATTGAATGAGATGTGTTACATTCAATGGACTTGATGTGGAGCATGAAAAAGATGTATCATATGGTCACAATGCATGAGTGCCAATGATAGGTAAACATTGCTATTTAGGATAAGGAAGGATATGATAAGGTTAAGGGGTTGGGTTTAAGAAGATGATAGTAGAAATGGGAATGAAACTAGAACTTTTGGCACAATAGGACAAACTCAACAAATCTTCAACTTTGAGGTCACACTGCAACTTGTTGTTGTGATGAGTTATACTTCCACGATGACTTCTAGGCTTCATCCTGTAAGCATCACTCCAAGAGGACAAGGAAACTAAGCAAAGAAAACATATTATCACATCATAATGCATATGGCCATATAGAATGATGAATGAAACCAAGCTACCAAGGTTAACAATGTTGTCAGTTTAAGGCCTTGGTAAGCCATGGTGCTAATTTAAGGCCTTGGTAGGCCATGTTACTAATTTAAGGCCTTAGTAGGCCATGATGCTAGTTTAAGGTCCTAGCAAGCCATGGTTTCACCAGTTTGGGCCTTGGTAGGCCATCTTACTAGTTTAAGGCCTTTATAGGATGTTGATGTTTCCCATTGGATGTATGTAGTAAGACTTTAGGTAGGAATGGTTGATCAAATTGGCCAACTCATTTCCATTCATGTCTACTATTCTAAATGTGCTATTGTCATAGGCTTTGGTAACCAATAAATGTCCTTTTCGATTGGCTAAGAATGTATCTGCATGTTCATTAATGGCTTTGGGAACTAGATCACCTTCCTTGATCTTGCACTTGTTCAAGTTATGTATGTGTTATCATTTTTGCCTCTTGATATCACCTAATGTGAGTGAGTGTTTGCATCCATTACTCCACCAAGTCAAGGTCCATGACACAAAACACCTTGTGTTGTTCATCATTCATGAAGTTAGATAAGGCTACTTAGAGTAACAATTCCTATAATTCAAGAGGCAAAATAGCTTCACAACCATAAACAAGACTATAAGGAGTTACACCAATTGTGGTATGTTTTGTTTTCCAATAGTTTCAAAGTACATGGACAAGCTACTCATGCCACTTGCATTTACTATTTTTTATCATTTTCTTAAGAAAGTTTACGAGGGACCTATTTCTTGCTTCTACTTTTCCATTGGCTTGAGGGTAATACGACAATGAAAAAGAGTACTTAATACCTAGGTCATGAAAAAAATCCTTTATTTCTTGTCTACTAAACTGTAGTCCATTTCTATGACTATGGTCATGGGAATGCCAAGATGGGCTACAATGTTTTCTAATATAAACCTATAGACTATTTAGATGTTGTTCTTCTTAGATGAATAGCTTCAATCCACTTTGTAAAGTATTCAGTTGTGGGGGTGATGAAACATGACTTGTAGAAAACTTAGGCATTATGGATCCAATGATATTCAATCCCCACCATTGAAACAAACAAGTTATCTAAGTAGTGTGTAACTCAGTTGGTGGTACATGTATAAGGTTACTATGCCTTTGGTACATGTCATAAGTTTTAAGCTTTTGAAGAAAATCATTTTCCATATAGGGCTAGTAATAGCATAATTTTCTAATCTTAGAGGTTATGGCTCTTAGTCCTATGTCTCCCATAAACACCTTCATGAACTTGCTCTAGGACTATTTTGGATTCAATTTTAATCAACCATACTAATAACATTCCATCATAAGACCATCAACATAATGTGTTATCACTATTGGTGCTGAAAATTTTAGTTCATGGAATAAAAACCAAAAGATCCAAGCACCGAAATAGTTTTAACCATGAATCCCAAGGGCCTTCAAAAAATGGAATTCCATGTGCCTTGGATAGTTTTTTTTATCACTAGGGACTTACACAATGTAAATGAAAATGGAAAAAGGAAATACAAATGTAGACATAGAAGAAATCGAAAATGAAGAAGAAAATAAAAAAGTAAATGTAAACAGAAATGCAGTTGTAGTTACAAATTTGAAAATGAAAACAAGTGCAGAAATGAAAATGTGAACTAAAAGTTGCATAACATGAACAACAACTTTACAAGAAAATAAAGAATAAGGTTCATGAAGTATAAATTTCATGCTAAAGGCACTAGAAGTTGTTGTTATGAGCTTGAAGTCCATTGGAGAAGGTAGGCTATGTTCTACTACAACTCCATGATCTAGTTTCTTCCTAGCTACAATTTCTAGCAACTTTCCATCAATTTCCATCAGGATCTGCAATGTAATTATGAAAATGAATTTTCACTTTTTGGTACAATGATAGCTACGTGGGAGTTTTTGTACCTAGTGTAGTGCCAATTTTTGCTACCAAATAGTGGAAGTAAGGCCACAATTGTGTTTTATGGGTTTTAAAATTTCCAAAATTGCCTCTACAGGTGTAAAGTTTGGAACTACTACCAAGGTTTGTAATAATGCCAAAGTGTTGCTAATGTGAAAGTGTTGGAATCTAAAAATGGTGTTGATGTTGGGTATTTATAGGGTCAGGGTGACTATTTTTGGGCCTATACACCACTACCATGATTGCTAACAAATTGATGTCAACATGTAGGTTGCAATAGTCATCTACTTTCAACATAGTTACCATTTACAGTAAGGTTGGTATGGACTACAGTCACAAAAATCATCCATTTACTATAAATAGTAAATGAACTTTTTTGACTATGCTAGCATCATCTTTACCATGCTAGAATTAGTCGACTATGCTATGGTTGTTGGAAAATAGAAAAAGTGGTGGAAAATGTGAAAAATGTTGAAATTCATAGAAATGGTGGAATTCATTAAAAAGTGCCATGTCTGGTGGAGAATGCTATCTATGCTAGTTGTTCTTGACTTGGGATGAATACACTAGCTATTGTTAGAAAAATGAAAATTCCAACAATCCCAATGTTACACTTCTACCTGGGTCTTAGTGGTGATTATGTTGGCTACTATGGTATCAATGTCTACTATAGCTACTATGTCTACTAAAAATGGCTCCAATGTTGTTGGGGCTATACCCCTACAAAAACCCATGGAATGCCAATTTTAGCCATTCCCAAGGCATTTTAACCTTTCCAAACCCAAATATAGACATGAGGCACATTTTCTACTTGGGAATTAAGGCAATAATAACATTTGAAGTATTTTTTGATCTCAAAAAGTTAAAGTATGAAAGAGTGTAGCTCATGAACTACATATCTCACATTTACAATGAATCCTTTTCTCAAGTTGGGAAATGAAGGTTACAACATGAATTTTTGGTGGTGTTTTAAGCACTTATAATAACATATTGTTTTGATCATTTATGTAAAGCATCCTTTTAAGTAGCAATCAGGCCTTGCAAAGATTCACCATGCATATGGTAAAACTTGATATCATCATGCCACTCCCTTGTAGGAGTAGTATGAACCATGGCCACAAAGGTATCCTTAGCACTCTACATGATGGAAACAATGTAGTCTACAATCAAAGTGGGTAACTTAATAAATACATCTAAGGTCTAGTGTTGCAATTGTGTTGGCTATAACATTTTCATTTTTGGGTATGTGTTGGGTGTTGACTTTTATAAATTATTTTAGTAATTTCTTTTCTAAGTCACAGTAAGGTTGTTAATGTTTGGATTTGCATGCATAAACCTTAGTTACTTAGTTAAGCATAAGTTGAGAGTCTCCTTTGATCATTAAACACTTAATTCCTAGGTCACAAGCTACCATCATCTTTTTGATCAAACCTTCATACTCTACTATATTTTTGGTACATGGAAACTCAAAACGATAGGTGAAGGGTTGAATTTCACTAGATAGGAATGTTATGATGGCAGCGACATTGGCCTCATGCGTAGTTGAAGCTTCATCAAAGTGCATGATTGCCTCATAATCCTAGGCTACTTGGCTAAAGGTGTTAATGTGTTCATCAGGAAACTTAGGATCTATTGTTACAATGTCATTAATAGGTGATACAATGAGTTGCACAACTATAGCTTGATCTTTTTTTGTGGACTAAAAGACATAATGAAGGTCAAACTCCATGGTTATGGCTTTCCATCAAGCTATACAGCTACTCTCATAAATTTTGGTCATTATGGCTCTAAGTATGTTTTCCTTACAAATGATGTTGGCTTTGCTTCTAAAGAGGTAGTGTCTTCACTTCTCCAATAAGAAGACTAGTACCAGATAATACTTCTCCACTTCAGTGTATCTAGTCTTGTGGACAACTAATGTATGGCTACGATAGTATACTGGCATTTCTACTCCATCATCATGTTTCTGATAGAGTAGAGAGGCAATGGACATGTTGGAGATGGCAAGGTAGATGTAAAATTGGTTACCCACTTGTGAAGGATAGACTATTAACAATTGTACCAACTCTTGCTTATGATTTTCAAAGGCCTCTTTGCATTAATCTGTTTACTCATATTGAACCCCTTTCTTAAGCAAGTGTTGCATGGGTTGTAACTTATTTGTAATCCTAGCGATAAACCTATGGATAAATTGTAATCTTCCTTATAATCCTTGAAGTTCTTTAAGGTTAGTTGGAATTGCTAGTTTGGATATGGCCTTAACCTTATCATGATTGACATGTATCCCTACCAAGCATTTTACTAGTCTTGACACCAAAAACACATTTCTTGGGATTAAGCCTAAGCTCATACTTAAGGCATATTTTTAATACATGTTCTAGGTCATGTGCATGATTGTTGGCCACTTTGTACTTAACAACTATATCATCTACGTAATTGTTGAGTAAACCTAACATGTAAACACTAAAGATATGTCATGACTTGTTGGTAGGTTGCTCTTACATTATTAAGGCCAAAGGTCATCATGGTATAGCGAAAGGTACCACAAGGGCTCATGAAGATCATGGTAAGTTCATTTTATAGGTTGATCCTAATTTGGTTATATCTCAAGAACCCATCCATAAAGGATAATAAGGCATGCCCAGTCATGGTATTAACATGTTGGTCAATACTTGGTAAAGAAAAGTCATCCTTGATGGTTTTCTTACTTAGGCCCTATAAATTGATGCAAATATAGATATTTTCATTCTTCTTAGGGACTACCACTATGTTGGACATCCATTCTGCATAGTCAATAGCCCTAACGAAACCTAGTTGGTATAGCTTTGTAATCTCATCATGGACTACTAAGGCCAAATTAGGTCTAGTCTTGCAAACTTTTTATTTAATTAGTCTAATGCTAGGAACAAGTATGATGTTGTGTTGTACTAGGCATAGGTCTAGGCCTATCATATCTTCATATGACCAAGCAAAGTCCTTAATGTTGTCTTATAAGACCTTGGTGATGCCTTGAGCCTATTAAGGTTCTAGTGAGGAACTTAGTTTAAGGGCTTTCTCCTCACCACTATGTGTTGTGACAGGAACCTCAATGAGAGAGTCTTCAATAATGTTGCTAGCCTCTAGGTCAAGGCTTTTGAATAGGCTTTTAGGCTACTCTATAGATTTCTCTATTGAGGCTATGTGATCAACAAGAGTCTCAAGCTTAAGATCTAGACAATCGGGATTAATACACTATTCTACATCACTATAAGGCCCATTTAGGCTCAAAGGCAAACTGATATACTTCCAAGTACTCATACTTTAGTCTTACATGTCAACCATAAGCACATTAAGTGTCACCTTGGTAAAGATAAGTAAATAATGTTGAAATGCTATAAAATTATGCAAATCCGTGCTATTAAATGCAAACAAAAGGCAAATAAGGTCTTATAAGGCTATAAGAGATAGAAAGAGATCAATAAAATGAAACGAAGGCTAAACAAATGTTAAGAAAAGTCTAAATAAGGTTGAAATAAGATGAAGCATAATAAGGTAAAACATGGTCAACTAAGATCACAAGCTTACTAGTTCAAAGCCTTGGTAGGCCATGATTCTAGTTTCAAGTCTTAGTAGGCCATGATGCCAATTTAAGGCCATAGCAACCCCTGATACTACTTTAAGGTCATAATGAGCCATGGTCACATGGTTTTAAATGGGGATCAGGGAAGGTCAACCCACACCATTCAATATTAATCAAACATTAATGAAGACTATACATGGCTATAATGTAAAGAATAAAGACAAATACATTGATATAGAAGTAGTATTGAGGCCAAAAAAGGGCAATAATGCAACAATGGTTAAAACAAGTTACAATATGATGAAACAAGGCCAAATAAGGAAACATGGGATACATATGATGAATTTTGGTCAAAATATGGTCAAAAAGATTAGAGTTGATCAATTTTAGGCCTTAGCTTGCCATGGATTTTGGAAACAAGGGTCATAGATAAGTTTAGGCATCAATTAGGGATGTTTGAGCTAAGAAAGAAAGGTTTTTAGGCTATTCATGATAGATCTAAATTGGATCCATGCTAGCCAGCATGGATGAGATGACCCCCAACATGGATAGGACATCTAGATAGTTTTCTAAGCTTTTTTGGATAGTTTTCAGCTCTTGGTAACTTGCATGTTAGCATAGTGAACTAAGGAAGGCAATATACTAATTTTGACATTAGTTTCAATCCCTAGGAACTCCTATTAAAGCTTAGATCTACCACCTACACTAGGCAATGTAGATCTAGCATGGATACCTTTCAAAATTGGTTTCATAACCTCTAAAGGATCAAAATTGGGATTCTACGACCTTCCAAATGTAGTGTAGGGCTAGATCTATGAGAATTGATGATAGATTTAAGCCATAATGATATCAAATAGGGTTTGATTTATATACAAGTTCAAGTTTCTATAGTTGTGCACTCCCAAACTAAGTTTTAAGGTCATTTTAGAAGATTTTGAAGTATTAAAGTAAGTTGGAACTAATTTTCAAGTTTGATCCACATTGGCCAACATTGATACAGTATGGATGAATGGGGATTCTCTTGATTTTTGATGCTAGGATGGTTCTAGGAGTAGATCGATGAAGTTCTATGGTTTCTAGGTTGGAAACAATGATTTATAGGATTTTTGATCAATTCTAGTCATGTTTGAAGGTAGTTTGATCATGCATGATCAACAACACCCCCTCCCCCACCCCCCAACTTATCCACATTGGGTATCATAGATCCAATGTGGAGGAGGATGCTTGATGTGTTTTAAGACTAAAACAAGGTTAATCAAATGCAAAATCAAGGCTATGAGGTTATGGGCTTGGCTGGTGAAGGTTTTTAAGCTTTGAGGATGTTGATGTGCTATTGAGAATGGGAAGGTAGTCCATCAATGCTAGATCAACATAACCTAGTATGGATCAAGCCTCCCCCAGTGTGGATAAACTAAAAATGTCAAATCTATGCTTATTTGATAGCAAACCAACCATGCATGTTAACTCATAGGGTTTCCAATGTTAATGGCTAGGGTCTAAGGCCAAAATTTGGTAGTTTTGAGGGCTACTGAGTGGTTTTAGTGGTTGCCCCCTTGGGTTCACATTGGGTCCACACTAGCCAACATGGATCCAGTATGGAGGATTAAAGGTGATTAGTTTTTTATAGTTTTTAATTAGTTTTCATCATGCTTTCATGTCTTTAGGGTTGCTGGTGTTGGTGGTTAAAGTCTAGGATCAAAATTTGGTAGTTTTAAAGGTTTTTGCATGGTTTTTGAACTTACCTTTCTTACTCCATGCTATATCCATGCTAGTTAGTGTGGATGCATCTTGGAGAATTCAAGGGGGTTCAGTTCCTTATAGGTTTTGATCAATTTTGTAAAGTTTGAGAGCTCTAAGAGGTGCCAACAAGGTTCTAGGATGCATGCATGTCCATTTGATGTCATTTGATGTGTTTATAAGCTTTCCATGGGTCATCCCCCCATCCATCCACATTGGATCCACATTGGGCAAAGTAGATGATGGTGGTCATCAGTATGGGAGAAAGGGTGATCATGAAATAAAGTTGGTTTTATTAGGTTTTAACTATGAGGGTCTTAGAGAGGGCACGGAAGTTAACATATGTTAATTTCAGAGCAAATCTAATGTGTTTTAGCCTTACCCCCCCTTTTATCCACACTAGAGCCATGCTAGGTAGAGTGGATAGGATCCCCCTTAGCATGCATAGATCAAAGATATCATATCTAGTCTTATTTGAGAGAAAATTGACCATGCATGTTAGCTCTTAGGGTTGCTAATGTTGATAGTCAAGATTTGGTGTCAAAATCCACTAGTTTGAAGGCTCATGATGTAATCATCCCCATTTTATCCATGCTAGGTAGCATGGCCCCAATGTGGATGGGAGGTAGATAACAACATTTTGACATTTTTGATCAATTTTTTGGCATCCAAAGGTCTTGGAAGGCTTTGGTAGGATTGTAAGATCACTAGGACATGGTTTAAGGTTATTTTTGGCTATATAATAATTTTGTTTTTGCATATTCCTAAGGAATCCATGCTAGGCTACATGGATGGGGGCTTCAACAACATGGAGAAGGTTTCATATGTGGAAAATGCCCCAAATTTTGGCGAGTGTTAACTATCAAAGTTCATGGAAGGGTATCTAGGCTTTTGAAGTGCATTTTATGGCTATTTAAGGTTATGCTAAGTGATTTTTTGAAAATCCCCTAGGCATCCACATTGGGTAGCATGGATGGACGGTTCAAAAACATGGAAGAGGTATCTATATGCATAAACAAAGTTGTTTTTGGCCAATCTATGCTACCAAAAGCTAACAAGGGGTGTTAGAGTCAAAATATGGTAACTATGTGGTCAATGTTAGACGTTTTGGTCATCCCCCCATCCATACACATTGTAACCACATTGGGTAGCATGGATGGACCTCCCCTTATCATATATGAACCATATGTAAAAGTTTTGGATACTTTTGACTAGGTTCAATAAGGTTTTAGTGCTATTGGAGATGACCAGGGGATTTAGGGCTATGTGGAAGTTATCCAAGGATTAGATTAGGGCTTGGTGAGTACCATAGGATGGGTATGGATGCTAATCCCTTTTTTCAATGCTAGATCCATGTTGGTTAATGTTGCCCCACTATGGATGCCCAAAGTAGCAAGCTTTGTTATGCTTTACCTCTTATTGGGGTCTAGGATTCATGCATGTCAATGACAACTACCAAAAATGACAAGGGGGATAGGTTTTATGGTTGTGAAGGGTAGGAGACATGCATCCATGTTAGATCCATGTTGCCCAGCATGGATGCAAGTGAGATAAGGTTCAAAATTAATTTTATGGGGTTTACTTGACCAAAGCCTCAATGTAGAAGAGGTTTCCAAGTTAAAAAACACATCACACTAGGGAGGTAGCTAGTGGGGGCCACTAAAATGTTTAAATTTTTGAAACTAGATGTCTACTCCCACCTTGCCAATGTGGAGAGACTTTTCTCCCTTTTCACTTCTAGTGAACCATTATTTTTAGTGCTTAGAATTGGCAACATGAGCATGGGAGAAGGCATTTAGGTTTAGATCTAGGTTTTTATGTCAAACTTTTGCAAAAAATCATCACAACTTTCATTCCATCACATAATGCATTCAAGAAAAGCCTTGTTGGATATTTTTGCTACCATAACTTCTCATCCTTAGGGTGGGTGCTTCAAATCTCCTCCCATGTAGCATTGAAGCCTCCAACCCTCCAATCTCCAAGCTTCTTCTACTGTAGATTTTGAAACCATGAAGAAGAGAGATGGTAGAAGAAAAAATGGTGATTGAAGAGGTAGATGTAGTAGCTCAGGGCATCAACCAATTGCCTAGGCCTATTTTCGTTTAAAGCTCTAATGCTACAACCCCAAGGTAGGCCATTGCTAATCATTCCTTGCTTGCTTTCCTAGCCATTTTTTGGTCTTCCTAGCTAGGAATAGGATCATTTTTTAAGATTTACACTAGCATGTTTGTTAAAATTAAATTCCAATGAAATATCAGCTCTTATTTTGATGGTTTTCATGTGGATTTGTAACCATTTGGTTGTTTTGGCTTCATTTGATTGAGTTTTAAAATTAGGTTTTATTGTTTTATACTAGTTTTGGTAAACAAGTATGCATGATTATAAATTTTTAGTCAAATTTTGATGTTTTGGGATTTTATATGTATGCTTCAGGTTTTTGTAGGCTATGTTTTGGTTTCATTTGGTGTTACAATGAGGGAGTTACGAGCTTTTTGACTAGGTTGTACAATTATGATTTGTGGCATTTTCCAGTTTTTCATGTGGATTCACAAATATTTTTTGAACAAATAGTAGGGATTTTGAATTTTCTAAGGTCATAAACATGTAGGAATTAATTTAATATTTCAAATGGTGGTGGAATCACTCACTTTGGACCTAGAACGAATTTTTGATAATTTTTTTACCAACCCTGCACGAAAGAGGGTTTTTAGTGATGGCTACATTTATGCTAAATTGGTTACATTTTGTGTAAAAATTGTTGTGAGTTTTTGGATGTTCTAGCTATGGTTCCAAACCTCATGATTTTAGGATTCCTTTAATGGTGGAATCACTAAAATCAGAGCTAAAACAAATTTTTAACAAATTTTTCACTAAAGCTAGGTGGAAGGGCTTTGTTTTAGCTATATCAATTTTACCCCTTAGAGATGGGTTGTGTTGACATACTTAGAAATTTTTCTTGTCAACATCCCTTTCCCTTGTAGATGGTTAAGGATGTCAATAATTCTCTAGACTTGTTTCACATGTTTTAAGAAGTTTTTACTATTTTTAGTAAATGTTGTTTTATGATAATTTTCTAAGTTTTAGGGTGTTTTTATGTAAATGTTGTTTCATACTTAGAAAACATTTGGCTATGATGTAGTGCAAGTTATGATTTTTAGCTATGATGTCTAGTTGTAAAGGTTGTAACAATTTTTTTTTTGAATTCTTGAAATGAATTTTAACCAACACCTTAGAGTTTTTTTATAGGGGATAATTTCACCTCCAACTAGGATGTTTGGAAAAGTTGTTCAAGAAATTCTTAAGTGTTAAAATATGATTTCAATGATGTGATGTTTCCATACAACACCCTGCTAAGGCCCATCCTCATAGTGGTGGATTTGGTGGGCATTTTATGCTGCATCAACTTTCCCAAGCCCAACACCTCCCTTTTAGATCTAGTTCTTAAGAGGGGCTCACTATGGTTTCAATTGGGGGTGAGGAAATTCCTTTCCTATACTCTACAAAACTTTAGTATGATGATGTTGTCATACTTAGCTATAGACACAATTGGGGTCATAGTGGAGACACTAATGCCTAGGTGTCCAACTTGATCATAAAGTTCATAACTAATAATCTAGCCCCCTGGGCAACAAGGGAGGTAGCGGATATGAGAGACATCATTGATACATGATACCTTTTAGAGATCTAGAGCATGCTACAGTACCATCAATATAATGTTAACAATACTCTGATGGTGGCACATAAAGTCCACACATTATTTGAGAACCCCCTAGCATCATGTACCATCTATTGGGGTAAGCATGGTTGTTATAATGTTTTGATGTTTTTGAATTTATTATTTTAATTCACCTATCCTAACTTACTATTTTCATGAACTTCTTGCAGTCATAGGATTAATGATCAAGGTTTTATTAGAAATGATCAAACCTAGGTGGTGGCTCAAACCACCTTAAATGTATTTACAAAAGATCCCAAGATCAAAACTATTATGTATGAATAGTTAAGATGGAATTTTGATAAATACACTACTAACTTCAATCCTATCTACAAGAAGTAGGTAACCAACAAGACAACACACAACTGGTGGGTGGGCCCCAAGAACACTAGGGATAAGATAGTTGTTGCTAGGACTTCTACATAAGCCTCACCAAGCAAGAAGAAAAAAGGTAAGAACAAGGATTTTAATTCTAATGTTTTAATGACTACTAAGGTTTTATGTGTTCTACCATTTTAAATTGCGTTAGATGTACCTATGCCAATGCTAAACATTTTTTATTGCCTTGTATGACCTTCCACTTATTCTAATGTCACCTTATCTATTTTAAGAGATCATGAGGATATGCTCATCCTAAAATTCAATGAGATGATACCAACATATGAGTGGTTGAGGGGACTAGTGCCCACATACATCCAAACAAACATTGAGTGTGTGGGTTTGCTTGATGTTTTCATGGCACCTATCCCATTATCCCTATTGTAGGGATGATGAATATCATTACCTTCTTTGATGTAGGAGCTTATCATTTTAGCACTATGATTCAAGGTGTGCTAATCACTATACCCATCAATGAGGCCACCTTTTGTGACTTTTTCATTGTTTCCATTGATGAGACAAAAGTTTCCACCACACTAGTGAAGGAAACAAGCTATTGTGATGAGGTTTTGAAGTGGTCCAGTGCTAGTAAGGGCTACTCTAGGCTTGTTGTGGAAAGATTCATGAGTTCTAAAGAAAAGGCATCTTATCCTTTGTTTATTTCCCATGCCTTCCCTAAACTATTATCACAAAAGAAGGACATCAACATCATGTAGGGATGGACCTTTAAGAAGGTTCTTATGAAGGGTACTAAGATTAACTAGGGTACTTCCTTGGCTAATGGGCTTTAGGGGGAGATTCTCAAACTTTGTGATGATACCTCTATCATAATCCACATGCATTATGCACTTTTTTCAGTTTATTTGAAGAGGTTCATGGAGTTCTTGGTGGTGTGGAGGAATGGACAATGGGTATCCCAAGATCCAAACAAGCTTTCTAGGCCTTGCATAAAGCACATTTATCCAACTATGTAGGTCCAAAATCCACTAGATGAGATGATTGACTTGCTTTCTGTTACCACCAAGGGAGTTGGTTTTAGGCAATGCGAATCCCCTAAAAACATAGGAGAGAAGCCTCTCACAATGTCCACCAACATCAGGAGGGCCAAAGATTTACATTTCAAGGCTTATGTAGTAGCCAAGGCCAAGCTTAAAGGAAGCACCACAAGAGATAGAGTAGCCAACAACAAAGAAGCCTAACTTGAGGCTTAACAGGTCATATCATCTAGTCATCAATATGACTTACTATGCTTTAGTGCTTAGTTATGCTATGTTCTTGTTGGCGACCGTTTGGGACGCGACCACCAACGAGTGTCCTCGAATAGGATTTAGGTGCCTACTGGTCTCTGGCAACACCAAGGCCCAGATACCTCCAAATAAACTCAGTAGTTAATGTGAGTATGTGTGTGTGCTGTTGCGGTGTGTGGTTGTGAGAAATGTAACGATTGCATTGTGTGTAAACTACAAATGACTTACTTTAAAGAGATTCAGCCAACTTTGCCAAGTACTGTGAGTTGTTGAAAATTTCCTATTTTGTTCAACTACCTAGTCTACGTGGTCCTTATAATACCTACTTGTAAAAAATAAAATTTTGCAAAAACATTTGAGCACAACTTTGTAATCTACTCCTAATTTTCCC